>OX381620.1:25253587-25620804 GCA_947459985.1 Diloba caeruleocephala | reverse complement strand
CTCTGGGCCCCACAAGCTTTTGTACGCTCGTACGTTTGGCAAGTGGTCTCAGTAGTCCGTTTCTGGTGCAGATTGTCATAAATCGTCTGCAAAACATTAATTTCGTTCAAATTTATAACAATAAAACCAGTTTTTAGACCATAACTTTTTAAATTTGTTCCCATCCATACCAAGTCTTTTACACCATCGGATAGCCCTCTTCAAGAGCTATCCAACGACGTATCGCACGTGGGGTTTAACACCATCAAAAGTCAAAAAATTCCCCTCCCGCCCACCCTGTGTCGTCTAAGCACGTGAAAAAGGGCCAATTAATAATAAAATTCACATAAGAGTAAATAATTACATCATCTAAGTAAATCTAGTCATGTCATCTACTAATTTAAGTCAGCTTAGCTTGGCCAGCGACCAGCTAGCGGCAGTCTCATTGGAGCCGAGCATACTTGTCGATTGCGGCGAACAGACATACCAGCAGACCAACACCGATTTGGCAAACAAACTTTTCCAGGATGCGAAAGCCCAAATGGAGCTATCGGGGAACCTGAAAACCAGCATTAAAAATGTTGTGAATAACAGTTTGTCGGGCTTACATGAGATTATTCACCGTCAAAACTCAGAGATACATAACCTCCTACTGTTGTTAGAGCGGGCCAAGCTACAGAGACAGGAAGACGCTCTTCGTCTGCAGACAGAACACGCTAAACAGCTTACGGCTTTAGTAGGATCAAAGCAGACAAAAGACAGCACATCGGACGAGGTCCTAGCAGAAATTCAAAAACTTGCTATGCGACTAGAACAGCTGACGTCCAATACGAGTGCTTTGTCGATAGGTACCAATGTTCACAGCACCGATCAGGTTTTGGTTGAAGTGAGGGAGCTCAAAACTGAGGTAAGGGATGCGCTCCAAACAGTGGTTGAGACGGCAGGTCCAATAAGGACAGCGGTCGAGACATTGAGAGCCGACATCCGGGAGTATCCTACGAACTCTTCCCACCTTCCACATACATTCTTTAGGACAGAAAATGATGCCACTCGAAGGCCCTCTTACGCCGATATGGCAATGAAACCTCGTCGCGCAGTTATAGTTGAATCGATCGACCCCCGAAAAACCAGTGAAGACATCATGTCAGACATTAAAAAGGGAATTAACGTAGTCGAACTAGGTATTGCCGTAAGTGGACTGCGAAAAGGGCGAAATAGTAAAGTAGTCGTCACGATGGAGTCTGATAAAGATCAGGAAGCCATGAGCAAGGCAATCAAGCAATTTAGCCAGGAGTACACAGTAACAGAACCAAGCGCTAGACTTCCACAGCTCAAGTTGATTGGGGTCACGAACGACCTAACCAACGATCAACTTGTGAGCACTATAAAAAGTCAGAACGCAAACGTCTTAGGGGAATCAGTCAATGACGTTATGAAGGTGCTCAGAAGAACTAAGCACAGGAATGAGTGCCTCTGCAATGTTGTCCTCGAAACCAGTCCCAGAATTTGGCAAGCCCTTCGGGACACTAGAGTCAGACTCGCCTATCAAATTGTTGGCGCTATTGACCAGTCCCCGATTAAACAATGTTTTAAGTGCTTGGGTTTCGGTCATGAGGCGAAAAGCTGCACACAAGAACAAAAGTGCGGATACTGTTCCGAAAGCCACGACACCAGGGCCTGCCCTCGCCAAACACCACCTAAGTGCGTAAACTGCAAACCAGCAATGGATCAGACGCATCCCGCTTACAGCGAGCAGTGCCCAGAGTGGCGCAAATATGACCGGTTGTCCCGATCAGTTATAAGTTATTGTTAACGATACGGGCAACGAAATAAACTCAACAGGCGCTTCGACAACAAATAGGACTGCATTGAAAATCTTACAAGTGAATCTCGGTAGAGGGCTTACCGCAACACAAGAGTGTCTCAAAGAGGCACTAGACCGCAAATACTCAATTGTGCTCTTACAGGAACCATACGTTGGGAACCTCGGGCATACTAAACTGGGGTCCCATAAAGTTATCCAGTTCTCTCACCCTGACAAACCAGTTAAATCGGCGATCGTAATTCTCAACGACAGGCTCATTGTAACAGAGCACCCAGAAATGTGTACTCAGAACGTCGCTTGCGTGGTTCTAAGGCTTGGCAAAATTAGTGTTGGCATTATCTCAGTGTATCTGGAGGGTACCGAAGATATAGAACCATACCTGCAGCACATCCAAAAAACCGTCCAACATATGGGTACGCCACACGTTATTCTAGCTGGCGACGTCAATGCCAAAAGTTGCTGGTGGGGAGGAGACGAGGAAGACACCAGAGGAACTGCGTATGCTGAACTGTTGGCCCATCTTGATATGGCTATTCTCAACTCAGGATCAACACCTACTTTCAGCGTTTTCCGCAATAATAGGACTTGTGAAAGCATCGTGGATGTAACTGCATGCACCAACGCAGTTTTGCCCAGAATTAAGAACTGGGAACTAGATATGAATCTTGTTACGACGTCGGATCATAGAGCTATCACATTTGAACTACACCCAGACCCACAAACTATAACAGCACCGAGGTTAACAACCAGGAAATACAAAACGAAGAAAGCAGACTGGTCAGCCTTCGGAGATTGTATTAAACACCACCTATTAGAACAGAATATTAACAAAGAGACTTGTGATAAAATACAGTCACCAGAGGAACTGAATGACCTAATTGACACCTTCACAAAAATTGTCACTACAGCTTGTAGCCAAACCATACCTTCTGTTAGTGGAACTAAATCCAATAAAATAAAGTGGTGGTCAAAAGAGCTAAAACAACAGAAACAGGATGTGATAAGGCGTCGTAACAAGATTCGAAAAGCAAACCCTTGGAGGAGACCTGTTCTTGTAGAAGAATACCTAACAGCTTTGGAACACTATAAAGAGAACATAACGAAAACAAGACTCTCAAGCTGGAAGGACTATTGCACTGGACAGGAGCGGGGCACCATGTGGGAACAAATCTACAAGGCACTGACAATTACTAATCGCCAAAGTGATTGCTTGTTGAGAGACCAAAATGGGAAACCACTGGATCCAACACAATCAGCGACACTACTGGCCGACACTTTTTACTCCAAAGACGACCCAACAACGGACAATCCCAATCAAGTTACACTGCGACAACACACTGAAAACCATATAATAGCATTAAGAGAGAAACAGAACTTATCGACGAACCTTACCACCCCATTCAATGAGGACGAACTTCTTAACGTCATAAGGAAAATCGGCCCAACAAAAGCGCCTGGTGAAGATGGATTTACCGCAGACATCTGTCTACGCACCATTACAAACTCAGACGGCCTGTTTCTCTCTATCCTCAACAAGTGCTTGCAACTGCGTCACTTTCCAAAAATATGGAAACTGGCAATCATAAGGATTATCCCAAAACCACAGAAAGCAGATTATTCAGCGCCAAAGTCCTACAGACCAATTGGACTCCTACCCGTATTTGGCAAAATACTGGAAAAGCTGTTCACCAACAGACTGACCTGGCACCTAGGAAATCATGGACTATTGAATAAAAGCCAATACGGGTTCATGCCCCAAGTGAGCACTGAGGACGCACTTAACAAAGCAGTGAACCTGATCCGCAGTGAGGTTGCTGAAAAGAAGATCGTAGCGGTCGTCTCACTGGACATTGAGGGGGCCTTTGATAGTGCTTGGTGGCCCCTAATCAAAAGCCAGCTGATATCTAAAAATTGTCCAGAAGATCTTCTACTGTTAGTCGATAATTATTTATCGGACAGAACAGTTCGAGTGCAATATGCAGGAGAACAGATCACCAGACCGACCAATAAGGGATGCATACAGGGATCTACTTGTGGACCGCTTATGTGGAACATACAGCTGGATCCCCTACTGAACAAAGTGCAAGAACTGGATGCTCATGTTCAAGCGTTTGCGGACGATATCTTAGTCGTCGCTTCTGCCTCAACAACGACTGATTTAAACGTCAAAATTAACACAGCCTTGAAATGCATTGCTGACTGGGGTAAAGATAGTAAGATGCGCTTCGCAGCACATAAAACTCAGGCTATAGTCGTCACAAAACGTCTCAAATTCGACGCCCCCCGCTTTGAAATGACTGGAGTCCAGATCACCATCTCCAACGAGTTAAAAGTTTTGGGTCTTACAATAGACTCAAAACTCATCTTTAAAACTCATCTCCAGAATGTCTGTAATAAGGCGGTAGGAATATATCGTGCTGTATCATCGGCCACCAGAGCAAGCTGGGGTCTTAGTCCGGAAATAACAAGATTATTATATACAGCGGTGGTTGAACCGATAGTGTTGTACGCGGCTAGCGTCTGGGCGCCTATAATAGAAAAGAAGTATGCGAGAGTAAGGCTAAACCAACTGTCGCGTAAATTCGCCATTTTAATATCGAAGGCGCATAGAACTGCCTCGCATACTTCGGTACTCTGTCTAGCTGGAATTTTGCCTCTCGACCTTAGAGCAAAGGAATCAGCGGAACTTTATGAGCTCAAACGAGGTAAACCATACCCAGAACTACCAGGATTCAATGTGGAACGTAGAGTTAGCCCATTCGAACTGCCCCATCCTGCAGAAAGAACCCCGATTCAGTACAGACTATTGAATACACAAGAGGATGTCGACGAAATAGATAACACAGCACCCAAATTATTCACGGATGGCAGTAAAATGGATGGCAGGGTCGGAGCTGCAGTCACTTGGTGGGAGGTTGGAGCGGAGGTCCGTAAAACCAACTTTATATTAGCCCCACACTGCTCCGTTTACCAAGCCGAATTGGCTGCTGTGTTACGCGCCGTCGAAATGATTAACAAAAGCCAGACAACGAACCTAGCCAATGTATTAAGTGACTCTAGATCCGCCCTGGAATCCATCTCAAACCCAGAACACACAAGTCCTATTGTCCATGAGATCCAAACAAGAATAAAAGACATGAAAGCCAAAAACAAGACAGTTTGCTTCTACTGGATCAAGGCACACGCAGGAGTGCTTGGAAATGAAAGAGCTGACGACCTGGCGAAGGAAGCTGCCATGAAGAAAAAGACTAGCCCGGTGTATGATGGCATCCCTGTATCCTTCCTTAAATACTCATTGAGACAGAAGACAATCGATACTTGGAACCAAAGATACCAAGAGGCGGAAACGGGCAAGATTACCAAACTTTTCTTCCCTAACATACCTGAAGCTCACTCAATAGTAACACAGATCCATATGTCAAACACATTAGCACAACTTTTCACTGGACATGGAGGATTCAAAGAATACCTGCACCGTTTCAAGCTGGCATCATCTTCAAGTTGTGTATGTGACACAGATACACCAGAAACGGTAACCCACATCCTAGATGAATGCCCTAGGTTTGAAGCACACAGGCAGGATATAAGCACTAATTTACAAATACAAATAAGTTCTATAAATTATAGCACAATTATCCAGAACAAAGACCATCGCCGTGACTTCATAAAATTCGCAAAACGAGTCGTAAAAGTTGCGGCAAAAATGAACGGCAGTACCGCTGTGTAATTATTAAAATTGATTTACTTTTACTTGATTAATGACTGATTGATTGTTTTTTTTAATTCATAATATTAAGTTACAATTTATTAAAACACACGATAAAGAAAGAAAAAGAGGAAAAAAAAAAAAAAAAAAAAAAAAAAAAAAAAAAAAATGCTTGAATAATACAGTTCAACTAATTGTATTAATGATTCTGTACCAGTATTTATAAATAGTTTTTTCTTAAGATAATCGTAACACAGATTTAAAGTCTAATGTGATTTTAAATAGAAGAAGAATTATATAAAGATCAATGATTGTAAATAGCTACCCAGAATATTTAAAACCTAGACAAATTACAAAAAGGTTAAACCGTCACAAAATAAATAGTGACGATAACTAGTACTTTTACAAAAAAAAAAAAAAAAAAAAACCTAACCTAACCTAACCTAACCTAACCTAACCTAACCTAACCTAACCTAACCTAACCTAACCTAACCTAACCTAACCTAACCTAACCTAACCTAACCTAACCTAACCTAACCTAACCTAACCTAACCTAACCTAACCTAACCAGTGCCTACAGGGTCTTTACGAGACGGTCCTCTCGTTGGCGGACTCTAGAGCGAGGCACAAATTTAATCTTGAAAAGGAGCGCTCAAGACACGCCCAAGAACTTGTGCGTGTGGAGAGAGCTCACAATAAAGAGATGAGCGAAACGAGGAAACAGCTAGCCTCTGAATTGTGCCTCGCACGTGCAGACATCGAGGGGACCTTAAAGGAAGCGAAGGGCATTCGGGACTGGCTCGGCTACGAGACCATCGAGCCTTTCCGGGGAGTAGCGGAGCTCAAGAAACAGCTGCAGTCTCTGGAAAAGGAACTCAGGGAAAGCAAATTGTCCAGCAGGGACAGCACAGAGGACAGAAACCCGAAATGGGAAGCAGTAGAGTCGTCCCTGTCCAAGCTGGACAGAAGCTCAACCACTGTCTCCAATCAGCTCGACCTTCTGCGACAAATGGTCGAGAAGGTCAAGCTGACTGTAGAAAAAGAGCCTGAGATTCCAGCAGTACTAAACCAAACATCAGAGCTCCTCGCCGCCTCGAGCGTGACCAAATTAGAAGAGGAAATAGCAATCATAAAAACACTCGCACAAGCCCTGGTAGACAGGCCCACCAGCTCTCCTCCCCCACCACAGTCACCTATAGACCTAAAAAAACATCTTAAGCCTCTGTCAGAGCGACTAGAGATAGTGTCTTCTGACCTCCGAGTGCTGCGAGACAAGAAACCGCAGGCGCCGGTGCAAGCCACGCCGGACCTAAACGCGGAACTCGCAGTCGCGGAGGTGAAGAAGTCACTCGCCACAATAGAGAGGGGTGTAACGGAGCTCAAGGCGGATAAACCGCAGCAAGGACCGAAAACCTTTGCTCAGGTCGCCTCAACACCAAAGCTTCCTAATCACACCCTTATCATTTCCTCAACGGACCCCACACACACCGGTGACAACGTCATCGAGAGGGTCCGAGTCGCTCTGGACCTCAAGAATTCAGGAGCAAAAGTGGACAAAGTCCGGAAAGCCCGCAACCAGAAGATAGTTCTGAGCTGCGCAAGCAAGATGGACTTGAACCTAGTAAAAAGTCAGGTTCAGTCCAATAAAGGTCTAAAGGTGCAGGAGCCAAAACCTGGAAACCCCTTGGCATGTATCAAAGGAGTTCTGTCCAGCTACACCAACGAGGAAATCGTGGATCTGCTGAAGTCACAGAATAAACATCTTCTGCAGGACGTAGATCCAGCTGGACAAACGATTAGAGTGAGATACCGCAAAAGAGCAAGAAACCCGCATGAGTGTCACCCAGTGCTGGAGCTCTCCCCGCCCATATGGAAGAACCTCGTCCAGGCGGAAAGGGTACATCTGGGGATACGCCGAAGTCCTATAGTGGATCAGTCTCCACTAGTACAGTGCACCAAGTGCCTCGCATACGGTCATACAAAGACCCTATGCAAGGCAGAAAAACATATCTGCAGTTACTGCAGTGGTGCGCACAACGGCGGAGACTGCCCCCAGAAGGCTAAAGGCGCGCCCCCAAAGTGCGTAAACTGCATTAACGCACGAAGAGAGCCCAGCGACCTGGCACACGTAGCCTTCAGTGACGAGTGCCAGGAAAAACAAAAATGGGACAACATAGCGAGGTCGCGGATCTCATACTGCTAAGGGCACCCCAGAAAGTAACGGGTCTTTTCCACCTCAAAACACCACAGGACAGATAGGCAGGTTGAAATTCATCCAAGCCAACCTGCAACGCTCCAAGTTAGCAACGGCCGAACTTCACCAGGCAGCACAAGAGAGGGGAGTCTCAGTAGCACTAGTCCAAGAACCCTACGTAGGGAAGACTGGTGTGATGAAACCAAACCCCGGCACTCAAGTCATCCAGTGCACTCTCAATCGTGCGAAGCCAGTCAAGGCAGCAATCGTCGTTTTCGGTGGCAGTGTGGAGGTCGTACACGACCCCCAACTTGTAACCGAAAATGTCGTTGCGGTCTTATTGAAGGTGGGCCAGCTACAGTTGGGGATTCTATCTGTCTATCTTGAGGGGGATCAAGAAATGGACCCATATTTGATTATAATGGCAAACATAATACAAAGGCTCCGCACCACAAACATCCTGGTGGGGGGCGACGTAAACGCCTGGAGCCAGTGGTGGGGCAGCATTTCTAATGACCACCGAGGGGAGGAATACAACTCCTTCCTAAATGGACAGGACCTCCAGATCCTCAACACCGGAGAGACACCAACATTTGAGACCCACAGGGGAGACAGACTATGCACCAGTATAGTCGACGTCACCGCCTGTAGTGAGTCGCTGCTGGGCAGGGTGGAGGAGTGGTGCGTAAATCGGAGTCTCACAACATCAGACCACAACGGGATTACCTTCACGATGCGTCTAGATCGGCCATTAACACCGCTGAGGCCAATCTCTACACGCATCTACAATACTAAGAAGGCAAAGTGGTCAGATTTCGATGCCCACTTCAAAGCAGCCCTAGCGGAGGAAGCCATCGTGCCCAGCAGAGTGCTGGAAGTGTCAAACCCGGAGGAGCTGGAGGCCCTCCTAAATAGGTACATGGAGCTAATTCACCAGTCGTGCAGCAAAGCAATACCAAAGATAGGTACAAGGAAAGCTGACGCGACACCCCCATGGTGGTCCCCCTCGCTCAACCGCCTCAAAAAGGAGGTATTGAGAAAAAAGAGGAGGATCCGAAATGCAGCCCCGAGCCGGAGGCAGTACACGGTCGACGACTACGTACAGGCCAAGGCTCAATACACCACAGCGGCGTCCGACGCGGCCACTGAGAGCTGGAAAAAGTTTTGCTCGACACAGGACAGAGAGAGCATGTGGGACGGCATATACAGGGTCCTTAGGAAAACAGCCAGAAGACAGGAGGACACACTCCTGAGAAATTCCGCGGGCCTAACGATCGGCCCTGAAGAATCCGCGGAGCTTCTGGCAAACACGTTTTACCCGGACGACTCTGTAGATGCCGACTCGGAATATCATGCATCGCTCCGAAGACAGATGGAGTGTAGTACCCTAGCGGAGCTGGAAGATCTGTCAGATAATGATCCACCATTTACAACCGCGGAATTGGAATGGGTCTTACAGGCCCAAAACCCAAAGAAAGCTCCCGGCATGGATGGATTAACATCTGACATCTGCACAGCTGCTATCAACTGCAACAGGGAGGTGTTCTTAGCGATAGCCAACAAATGCCTGTCGCTGTCACACTTCCCCAAACAGTGGAAAGCAGCTCACGTATGCATACTCCGCAAACCGGGTAAGGACGACTACACTCAGCCTAAGTCTTACAGACCAATAGGCCTGTTACCTGTCCTGGGAAAAATAGTCGAGAAACTTCTGGTCGGCAGAATCCAGTGGCATATAGCACCAACACTTAACACACAACAGTTCGGATTTACACCGCAGCGCGGAACCGAAGACGCCCTCTATGCCTTAATGGAGCATGTACGCTCCGAAGTCAAAGCTAAAAAGATCGTGCTTTTGATATCTCTGGACATAGAGGGCGCTTTCGATAACGCATGGTGGCCAGCCCTGAAAAAACAATTGGCTGAAAAGCGCTGCCCAAAGAACTTATACGCTCTTGTGGCCTCATATTTGGAAGAGCGGAGCATCATAGTAAACTATGCCAGAGCAGCTAGCGAAAAGAGTACCACAAAGGGTTGTGTCCAGGGCTCAATTGCCGGACCAACATTCTGGAACCTGATCCTAGACTCGCTCTTACATCAATTGGCTAGTTTAGGGGTGTACACCCAAGCCTTTGCGGATGATGTGGTCCTGGTCTTCTCCGATCACAGAGTCAGTACCCTGCAGCAAACAGCTGAAAACACCCTAGACACAGTATCAGAGTGGGGAGCTCGGAACAAGCTTCGTTTCGCCGCGCACAAGACCAACGCGATGGTGATAACGAAAAAACTTAAGTACGACCCCCCGATACTTCATATGTCAGGGGTGAGGCTAAACCTCGTCCAAGAGGTGAAGCTGCTGGGTCTTACCATAGACTCTAAACTCACCTTTAACGCGCATGTAGCGGCTACATGCAGGAAAGCTGCTGCTATTTACAAACAGCTTGCATGCGCCGCAAAGGTGAACTGGGGACTAAACAGGGACATCATTCGTACCATATATGTGTCGGTGATAGAGCCAATCGTGCTGTATGCAGCGAGTGCGTGGGCTCCTGCGGCAGAGAAACTGATGACAAGGAATCAGCTAGACTCACTGCAGAGAGGATTTGCGCAAAAAATCTGCAAGGCATACCGCACGGTGTCTCTTACATCCGCACTTATATTAGCGGGACAATTGCCCCTAGATCTCCGTGTCAAGGAGGCCGCAATACTATTCAAAATAAAAAAAGGCCACTCAAACGAGTTCCTACCACCAGGTAGAGAGGTGGAATGCAAGATAAACCACTTGCAAAACCCGCATCCATCGCTACTCATAACAACCGAGTACGAGTGCCTGGAAGACTTGGACCCCGAAACCCTTAGTACCCGCCAGGTAACCGGCCCCCAAATTTACACCGACGGCAGCAAGATCGAGGGGAAAGTCGGAGCTGCCCTTACATGGTGGGAAAATGGTAGGGAGTCCAAGCACAAAACCTTCCGGTTAGAGCCGCAAAACACTGTCTTCCAATCAGAGTTATATGCTCTCTTCAGAGCCGTCGGGCTAGCAAGAGAATCACGGAAGGACAACATCAGTATTTTGAGTGACTCAAGATCGTCGCTCGACTTATTGAGGTGTCCTTCTGTCTCGCACCCACTGGCTCTCGATATAAAGAAGCATATACGTGATATAAGAGAGGAAGGCAGAACAGTGAGGCTCTTCTGGCTAAGGGCACATGTAGGAACTCCAGGGAACGAAAGAGCCGATGAGCTGGCAAAAAAGGCAGCGCTCACCAAGAAGACTGCACCGGACTACAACAGGGTACCCGTGTCGTTTGTGAGAAAACAGATACGGGCGGAAACTGTCAAGCAATGGCAGGTGAGATACGAGACCTCCACGACGGGATCGGTCACAAAGACGTTCTTCCCAACCGTCCAGGCGGCAAGGGAGACGCTCAGAGACACGATCCTAACACCGGCACACGTCCAAATACTCACCGGACATGGAGGTTTCGCCTCTTACCTGCACCGCTTCCATCTAAAAGACAGTCCTTCGTGTGTTTGCGACCCCAGCTGCGAAGAAACAGTTTGGCATCTGCTCTTTGAATGCCCTAGGCTGGGTAGTGAGAGGATGGACTTAGCAATACAAATCGATAGTCCTGTGAAACAGTCCAGCCTCTACGCCATAATGGGGAACAAACCCAGCAGAACACTGTTCTTGGCATTCGCGAGCAGAGCAGCCAAGCTCGCGGCAGAGGGTAACAAAACGAACACAACCCGCAGTTCACAACATGCTACAACACAGTTACATCAACAGCCACAAACAAACCAACAAATTACACCCAGACTTACAGACTCAATAACCCATATATCACCTACACCACACGACACACCACAAGTTGTCGACACCCCCACTAGCGACACCCCCACTAGCGGTGATCGCCCGGAACGACCAACTCCAACCATAACGCCGATCAACAGACTTCTGGCAAATGGGGAGAGGGGTGAGCCGGGGATCAGGGTTCGGGGGGTGGCTCTCTTCATGAGCAGGACACAGGAAAGGCTTGGCATTAGCTTCTGCCGCGAAGGAGCTGGTCAGACAATCGTCATATCTCCGGGCCTGGCCTCCCTGATCCATGGGAGTACCTCAAAAACAAGCTTAAAGGGTACAAAATACACCTTGTTGCCCTCGATGGAAGTCTCCGGGTACCAGATCCGAATAATGCACGTTAAGGACAAAACCGTTGCATTGTTCGAGTGGGGCGAAGAGACGCCATTCGTACAAGCATGCGAGGTGCTCACCGAGATTGGGGAGGCGGCAGGGAGAGAGGCCAGCTCACCGAAAACCATCAGCGTGGATGCTATGGTGTTAGAGTACGTAAGAGGGGAAGTTGCGGACCGCTACGGCTGCATAAAGGCCTCAGAACACCATGAGGTCGTCGTCTACGAGGACAGAGGGGAAGACTTGAGCTTCCTCAAATCCTCCAAGCGCGACGCAGCTGCAGCGGCATCGAATGCGGCTAGAAACCCCTCTGCAAATACTGACACCAAAAGCGGTTCGGAACGCCACCAAGAGAAAGCGGCGGAGGAAAAAGCCAAATCCCTGGAGCACAAGCGTGCCAGTCCGGAAGAGAGGGTGAAAATAAAAAAAGGACTCAAAAAACTTAACGATTTCCTCAGTTCCCTGGTCAAGCCAACCTCGAGCAGGGTGGAGAGACTAGCCAACAGGCAGGAAACGGCGGTGGCAGCATTCATGAGGGAAACCCCGAGAGTGCCAGAACCACCGAAATCCCGCCTCACTAGGGCTGACAAGGGTCAAGTCATACCACCAAGACTTAGACCCGCGAAGGGGCCCTTAGACCACGCGGAAAACGCCTTCCTCGAGTATCAAGCAATAGTGGCGGCGACCAGAGAGGTCCACCGCGCCACGTGCGATAAAATCCTACAGACCTTCCGCAGAGAGAATGAAGGTCTGCTAAGGGTGAGACTCGAGGAAGCAGATGCAGCTGTGTATGACAATGGCACTTCCCAAATCATCAAGGGAACGATGTCGGGGTCATACATGGCAGCATACAACGCAACAAGTGGCTTCGTGGCCCTGGACAAGGAGGAGACAAACCGTACGGGGCGTATAACCTTCCAGACACCTGAGACCGATCCTATCGTAGTTGCCGCCCGATGCACCAAGATAATGCTGGAGGACAAAATCCTGGAAATGGCTCAAACCATCCAAGGGACTTTTGACACCACAGCACCACATGAGTGCTGGGCGGTACCAAGGATAAGGTGGGTAAACGGGGTTCCTGGATGTGGCAAGACGACATGGGTGGTGGGGAACTTCGATGAGAGGAACGACGTGATTGCCACTACGACAACCGAGGCCACTAAAGACTTAAGAGAGAAGCTAGCGCACCGCTTGGGAGACCAAGTGAGAACCAAAGTGCGCACTATGGCCTCAATATTAGTGAAAGGGTTCAGAGAGTCAGAAAGATGTCGCCGTCTAACGGTAGACGAGGCTCTCATGAACCACTTTGGGGCCATAGTCATGGCGGCCCGGTTGTCGGGTGCAAGCGAAGTTGTTCTCATTGGGGATATAAACCAACTGCCATACATGGACAGAGAGAACCTGTTTGAACTCAGGTACTGCCGTCCAAGTATGGTAGCACCCATAAGTCAAGAGTTACTCTGCACACACCGGAACCCTATGGATGTCGCGTACGCCCTGCGCGAAATCTACAAAGGAATTTACTCCTCCAAGTCGCAGGTACATTCCCTGAAGGTGGAAAAGTTTACAGGTGCGCAAATACCTGCCACCCAGCCTAACACCTTGTTCCTGGTACACACACAGGAACTAAAGGCATCCCTTACCAGCCAGGGATATGGGTCAGGTTCGTCATCGCGCACCTTAACTATACACGAGGCTCAGGGATTGACCTGTGAGTCAGTCATAGTGATAAGGAAACCAGGCAAAATCCTCCAAATCCACGACAGCGTCCCCCATGCGGTGGTGGCGGTGTCTAGGCACACCGCAAGTTGCGTCTATTACACCGACGACGACGATGACGCCACGGGACGCCTCGCGAGAGACGCGATGCTGGCGACAACCAACACGATCACCGACTACAACCTTAGGGTGGCCATGCAGCATCGAGACGTAGCGATCGTGGAGGCTTTAATAAACAGCAAAAAGCCTAATGGAAGCCTCAACTAAAAATGTATAACTGTAAGAATTCAAAAAGTCCAAGTGTAGCAAATTTGTCTGTAAAACTTTAACAATAGTAACGTAATGTAACGTAATGTCATAGTATGTAATAATGTGTAAACATGTCTGCAAGAGAGGTAAGGGGCAGTTTGTGGGCGTCAAGCTCACTTAAATGTCCGGCCGGCGGTGTCGTCGTGTGTCGGGTCGCTCGGTTCCCCACAATACGGTTGAGCCGAGTGACGCTGATGCATGCGTCATACTCGTGAACGGGTGCCGCCATGCGGGACAGGTCGCCTTAAAACTGCCATTTAAAACTCGGGTAGCAAAATAAATAAATGTGCGTAAATTATATGCGTAAACTATAATATAGTGTCTTAGAATAACATAGCATATAATAATAATAGTATTGTATAAAATCACGTATTCCAATTGTGTGTAAAATTAGAGAAAAAAAAAAAAAAAAAAAAAAAAAAAAAAAAAAAAAAAAAAAAAAAAAAAAAAAAACATTTATATATATTAATATAATAATAAAACATATATAGTGATGGACTCCTAGTATTAAGTTTTACTGTAAGTAAAAAATGTACTTCATCTTCTGCCCATTGGAGGCACATAATTTAATTAATTAAAAGCACACAAATAAAACCAACAAAAAAGAGCACGGACGATAAGTCTGTGGAAGTTTATACTCATTTTAAAAAAAAAAAAAAAAAAAAAAAAAAAAAAAAAACCTAACCTAACCTAACCTAACCTAACCTAACCTAACCTAACCTAACCTAACCTAACCTAACCTAACCTAACCTAACCTAACCTAACCTAACCTAACCTAACCTAACCTAACCTAACCTAACCTAACCTAACCTAACCTAACCTAACCTAACCTAACCTAACCTAACCTAACCTAACCTAACCTAACCTAACCTAACCTAACCTAACCTAACCTAACCTAACCTAACCTAACCTAACCTAACCTAACCTAACCTAACCTAACCTAACCTAACCTAACCTAACCTAACCTAACCTAACCTAACCTAACCTAACCTAACCTAACCTAACCTAACCTAACCTAACCTAACCTAACCTAACCTAACCTAACCTAACCTAACCTAACCTAACCTAACCTAACCTAACCTAACCTAACCTAACCTAACCTAACCTAACCTAACCTAACCTAACCTAACCTAACCTAACCTAACCTAACCTAACCTAACCTAACCTAACCTAACCTAACCTAACCTAACCTAACCTAACCTAACCTAACCTAACCTAACCTAACCTAACCTAACCTAACCTAACCTAACCTAACCTAACCTAACCTAACCTAACCTAACCTAACCTAACCTAACCTAACCTAACCTAACCTAACCTAACCTAACCTAACCTAACCTAACCTAACCTAACCTAACCTTGTAAATAATAAAAATAAAACAAGATAAAATGTAAAATGTGTGTAAAATGTATATATAATAATTATATAAGCATTAGTTTACAATAGATTTAAATAGAAATTGTACAATGCATAGCACAAAAAATGTATATAGATTATAAGTAATAGACTAATTAAGATAAATAGGGTTGAATTGTAAAGTTTAAATAGAAATAGTAAAGAAATAGGTAAAAACAAATCACTGTATAATATAATAAAATAACAAAGATAAAGAGTAATTATAAGATAAAACAAGAATAAGTGTAAATTATAGATGTAAGAGCTTATGTAACTGTAGTTTTGCCAATAAAAAAACTGAAGTATTAATAAAGGCACTGGTCTACCAAGCCAGTGGAAACAAAGAAAAAAAAAAAAAAAAAAAAAAAAAAAAACCTAACCTAACCTAACCTAACCTAACCTAACCTAACCTAACCTAACCTAACCTAACCTAACCTAACCCCAAACATCAGAGCTCCTCGCCGCCTCGAGCGTGACCAAATTAGAAGAGGAAATAGCAATCATAAAAACACTCACACAAGCCCTGGTAGACAGGCCCACCAGCTCTCCTCCCCCACCACAGTCACCTATAGACCTAAAAAAACATCTTAAGCCTCTGTCAGAGCGACTAGAGATAGTGTCTTCTGACCTCCGAGTGCTGCGAGACAAGAAACCGCAGGCGCCGGTGCAAGCCACGCCGGACTTAAACGCGGAACTCGCAGTCGCGGAGGTGAAGAAGTCACTCGCCACAATAGAGAGGGGTGTAACGGAGCTCAAGGCGGATAAACCGCAGCAAGGACCGAAAACCTTTGCTCAGGTCGCCTCAACACCAAAGCTTCCTAATCACACCCTTATCATTTCCTCAACGGACCCCACACACACCGGTGACAACGTCATCGAGAGGGTCCGAGTCGCTCTGGACCTCAAGAATTCAGGAGCAAAAGTGGACAAAGTCCGGAAAGCCCGCAACCAGAAGATAGTGCTGAGTTGCGCAAGCAAGATGGACTTGAACCTAGTAAAAAGTCAGGTTCAGTCCAATAAAGGTCTAAAGGTGCAGGAGCCAAAACCTGGAAACCCCTTGGCATGTATCAAAGGAGTTCTGTCCAGCTACACCAACGAGGAAATCGTGGATCTGCTGAAGTCACAGAATAAACATCTTCTGCAGGACGTAGATCCAGCTGGACAAACGATTAGAGTGAGATACCGCAAAAGAGCAAGAAACCCGCATGAGTGTCACCCAGTGCTGGAGCTCTCCCCGCCCATATGGAAGAACCTCGTCCAGGCGGAAAGGGTACATCTGGGGATACGCCGAAGTCCTATAGTGGATCAGTCTCCACTAGTACAGTGCACCAAGTGCCTCGCATACGGTCATACAAAGACCCTATGCAAGGCAGAAAAACATATCTGCAGTTACTGCAGTGGTGCGCACAACGGCGGAGACTGCCCCCAGAAGGCTAAAGGCGCGCCCCCAAAGTGCGTAAACTGCATTAACGCACGAAGAGAGCCCAGCGACCTGGCACACGTAGCCTTCAGTGACGAGTGCCAGGAAAAACAAAAATGGGACAACATAGCGAGGTCGCGGATCTCATACTGCTAAGGGCACCCCAGAAAGTAACGGGTCTTTTCCACCTCAAAACACCACAGGACAGATAGGCAGGTTGAGATTCATCCAAGCCAACCTGCAACGCTCCAAGTTAGCAACGGCCGAACTTCACCAGGCAGCACAAGAGAGGGGAGTCTCAGTAGCACTAGTCCAAGAACCCTACGTAGGGAAGACTGGTGTGATGAAACCAAACCCCGGCACTCAAGTCATCCAGTGCACTCTCAATCGTGCAAAGCCAGTCAAGGCAGCAATCGTCGTTTTCGGTGGCAGTGTGGAGGTCGTACACGACCCCCAACTTGTAACCGAAAACGTCGCTGCCGTCTTATTGAAGGTGGGCCAGTTAAAGTTGGGGATTCTATCTGTCTATCTTGAGGGGGATCAAGAAATGGACCCGTATTTGACTTCAATAGCAAATATAATGCAAAGGCTCCGCACCGCAAACATCCTGGTGGGGGGCGACGTAAACGCCTGGAGCCAGTGGTGGGGCAGCATTTCTAATGACCACCGAGGGGAGGAATATAACTCCTTCCTAAATGGACAGGACCTCCAGATCCTCAACACGGGAGAGACACCAACATTCGAGACCCACAGGGGAGACAGACTATGCACCAGTATAGTCGACGTCACCGCCTGTAGCGAGTCGCTGCTGGGCAGGATGGAGGAGTGGTGCGTAAACCGGAGTCTCACAACATCAGACCACAACGCGATCACCTTCACGATGCGTCTAGATCGGCCATTAACACCGTTGAGGCCAATCTCTACACGCATCTACAATACTAAGAAGGCAAAGTGGTCAGACTTCGACGCCCACTTCAAAGCAGCCCTAGCGGAGGAAGCCATCGTGCCCAGCAGAGTGCTGGAAGTGTCAAACCCGGAGGAGCTGGAGGCCCTCCTAAATAGGTACATGGAGCTAATTCACCAGTCGTGCAGCAAAGCAATACCAAAGATAGGTACAAGGAAAGCTGACGCGACACCCCCATGGTGGTCCCCCTCGCTCAACCGCCTCAAAAAGGAGGTATTGAGAAAAAAGAGGAGGATCCGAAATGCAGCCCCGAGCCGGAGGCAGTACACGGTCGACGACTACGTACAGGCCAAGGCTCAATACACCACAGCGGCGTCCGACGCGGCCACTGAGAGCTGGAAAAAGTTTTGCTCGACACAGGACAGAGAGAGCATGTGGGACGGCATATACAGGGTCCTTAGGAAAACAGCCAGAAGACAGGAGGACACACTCCTGAGAAATTCCGCGGGCCTTACGATCGGCCCTGAAGAATCCGCGGAGCTTCTGGCAAACACGTTTTACCCGGACGACTCTGTAGATGCCGACTCGGAATATCATGCATCGCTCCGAAGACAGATGGAGTGTAGTACCCTAGCGGAGCTGGAAGATCTGTCAGATAATGATCCACCATTTACAACCGCGGAATTGGAATGGGTCTTACAGGCCCAAAACCCAAAGAAAGCTCCCGGTATGGATGGATTAACATCTGACATCTGCACAGCTGCTATCAACTGCAACAGGGAGGTGTTCTTAGCGATAGCCAACAAATGCCTGTCGCTGTCACACTTCCCCAAACAGTGGAAAGCAGCTCACGTATGCATACTCCGCAAACCGGGTAAGGACGACTACACTCAGCCTAAGTCTTACAGACCAATAGGCCTGTTACCTGTCCTGGGAAAAATAGTCGAGAAACTTCTGGTCGGCAGAATCCAGTGGCATATAGCACCAACACTTAACACACAACAGTTCGGATTTACACCGCAGCGCGGAACCGAAGACGCCCTCTATGCCTTAATGGAGCATGTACGCTCCGAAGTCAAAGCTAAAAAGATCGTGCTTTTGATCTCTCTGGACATAGAGGGCGCTTTCGATAACGCATGGTGGCCAGCCCTGAAAAAACAATTGGCTGGAATGCGCTGCCCAAAGAACTTATACGCTCTTGTGGCCTCATACTTGGAAGAGCGGAGCATCATAGTAAACTATGCCAGAGCAGCTAGCGAAAAGAGTACCACAAAGGGTTGTGTCCAGGGCTCAATTGCCGGACCAACATTCTGGAACCTGATCCTAGACTCGCTCTTACATCAATTGGCTAGTTTAGGGGTATACACCCAAGCCTTTGCGGATGATGTGGTCCTGGTCTTCTCCGATCACAGAGTCAGTACCCTGCAGCAAACAGCTGAAAACACCCTAGACACAGTATCAGAGTGGGGAGCTCGGAACAAGCTTCGTTTCGCCGCGCACAAGACCAACGCGATGGTGATAACGAAAAAACTTAAGTACGACCCCCCGATACTTCATATGTCAGGGGTGAGGCTAAACCTCGTCCAAGAGGTGAAGCTGCTGGGTCTTACCATAGACTCTAAACTCACCTTTAACGCGCATGTAGCGGCTACATGCAGGAAAGCTGCTGCTATTTACAAACAGCTTGCATGCGCCGCAAAGGTGAACTGGGGACTAAACAGGGACATCATTCGTACCATATATGTGTCGGTGATAGAGCCAATCGTGCTGTATGCAGCGAGTGCGTGGGCTCCTGCGGCAGAGAAACTGATGACAAGGAATCAGCTAGACTCACTGCAGAGAGGATTTGCGCAAAAAATCTGCAAGGCATACCGCACGGTGTCTCTTACATCCGCACTTATATTAGCGGGACAATTGCCCCTAGATCTCCGTGTCAAGGAGGCCGCAATACTATTCAAAATAAAAAAAGGCCACTCAAACGAGTTCCTACCACCAGGTAGAGAGGTGGAATGCAAGATAAACCACTTGCAAAACCCGCATCCATCGCTACTCATAACAACCGAGTACGAGTGCCTGGAAGACTTGGACCCCGAAACCCTTAGTACCCGCCAGGTAACCGGCCCCCAAATTTACACCGACGGCAGCAAGATCGAGGGGAAAGTCGGAGCTGCCCTTACATGGTGGGAAAATGGTAGGGAGTCCAAGCACAAAACCTTCCGGTTAGAGCCGCAAAACACTGTCTTCCAATCAGAGTTATATGCTCTCTTCAGAGCCGTCGGGCTAGCAAGAGAATCACGGAAGGACAACATCAGTATTTTGAGTGACTCAAGATCGTCGCTCGACTTATTGAGGTGTCCTTCTGTCTCGCACCCACTGGCTCTCGATATAAAGAAGCATATACGTGATATAAGAGAGGAAGGCAGAACAGTGAGGCTCTTCTGGCTAAGGGCACATGTAGGAACTCCAGGGAACGAAAGAGCCGATGAGCTGGCAAAAAAGGCAGCGCTCACCAAGAAGACTGCACCGGACTACAACAGGGTACCCGTGTCGTTTGTGAGAAAACAGATACGGGCGGAAACTGTCAAGCAATGGCAGGTGAGATACGAGACCTCCACGACGGGATCGGTCACAAAGACGTTCTTCCCAACCGTCCAGGCGGCAAGGGAGACGCTCAGAGACACGATCCTAACACCGGCACACGTCCAAATACTCACCGGACATGGAGGTTTCGCCTCTTACCTGCACCGCTTCCATCTAAAAGACAGTCCTTCGTGTGTTTGCGACCCCAGCTGCGAAGAAACAGTTTGGCATCTGCTCTTTGAATGCCCTAGGCTGGGTAGTGAGAGGATGGACTTAGCAATACAAATCGATAGTCCTGTGAAACAGTCCAGCCTCTACGCCATAATGGGGAACAAACCCAGCAGAACACTGTTCTTGGCATTCGCGAGCAGAGCAGCCAAGCTCGCGGCAGAGGGTAACAAAACGAACACAACCCGCAGTTCACAACATGCTACAACACAGTTACATCAACAGCCACAAACAAACCAACAAATTACACCCAGACTTACAGACTCAATAACCCATATATCACCTACACCACACGACACACCACAAGTTGTCGACACCCCCACTAGCGGTGATCGCCCGGAACGACCAACTCCAACCATAACGCCGATCAACAGACTTCTGGCAAATGGGGAGAGGGGTGAGCCGGGGATCAGGGTTCGGGGGGTGGCTCTCTTCATGAGCAGGACACAGGAAAGGCTTGGCATTAGCTTCTGCCGCGAAGGAGCTGGTCAGACAATCGTCATATCTCCGGGCCTGGCCTCCCTGATCCATGGGAGTACCTCAAAAACAAGCTTAAAGGGTACAAAATACACCTTGTTGCCCTCGATGGAAGTCTCCGGGTACCAGATCCGAATAATGCACGTTAAGGACAAAACCGTTGCATTGTTCGAGTGGGGCGAAGAGACGCCATTCGTACAAGCATGCGAGGTGCTCACCGAGATTGGGGAGGCGGCAGGGAGAGAGGCCAGCTCACCGAAAACCATCAGCGTGGATGCTATGGTGTTAGAGTACGTAAGAGGGGAAGTTGCGGACCGCTACGGCTGCATAAAGGCCTCAGAACACCATGAGGTCGTCGTCTACGAGGACAGAGGGGAAGACTTGAGCTTCCTCAAATCCTCCAAGCGCGACGCAGCTGCAGCGGCATCGAATGCGGCTAGAAACCCCTCTGCAAATACTGACACCAAAAGCGGTTCGGAACGCCACCAAGAGAAAGCGGCGGAGGAAAAAGCCAAATCCCTGGAGCACAAGCGTGCCAGTCCGGAAGAGAGGGTGAAAATAAAAAAAGGACTCAAAAAACTTAACGATTTCCTCAGTTCCCTGGTCAAGCCAACCTCGAGCAGGGTGGAGAGACTAGCCAACAGGCAGGAAACGGCGGTGGCAGCATTCATGAGGGAAACCCCGAGAGTGCCAGAACCACCGAAATCCCGCCTCACTAGGGCTGACAAGGGTCAAGTCATACCACCAAGACTTAGACCCGCGAAGGGGCCCTTAGACCACGCGGAAAACGCCTTCCTCGAGTATCAAGCAATAGTGGCGGCGACCAGAGAGGTCCACCGCGCCACGTGCGATAAAATCCTACAGACCTTCCGCAGAGAGAATGAAGGTCTGCTAAGGGTGAGACTCGAGGAAGCAGATGCAGCTGTGTATGACAATGGCACTTCCCAAATCATCAAGGGAACGATGTCGGGGTCATACATGGCAGCATACAACGCAACAAGTGGCTTCGTGGCCCTGGACAAGGAGGAGACAAACCGTACGGGGCGTATAACCTTCCAGACACCTGAGACCGATCCTATCGTAGTTGCCGCCCGATGCACCAAGATAATGCTGGAGGACAAAATCCTGGAAATGGCTCAAACCATCCAAGGGACTTTTGACACCACAGCACCACATGAGTGCTGGGCGGTACCAAGGATAAGGTGGGTAAACGGGGTTCCTGGATGTGGCAAGACGACATGGGTGGTGGGGAACTTCGATGAGAGGAACGACGTGATTGCCACTACGACAACCGAGGCCACTAAAGACTTAAGAGAGAAGCTAGCGCACCGCTTGGGAGACCAAGTGAGAACCAAAGTGCGCACTATGGCCTCAATATTAGTGAAAGGGTTCAGAGAGTCAGAAAGATGTCGCCGTCTAACGGTAGACGAGGCTCTCATGAACCACTTTGGGGCCATAGTCATGGCGGCCCGGTTGTCGGGTGCAAGCGAAGTTGTTCTCATTGGGGATATAAACCAACTGCCATACATGGACAGAGAGAACCTGTTTGAACTCAGGTACTGCCGTCCAAGTATGGTAGCACCCATAAGTCAAGAGTTACTCTGCACACACCGGAACCCTATGGATGTCGCGTACGCCCTGCGCGAAATCTACAAAGGAATTTACTCCTCCAAGTCGCAGGTACATTCCCTGAAGGTGGAAAAGTTTACAGGTGCGCAAATACCTGCCACCCAGCCTAACACCTTGTTCCTGGTACACACACAGGAACTAAAGGCATCCCTTACCAGCCAGGGATATGGGTCAGGTTCGTCATCGCGCACCTTAACTATACACGAGGCTCAGGGATTGACCTGTGAGTCAGTCATAGTGATAAGGAAACCAGGCAAAATCCTCCAAATCCACGACAGCGTCCCCCATGCGGTGGTGGCGGTGTCTAGGCACACCGCAAGTTGCGTCTATTACACCGACGACGACGATGACGCCACGGGACGCCTCGCGAGAGACGCGATGCTGGCGACAACCAACACGATCACCGACTACAACCTTAGGGTGGCCATGCAGCATCGAGACGTAGCGATCGTGGAGGCTTTAATAAACAGCAAAAAGCGTAATGGAAGCCGCAACTAAAATGTACAACTGTAAAAAAAAAAAAAAAAAAAAAAAAAAAAAAGTCCAATTGTAGTAAATTCATTGTCTGTAAAGCCTTAACAATAATAACGTAGTGTCATAGTATGTAATAATGTGTAAACATGTCTGCAAGAGAGGTAAAGGGCAGTTTGTGGGCGTCAAGCTCACTTAAATGTCCGGCTGGCGGTGTCGTCGTGTGTCGGGTCGCTCGGTTCCCCACAATACGGTTGAGCCGAGTGACGCTGATGCATGCGTCATACTCGTGAACGGGTGCCGCCATGCGGGACAGGTCGCCTTAAAACTGCCATTTACAACTCGGGTAACAAAATAAATAAATGTGCGTAAATTATATGCGTAAATTATAATATAGTGTCTTAGAATAACATAGCATATAATAATAATAGTATTGTATAAAATCACGTATTCCAATTGTGTGTAAAATTAGAGAAAAAAAAAAAAAAAAAAAAAAAAAAAAAAAAAAAAAAAAAAACATTTATATATATTAATATAATAATAAAACATATATAGTGATGGACTCCTAGTATTAAGTTTTACTGTAAGTAAAAAATGTACTTCATCTTCTGCCCATTGGAGGCACATAATTTAATTAATTAAAAGCACACAAATAAAACCAACAAAAAAGAGCATGGACGATAAGTCTGTGGAAGTTTATACTCATTTAAAAAAAAAAAAAAAAAAAACCTAACCTAACCTAACCTAACCTAACCTAACCTAACCTAACCTAACCTAACCTAACCTAACCTAACCTAACCTAACCGTCATAGGAAAGACTGCCAAGAGACAGGAGGATATCCCCTTGACCAAGGCCGGGAAGGTGATGGACTCGAAAGAATCTGCAGAATTGCTGGCCGAGACCTTTTACCCTGAGGACTCGACAAAAGAGGACAATGATCACCACAAACGTACCAGAGAAGCAGCCGATAAAGTTAACAGTAGTCATGATGAACAACATGATCCGCTGTTCACGCTGGAAGAACTGCGAGTCACTGTGGCGAGCTTTAACCCCAAAAAAGCCCCAGGAGCCGACGGTCTCACAGCCGATATCTGCGGACAGGTGATCTCGCGAGATCCTCAGCTATTTCTTGCAATTGCCAACAAGTGCCTGGAAATAAGTCACTTCCCAACCATCTGGAAAGAAGCCACGGTGGTGGTTTTGAGGAAGCCAGGCAAAGAGGACTACACCAACCCAAAATCATACAGGCCTATAGGACTTCTCCCAGTCATGGGGAAGATCTTAGAGAAATTGATGGTGGGAAGGCTAAAGTGGCACTTACTCCCGAGGATGAGTACTCGCCAGTACGGCTTCATGCCCCAAAAAAGTACCGAAGACTCCCTATATGACCTGATACATTACATTAAAAGCAAATTAAGCCAGAAGAAACTGCTGACCTTGATATCACTAGACATAGAGGGAGCCTTCGATAGCGCGTGGTGGCCCGCTATTAAAGTACGACTGGCTGAGGAAAACTGTCCCATAAATATACGGAGAATAGTCGGTAGCTACTTGCTCGACCGTAAAGTTAGTGTGAGATACGCGGGGGAGGAATTCTCCAAGGCCACAAATAAGGGGTGTGTCCAAGGCTCTATAGGGGGACCCATCCTCTGGAACCTCCTCCTGGACCCACTGCTTAAAGGCTTAGCACAAAGAGGTGATTACTGTCAGGCGTTTGCCGACGACGTGGTCTTGGTTTTCGATGGCGACGCAGCAGTGGACGTGCAAGGACGGGCAAATGCCGCCCTCGCCTATGTTCGGGAGTGGGGCGTCAAAAACAAACTGAAGTTCGCGCCACACAAGACCAACGCAATGGTCATCACGAGGAAATTAAAATATGACGCACCACTTCTGAGGATGGGCGGGGTCGATATTGGCCTGTCCAACGAAATAAAAATCCTGGGGCTCACATTGGACAGTAAATTGACGTTCAACAGTCACATAGCAAACGTCTGCAAAAAAGCGCTAAACATTTACAAGCAGCTGTCCAGAGCAGCCAGGATCAGTTGGGGTCTTCACCCGGAAGTTATAAGGCTGATCTACACGGCTACGGTGGAACCCGTGATAATGTATGCCGCAGGTGCCTGGGCACCGGCAACTAAAAAACTGGGCGTGCAAAAACACCTCAACGCCGTCCAGCGAGGTTTTGCTCAGAAGCTGTGCAGAGCATATCGCACCGTCTCCCTAAACTCTGCATTGGTATTGTCCGGGATACTTCCCCTCGACCTTAGAATACAGGAAGCAGCCGCTCTGTACGAGGCAAAGAGGGGAGTTCCCCGGCTGGAACTAAGGGACAGAGAGGTAGAGAAAATGGTTGCGTATGCGAAGACTCCGCACCCGGCAGAACATATACGCTTGGAGTTTATGAGCTTGAAAGACCAACAGGACGTGGATAACCACAGCAACCAGGCAGTACGAATATACACCGATGGCAGCAGGATTGAGGGCAAAGTTGGAGCTGCATTATCCATATGGCATGATCAAGCCGAGTCTAAAGCCCTCAAACTAAAGCTGTCATCTTACTGCACGGTGTATCAGGCTGAACATGGTTTCTGGGGAGTTATGAAAGACGCCGCATTGGATAAGGTCTACACTATGCATCCAAATAATAGCAGTTGCTATTTTTTGCGCATTTTACTACACACGGTGCTTTTGATGCCGTTAAGTTTCCCAAATATCACCCAGACTACGGAGCGCTCCATCTACTTGACGGTGATTAACACTGGGATGATACTCTCGAGGAGATCAGCGACAGTTCGGTCAGTTTGGTCTTCTAAGCGCCGACAGTCAGTGTTCGACTTATTGCTATTCACTCAGCGCACATTATAGTGAGTGATCTCAAACACGTGTCTGTATACTGGGCGGCAGTGGTGGCATCGGCAAGCAGATCGCTCCCAAACGGCACGCTGTATGCACGCTTGAAATGCGCGATCTGCTCAGTCGATCTATACGCTGCATGTGGGATGGGAGCATGGCAGTTGCGAGCGCACTCGCGAAATGTATCTTGATATTTTCAAAGTATTGTACAACACTCGACTTAAAGGCCTAACTTATATGACAAAATGAGCGGTGTGACTGTAATGAGTGACTGGACAAGCATATAATACTGGGCAGAAAAGGGCAAGCTACATGTTATGAAAGTTATTGATGACAACACCCAGTGCCATGTGGGAAGCGTTTCCAAACAAAAGACAAAAGCGCATGGTTTGGCACTCGGCTTGGTAGGCTGGATACAATATGCGGCAGGCCGTGTCATTCGGAAATATATCATGATCCGTCTACACAAGTTCCTAATAAAAGGTTAGGACATTATTGCATGTTTTCAATAGCATGATATAAATTTCTAAATTCCACGCCTGCGAAGCCGCGGGCAAAAGCTAGTACTGAATAAGCACCCCCAATCTGCTCGGCTTTTTTTTCCTTTGTGGGTAGGCGCAGTATAAACACATGTTTTTGGTGTGCTCTAAGTTTAAATTGCTTTTAAATTGGTTTTCTAATTAAATCAATGAATTAAAACAAATTCTGTCTGCTAACCCCCCTACACTCGCTATTTATTCTCATCAAGTCACATTAGCACTTCATTTAATCACCACTGCACACAATCTAAATTATGGAGACAAAACTCGCTGCCAGTTTGGATGATCGTGAGAAGTTGTTTAGCTCCCAGATGTGCAAGTACGAAGAGAACTTGCAGAAAGCTACTACTGGATCCGAACAAGCACCTTCAGAAATCACATCCATCTCACGTGAGTTCTCTGAATTCAAGTCATTTGTTTGCCAGGCACTCTCAACGTTGAAGGCACAAATCGAACTACTTGCAATTGGGTTTGACAGACATGAAACAACCATGCGAAGGAAGGTCCTTTTATTTCATGGTGTCCCTGAAAAGAAGGATGAAAAGTTGCATGATACAGTCTACCATATAATATCTGACCAAATTAAATTGTCGGAAGTGGGTAAAGACATGAACATTTTACATGTTTGTCACCGTCTTGGTTCATCACAACTAAAAACACGACCCATCCTCGTCAGATTCTTTAAGATGGAACACCGACAAACTATCTGGGACAGTAAAAAATCGCTGAAGGGAACTGGCATCAACATTAATTGGCACCTGGAGCTCAAATAAGTCTGCCTTCTTATACCGGCTTTACTTTTTAGAGGAATTAGACACGGGATTTGTATAATTATCTTCCTGTACAGTCTTTTGCTTAAGTACATCTGCAAATGAAGAATGGTAGCTGGGCGCAATTGGAGTATAATCTACAGATGTTATAGTAGTAGTTGCCATTTTTGGTTCATATTTTGCATACGTGTCTTCGTGTTGAGTGTACCTGGTTGGAACATACATTATCAAAGTACTTCGGTAGGTGCAGTTAAACTCTGCCATTAACTCCCTCAGTTTCTTCTCTTTCTGGTATGCTGACAAGATCGTATTAAAGCCATATGGTGGCCGTCACAGTTGACACACTTAAACTCAGTAGTCTCACAATTAGCGTGGTTTGCACTACATTTAGGACTATAAATTACTTTACCTGACGGACATCTTTTTGTAGTGTGACCAAGCTTCCAGCAGCGAGAGCATTGAGACACCGGAAATATGTAAGGGTCAACCCTAATACGTAAACGCTTATATCTTATGCTCACTTCGTCTATAGATCTTGTTGTCAATCACGGTCAGGTTGCAGCACCTGGTCTCTCTAGGCATGATTTAATATATCTGTCATATAAAATTAAACCTCCTAAGCAGCGACCTGCCATTGTTTTTCTTCGGTGTTTTACAAGGTTGGATAAGGAAAAACTCAACAGTGATGCACAATCTCTCGACTGGACCAATATTCTTGAGGCGCCTACTGTGGATGAAAAACTTGCTCTTTTTAATTACTCGGTACTCCAGCTTTTCGATTCACATGCGCCACTGAAAGCTGTTAGAGTAAAGCGTCCGCCAGCTCCCTGGATAACTCCAGGAGTCCGCATGGCGATGAGACAGCGGGATCGGACGTTTCGAAAATATAGAAGGGATCGCATTGAGGAAAACTGGCGTCTGTATAAGCAAGCAAGAAATCGTTGCAATCAGATGGTGAGAGCATCTAAACGCCGATACATCTGTGAAAATGTTCTTAACTCTTCACCGGCAATTCAAAGGGCTATGGAGGTTCGTTTATCGTATGGTGTTATCAAGTACGTGGATACCGATCTGACGGAGGAGGAAATTTTAAAGAGTCTAGAATTTTGTCCGGAACCTGGAGAGCTAATATCTGTCAGCAGGCTCATGCGTCGAAACTCAGAAGGTGATGGATGGAAGCAGAGTGAATCTGTGCGCCTATGCTTTAAAGGATCTTTTCGCCCGACATTTATATCTGTTGCTGGTTTATTTATTTATTTATTTATTTAAACTTCTATGTACATTTATGGTACACAAGGCGGACTTAATGCCATGAGGCATTCTCTACCAGTCAACCTTGGGGTTATAGTAAGCACATCGAAAGAGGTACAGAAACAAAGCATACTATAGACTATGTTAATTGATTTCATAATAAATCACAAATTATGTGAAAAAGAGTCGATAAATTATATTAATAATATAAAAATACATACTATACAATTATATTATATATAATAAATAAAATACATAATGACGAAGAAGTCACTAATGACGAAGACAGTTCCCGTAAACCCGGAATGGTGAAAAGGTATGTTAAGGATTAAATTTTCAGAAGCACGAAGGTTATGACTGTGAGATCCACCCAAAAGTTGAAAAAGTATTTTGAGATAATTAGGAGCACAAGGATCGCTTAAAATAGAAAAGAGCAAACAGAGTGATCTGACGGCTCTTCTCTGACGGACAGGTAGCCATTTAAGCTTAGCTCGGTAAGAGGAAATGTGGTCGTACTTGCGTAATCCGAAGATGAAGCGAATGCCGTTGTTAAGAAGTCGATCCAATTTGTTAAGATGGTCTTGAGATAGATCAGAGTAACAAACATCTGCATAATCAATTACAGGAAGCACAAGGGACTGGACCAAAAGTGTTTTTGTGGTGGACGGAAGGAAATTTTTGAATCTGTAGAGAGATCGCATCGTGGCCGTGACGTGCAGGCCAGCACGTCACGGCATCTGGCTTACTTGCTTGACCCAACTTAACCTGTCGTCAATATGCAGACCCAAATCCTTTACATGAGGTGATAGAGGTATAACTGAGTTATTAAAAACAATAGGCATGAGGTATTGCGTATTCACATTCTTAAGGTAAAATGGACTACCTATCAGAATAGCCTGACATTTACTAGCGTTAACTGTAACTCCGTGTTTACCGGACCATTCCGCCACTGCAAGTAGATCAGCATTTAGGCAAGAAATACTAGTATTTAAGTCGTTTAAATCGGATTGAGTGTACAGTTGCAAGTCATCAGCATACAGATGGTATGAGCATTTGAGAATGTTAGTGATTGAGTTAATATATAAAGAAAACAAAAGAGGAGAGAGTATTCCGCCTTGTGGTACACCAGTTACAAGGTCATACCAGGCCGATATTTCCTGGTCGACTCGTACTGCTTACTGGCGCCCACGAACATAGGATGAGAACCAACCCTGAGATGACGACGAGATCCCTATTTGAGTCAGGGTGGCAAGAAGAATATCGTAGTCAACGGTGTTAAAGGCATTGGAGAAGTCAATCAAAACAAGCACCGTTAACTTCTTGGCCTCCATATCAAACCATATATCTTCAATTACCTTAAGCAGGGCAGTGGATGTGCTATGTGCAGGCCTAAAACCAGATTGGAATTCGGATAGCAGTGTATTTTTGGATATGTGCGAGGAGATTTGTTTGTGGACAACCGCTTCCAGGACTTTGGATAGGAATGGGAGAATGGAAATTGGCCTGAAGTTACTAGTTAAACTGGGGTTAGGGATTTTGGGAACTCCTGTTATATATGCTTTACGCCAGATTAATGGATAAACCCCAGAATGCAATGAAAAATTTATAATGTGGGTGAGAATGGGAAGAATAGTATCGACAATAAGGAATATCATCGTTCTGCTCACTCCATCACAGCCGATTGCTTTAGATTTGATTGATTTTAGAACAATAAGGATCTCGAGGTCTGTCACGGGGGAAAATGTAAACAAATTAGGGGGTAATATATGCGTGGAAGATATACTCAGGATAGTTTCGTTTTTAACATCATCCACAAGTTCGGTTGATTTTGAAAAATACTGATTGAGGTCATTTAATGATAAGTTTGAAGGTATTATATTAGATGGAGACTTACATATGCCAAGTGATTTAGTTAAGAACATTTTCACAGATGTATCGGCGTTTAGATGCTCTCACCATCTGATTGCAACGATTTCTTGCTTGCTTATACAGACGCCAGTTTTCCTCAATGCGATCCCTTCTATATTTTCGAAACGTCCGATCCCGCTGTCTCATCGCCATGCGGACTCCTGGAGTTATCCAGGGAGCTGGCGGACGCTTTACTCTAACAGCTTTCAGTGGCGCATGTGAATCGAAAAGCTGGAGTACCGAGTAATTAAAAAGAGCAAGTTTTTCATCCACAGTAGGCGCCTCAAGAATATTGGTCCAGTCGAGAGATTGTGCATCACTGTTGAGTTTTTCCTTATCCAACCTTGTAAAACACCGAAGAAAAACAATGGCAGGTCGCTGCTTAGGAGGTTTAATTTTATATGACAGATATATTAAATCATGCCTAGAGAGACCAGGTGCTGCAACCTGACCGTGATTGACAACAAGATCTATAGACGAAGTGAGCATAAGATATAAGCGTTTACGTATTAGGGTTGACCCTTACATATTTCCGGTGTCTCAATGCTCTCGCTGCTGGAAGCTTGGTCACACTACAAAAAGATGTCCGTCAGGTAAAGTAATTTATAGTCCTAAATGTAGTGCAAACCACGCTAATTGTGAGACTACTGAGTTTAAGTGTGTCAACTGTGACGGCCACCATATGGCTTTAATACGATCTTGTCAGCATACCAGAAAGAGAAGAAACTGAGGGAGTTAATGGCAGAGTTTAACTGCACCTACCGAAGTACTTTGATAATGTATGTTCCAACCAGGTACACTCAACACGAAGACACGTATGCAAAATATGAACCAAAAATGGCAACTACTACTATAACATCTGTAGATTATACTCCAATTGCGCCCAGCTACCATTCTTCATTTGCAGATGTACTTAAGCAAAAGACTGTACAGGAAGATAATTATACAAATCCCGTGTCTAATTCCTCTAAAAAGTAAAGCCGGTATAAGAAGGCAGACTTATTTGAGCTCCAGGTGCCAATTAATGTTGATGCCAGTTCCCTTCAGCGATTTTTTACTGTCCCAGATAGTTTGTCGGTGTTCCATCTTAAAGAATCTGACGAGGATGGGTCGTGTTTTTAGTTGTGATGAACCAAGACGGTGACAAACATGTAAAATGTTCATGTCTTTACCCACTTCCGACAATTTAATTTGGTCAGATATTATATGGTAGACTGTATCATGCAACTTTTCATCCTTCTTTTCAGGGACACCATGAAATAAAAGGACCTTCCTTCGCATGGTTGTTTCATGTCTGTCAAACCCAATTGCAAGTAGTTCGATTTGTGCCTTCAACGTTGAGAGTGCCTGGCAAACAAATGACTTGAATTCAGAGAACTCACGTGAGATGGATGTGATTTCTGAAGGTGCTTGTTCGGATCCAGTAGTAGCTTTCTGCAAGTTCTCTTCGTACTTGCACATCTGGGAGCTAAACAACTTCTCACGATCATCCAAACTGGCAGCGAGTTTTGTCTCCATAATTTAGATTGTGTGCAGTGGTGATTAAATGAAGTGCTAATGTGACTTGATGAGAATAAATAGCGAGTGTAGGGGGGTTAGCAGACAGAATTTGTTTTAATTCATTGATTTAATTAGAAAACCAATTTAAAAGCAATTTAAACTTAGAGCACACCAAAAACATGTGTTTATACTGCGCCTGTGGGTACAAAGGAAAAAAAAGCCGAACAGATTGGGAGCGCTTATTCAGTACTAGCTTTTGCCCGCGGCTTCGCAGGCGTGGAATTTAGAAATTTATATCATGCTATTGAAAACATGCAATAATGACCTAACCTTTTATTAGGAACTTGTGTAGACGGATCATGATATATTTCCGAATGACACGGCCTGCCGCATATTGTATCCAGCCTACCAAGCCGAGTGCCAAACCATGCGCTTTTGTCTTTTGTTTGGAAACGCTTCCCACATGGCACTGGGTGTTGTCATCAATAACTTTCATAACATGTAGCTTGCCCTTTTCTGCCCAGTATTATATGCTTGTCCAGTCACTCATTACAGTCACACCGCTCATTTTGTCATATAAGTTAGGCCTTTAAGTCGAGTGTTGTACAATACTTTGACAATATCAAGATACATTTCGCGAGTGCGCTCGCAACTGCCATGCTCCCATCCCACATGCAGCGTATAGATCGACTGAGCAGATCGCGCGTTTCAAGCGTGCATACAGCGTGCCGTTTGGGAGCGATCTGCTTGCCGATGCCACCACTGCCGCCCAGTATACAGACACGTGTTTGAGATCACTCACTATAATGTGCGCTGAGTGAATAGCAATAAGTCGAACGCTGACTGTCGGCGCTTAGAAGACCAAACTGACCGAACTGTCGCTGATCTCCTCGAGAGTATCATCCCAGTGTTAATCACCGTCAAGAAGATGGAGCGCTCCGTAGTCTGGGTGATATTTGGGAAACTTAACGGCATCAAAAGCACCGTGTGTAGTAAAATGCGCAAAAAATAGCACCTGCTATTATTTGGATGCATAGTGTAGACCTTATCCAATGCGGCGTCTTTCATAACTCCCCAGAAACCATATTCTGTACGCCCACATTGAAGTTGATCAAACACACCTCTTTGCTTTTCGTACGTATAGTACGACGGCATCTCGCCATTTGTTCGCGATTTGGTGAACAGATCCTCTTTGCACAGTTGAAAAATATGAAAAGCGTAGTTTGACGCGGATTTTCCAAGCGCTCTATGACATTTTCAGAATTGAAGTAAATTCGCTAGCCATTCTCTAAATGGACGACCACATGCATGAGCGTTGGATGTTGATCATGTATAGAGACATCGCAGTATAGATACTCTGCGAGCTCGATTGCGATTCACACTGGGTGTAAGTCTCTGAGGCGCGTGATGCAGCATGGCGCTTGCGATCGCTTGCGAGACGTGATTCATGTCCTTCATTACTATCTTGTGATCAGATACAGGGCGCTCATAGCCAGTTGCACTCACTGATCGGTAAACGATTGGTGAGGTTAAGCAACGCTTGGCGCGGTCAGTCTCTGGATGGGTGACCGCATAGTGGTATTTCAACTGAGTGTCTCCGTGCTTCGGAGGGCACGTTAAATTGTCAGTTCCGGTTGTTGTCATTAAGCCAAGTCGGAGGCCTTTGGGCGGCAAATTCTTGGAGGATTTATAAAAACTACAGCTATACACGTAATGGACTGCGAACTCCATCTCCAACCACTGCATTGTCATAGACACTATCTTGCTGGAAATTTTTATTTAAAAATCAAATCTTTTTTTGATAATGATATTGTAAGTAGTTTAGACAATTTGAGTGTCCTTTGTAAAAACGTTTATTGGACGCGCAGAAATAAACCATTATTAGTTTCGAGCCACAATTATCTTAGAAATACGTCAATTTACTCGAGTAACCTTTTGGAAATGTTTTCGTTGGACACATGGGTCAGCAATGTGGATCTCTCATCAGTATTGGAACCAAATGTAAAGTCTGTTGATAAACCAAAACACCAATATCAATCGTGCGAATTAAAGCGGCTTTGTATTGAATTTTTAATTCACGATTATTCAGATTTCTACCAGGTATACACGCACGACTCGAAATAAAAAGATGGAACAAGTGGCTTAGCCTTTTTTGACCCTCAAACAAATAGCTCCATTCAATTAGTTATTAATGTTAACGTATCTATAATGCATACAGAGTTAATCACTATAGCAGAGGCTATCTCTTATATTGATTCTTTTGAAACTGGAAAATATGTAGTATTGACCGATTCTAAGAGTGCCATCCATCACTTGTCTCGGTGCACAGCGATTATTCGAGGTACCCCTATAGCATACAATATCTTGGTAACGCTTCATAAACTACTTCATAATAATAAAATTGTTAAAATACAATGGGTTCCTTATCACATAGGCTTACTAGGAAATGAAAAAGCCGATCGCCTTGCTAAAGATGCTGTAATAAATGGGATATTATTCACTTGCCTACCCTTATTCACTGAACGCCTGTACTTCATCATGTCGGCCGAATGAAGTCCACTGCTGGACACAGGCCTCCCCCAAAGATCACCACAATGACCGATATGGATGTGTTGTGGGCTCACTGGGGGGGTTTTGCCATAATCGCCACGCTTGGCAGGCGGGTTGACGATCGCAGTTGAGTTGTTAATGTACTCGAAGGACGCTGCTGCCCATCCTCCGACTAATCCCTTAGTCGACTTTTACGACACCCACGGAAGAGATGGGGTGGTGGTATTCTGAACCTGTACTTAATACGGTATAAATGTACAGAGGTCATTGACAAAGGGTATTTGGTATAAACAATACAGCCCTGGCTTACTAGTTTAATATTGTGACTGCCCTAAGGCTTCGGTCCGGGCACATTCCATTAAACAGTTTTGCATTTCTAATGGTAAAATCTAGTTCACCAAATTGTGCTGAGTGTGATGTTGTAGAAGATGTATATCATGTTATGGTGGAGTGTGTCCGGACCGAAGCCGATAGGGTGACGTTAATGAGTATGCTAGAAATTGATTTGCATGAAATTGACAAATGTAATAGGATCCTGGCTCATCCTCGATCACAGGAGGCCAGGATGCTATATAAACTTGTTGAACTAGCAATTAATCGTAGAAGTTAGGAAGTTTGTTATATGCCTATGAGGGTGGCATGATCATGTCTGATCAAACCCTCCATATTTTACAAATAAAGTTATAAAAAAAATGAAATTGGAAGAACATAGTAAATTGATAAACGATAGTAATGAAAGAATAGAAAAGCTAAAAATTACCCTTGAAAGGCAGCAGAAGTCATTGGAAGCGACCACCTACGCGAGTGTGGCAGCTGACCGTGCCAGGAACCAGCTCCCTAAACAACCTGCGCTGCACTCCATGGTGGTCACATCTAAGGATGAAACTGAGACGGAGGAAGAGGTTCTAGCAAGAATCAGAAATTTCGTGAACGCAAAGGATGGAGGTATAAAGGTGGACGACAGAACCAGGAAAGCAAGGGAGAGAAAAGTTATAGTAGGCTGCAGAACCGTGGAAGAGAGGGAGAGAATAAAAGAGAGACTCAAGAACGCAGCAGACCTACTTAACATCGAGGAAACTCTAAATAAAAACCAGGGACGTGCTTAATAACAACACCGATGAAGACATTCTCCACGCCCTGAAGAATCAAAATGGAAACATATTCTATAACCTCGAAAAAGAAGAAAATAAGAACATAGAATTCAGATACACAAAGAAAATCAGAAACCCACCCACCAGCTATATTGTTGTCACAGTCTCTCCCATTGTCTGTCTACCTTCACTTGTTTGATGTAATGAGACTTTTTGTATTAATTTATTTCGACCAACATTTGATCAAAATTCATAATAAATGAGAGTTGCAGTTATATAAAATCACTACTGTAGTTAAAATTCATGTCATTATTGGCAAATAAATTAAATACGAAACAAAATAATCAACACAATTATCCTGTGCTAGTCAGTAGATGAACCAATGCTCCATAGTTCATGTACTGACAGTCAAACTTGTCCAAAAATACCTTCAGGATACTGCTAGGGGTGGCGCGGACCCTGCGCACTAGAGATGTGTAACAAACACTTCCGCATGGTTGTGTAAAAACAATCCACCTGGTATTCGGCAAACATCCCTGATGCATAGCAGAGACTATGCAACCCCAGCAGCACCCTAGGCATCATTGTACTGAACGCGCAAGGCGCTGTACTGTTTTTTCGTATAATCTGCCCACAGGCTACTCGTATAGAAGGACGTACAAAATGTTCTGAAAAGAGTGATTTTGATATTTTCGGAACAACGACCGAGCCTACGAGCAATCAAATTCGACCTAACAGACAGCGTGCGTTGCCTTTCAATGTTTGCATCTTCTTTTAGGTCAGCGGTAACTAAGTGTCCGAGATATTTGAAATGTTCAACCCTTTCAAGTGGTGAACCGTACACTTTAATAGGTGGTATACTATCTGGACACCTACCTCGCCGGCCCGAAAGACCACGCATTCACTTTTTTTTCGAATTATATGTTAGACCGTGATTAAGTGCGTATCGCTCACAGATTGCTATCAACTTGGATAACCCACATACCGAAGCACTCAGCAGCACCATGTCGTCCGCATAGCTAATATTATTAAGACATATACCATCTATATAACAACCCACATGTGTGCTGCTGAGCTCCTTTATAAGGGCATTTATATATAAGTTGAGGAGCTTAGGCTAGCTCAAACCTCCCTGCCTTACTCCGCACTCTATCCTATATGGGTCTAAATATGCACTAGTCCAACGTACAATGTTGACCTGGTACTCATACCAATATTTAAACAGGTTTATAAGTTCAAAAGGCAATAAGGTATTGTTTAATTTTTGCCATAAGATGTCGTAGGAAATCAGGTCAAATGCCTTCGATAAGTCTAGGAAGTAGGCAAACACAGGCGTTATCCTATCGGGATAGAACTTAATGGTTTGCTAAAGACTTAAAATGGCTGTCTCCGTAGAAAGTACAGACTTGAAACCGAATTGGTCATCATAAATCTTTAGATGTTTATCAAGCTTAGCGTTAAGCAAACCGTGAAGCACCTTGGCCATAACAGCAGCTAACGAGATCGGCCTGTAATTGGTTTTCACGGATGTCACCTGTTTTATATTTCACGATTGGCATCACCACAGTTTTCAACATGTCAGCAGGTAGGTAAGTGTGAACCACACATAGGGTTAAAATGTCGCCAATACTTCTGGGAAGATGAGGGCCAGCATGTTTTAGGTGCTCAATACTCAGATTGCCATGTCCAGGTGACTTTGGACTTTGGGTGATTCGTGTCTTTCTCACACTGTGCGCCATAAGGTCAAGTGTCATATCAATACTAATTACCTATTAAAAGATGAGAAGCATCGATCTTAACAAAATATTATTAATGACTTTTAGATGATTCACCGATAATTTTTTAGCTCAATGACCGAATTAAAAAATGGAAGGTGTTCTGTTCCCTCGTATGTTTGAGTGTGTGCGATTATTTCAGAAGTTTTACAACCGATTTTTATGAGTCTTTTACTGGGTTAAACTATACATATAGGTACTTATGGGATGGTTTAAGTATATAAAATACAAAGGTACCATTCTTATGTACAGTCACATATTTTTACTATAGCAGTTTGCTTCATATATTATCTAGAGGCCGAGTTATACTTTTATTTAAGTGTTAAGTGTCCACGCATCAGGTTTTGTTTTTATTTATACGCTGCCCTGACACATAATTAATTATACTAGTAGTATTATTAGTCACAGCGCAATTATTTTAGGTTATTAATTAGACACTGCAATTAGTACTTTGTATTTTAAGTCTCATGGCACACCGTTTTGACCATTTCATTTATTGCGCCATATTTATAAAGCTCTGTTGTATTTCTAAGTAAAACTTTTTAACAGAATAAAATACCGACTTCGAAACCCCTACACGATATAAAAATATTAAAACCACTGAAAAGGAAAAAATACTTTATGAAGTCGGGCGGGGCCAGGTATGCCCCAACCAACCATGGGTTCATGCAGACCAACGAGAAGTTTTATTTTATACCTGGCTACCAGTCAAATTAACCTGTTTATTGAATCTGGCAAAAAAACTACTCAATCAAATGTAATAAAATTTATATGGCACCAACTCGAAAGCATTTTTGACCAGTTAAAAATAGAATTGCTCAAATCGGTCTACAAATCTCGGAGTAATCGGTGTACATACATACAAAAAAATACTCATCGAATTGAGAACCTCCTCCTTTTTTAAGTCGGTAATAAATGTTCTTTTTCTTTCGTGAGATATTGATATGTATGAGCTTTTTTAATACTATTTGAGTGACAAACAAGGACATGGCCAAACTGATTGTTTTTGAAAAAAACAATATCGACCCCGTGCAAAGTCGCGTCGCTTCGCTAGTTATCTATGAGCGTGTTATTTTAATTACACAAAATATCATCTGCGTTCCGATTAGTAACTCTGCGAGATTAGATACCTATTCGAGAAAATGATAAAAGCCTGTCCCACGAGCGGCGAGCCCCAGTTATGATGATCGCCGCTCCGACGCTCCTCGTGCTGCTGGCGCTCGCGCCGGGCGGGCGCGCCGACCGCTACCACCCGGCCGACCGCGCCGGCCGCTCCGACGCCGCCAACCGCGCCGAGGCCGACTCCGACTACTGGAGGCGGGAGGCGCAGGCGGCCATCGACGCGCGCCTCGCACACGTGACTCCGAGCAGCAACAAGGCGCGCAACGTGGTGATGTTCCTGGGCGACGGCATGTCCGTGCCCACGCTGGCCGCCGCGCGCACGCTGCTCGGCCAGCGCCGCGGCGCCACCGGGGAGGAGGCCAGGATGGCGTTCGAAACGTTTCCCACGACCGGTTTAGTGAAGGTAAATAAAGATTTTATTTAATATTGCTCTAATATATGAGGGGTTCCTTTGTGACAAGATTGGCCTATTTTTCAGACATACTGCGTGAATGCCCAGATTGCAGACTCAGCGTGCACCGCCACCGCGTACTTGTGTGGTGTTAAAACAAATAATGGTGTTATCGGGGTCAATGCGGCTGTCCCGCGCGGGGACTGTAACGCTTCCACAGACACTTCTAGATACGTCCAATCAATAGCTGAGTGGGCGTTCGAGGATGGACGGGATATTGGCAAGTACCCGAGTATATGGCCAGTTATTAATAAAATTATCAAAAAGGAATTATTAGATTAATATTTCTTCGTTGACCACAGGTATTGTTACGACGACGCGAATTACTCACGCTTCACCGGCTGGCGTGTTCGCTAAGGTGGCGGACCGGAATTGGGAGCATGATGGCCTCGTGCAGGAAGCTGGCTTTGACACGGACCGCTGTCCCGACATTGCACACCAGTTGGTGCACATGGATCCCGGTAACAAGTTTAAGGTTTGTATTTTGTAGGTAATTGCAGTAAGTGTCATAAAATTAAATCTTTTGTCCGTGTGGTGCCAGCTAAGAATAGCATCAACCCATCCATCCCGCGGGTGTCGCAATAGGCGACTGTGGGATTAGTTGGAGGATAAGCAGCACCGTCCTTCGAGTACATTTGCATATTAACTGCGATCGCCAGCTCGTCTGCAAGCGATTATGGCAAAACTCCCCATTGAGCTCACAACAAAAACTTAGACCGGTCGTTGTTCGTTTTACGGGAGGCCTGTGTCCAGCAGTGGACGTCCGTCGGATGAAATGGTGAAGTGTCACAAATATTTTGTAAATGGTTGCTTCATTAATTGTTTTTTGCGTAGGTCATTTTAGGTGGCGGAAGACGCAACTTTTTGCCTAGCACCGAGCGCGACGAAGAAGGAACCTTGGGTAGACGGATGGATAATCGTAATCTCATTGAAGAGTGGCAGGCAGACAAGGCAGCTCGCAACGTCAGCTATAAATACATTTGGCACCGGAACGAGCTAATGAATGTTAATAATGATATGCCTGAGTATCTTTTAGGCTTGTTCGAAAGTAGCCACTTACAGTATCACATGCAATCGGATCCAGTTTCAGAGCCCACGCTCGCTGAGCTCACAGAAACGGCGATTCGCATGTTGAGTCGTAATGAGAAAGGATTTTTCCTCTTCGTGGAAGGCGGGCGCATCGATCACGCTCACCACGCCAACCGAGTGGAGCTGGCGCTCGACGAGACTCTGGAGATGGACGTGGCAGTCGCGCGCGCCGTGGAACTGCTCTCAGAAGAGGACTCGCTCATCGTGGTGACGGCAGACCACGCGCACGTCATGGCTTTCAACGGATACTCGCGACGAGGGACAGACGTCCTCGGCCCGTCAAGGAGCGTCGACAGCGACAGTGTGCCCTACATGACGCTGTCTTACACCAACGGGCCCGGCTTTCGGTCGCACGTCGACAATGTTCGACCCAATGTAACTGCCGAGCCGGATTACCGTATGTATTTTCTACTTTCTAGTTGTATAGTAAGAGTCTTAAAGCGATAATTGTGCTGTTTAATAAGGTGATCATCTTTTGCAGGTGCACTGGATTGGCGGTCTCACGTGGACGTGCCGCTGGAGTCGGAGACGCACGGCGGCGACGACGTGGCCGTGTTCGCGCGCGGGCCGCACCACGCCATGTTCACGGGGCTGTACGAGCAGAGCCAGCTGCCGCACCTCATGGCGTACGCCGCCTGCGTCGGGCCCGGCCGCCGCGCGTGCTCGAGCGCCGCGCACGCAGCGAACGCGCCTCTTGCCTTAGTCGCCATTGTTGCTCTGATCACTATGTTTAATCTACAGTGATTTGAGATATCAGTTTGCGTTATAGTTCATTTACTTTGTATGTCATTTTATTAAGTACCAGTTGGACAGATAGATCTGTTCTGAATATTTCAAATAACATAGTCTATTATACTTTAGATTATAATCTATATGATAAGTAAATTATAATAATAATGCTTCTTTTCTTATCTTGGATTACATAAATCTATTCCGCTTTCGTGAAGAATAGAAAGATAAAATACCTTTGTTTAATCACTTAGTACCAAATTGCAATCGTATAATTTATAATTATTTTCTGCACCTTCTATTGGATGATTCTATTTATTTTTCTCTTTTAAACAAATTTGGACAATGTCACATACCTAAGAAATATCGTAGAAAGTGCTTAAACTACTGAACTCGCTTTGTTGTGAACTGCAAACAAGTACTTTGGTATATGCGTTATTAATATTGTGTGACTAACAATATGAGTGCAGACGTAACCGCTCAATCGACCAGATTTGCATGCTGTAACTACTAATGTATTCCCAAACTTGCCAGTTGTACGAAATGTGCTGTGATTTGAGTCCCGTCTATATATTTGCTCAAAATTATAATAAATCAGTTCATTGGGGTGAGCGAACAGGCCTGTCTGTCAGATGTGTTCGCTACAAACTACTTAGTAGATTCAATTGGAAATTTACTTGGGACAGCTTTACACCAAGTAGGTAGCTTAATTGAGCGAGATTGAAACAGAATAGAACAAAATAACAATCCCAAATACAAAAAATGACGGATTTATCTTAAAAATGGACTTTAAGACGGGAATTATTTTTGGAATTGTTAGGTCGTACTAGGGTCGCCAGATGGTCGGGATTCGTCTAGGTTATCCCGACATTTCATATGATGTCCAGAATTCCGCAAAATACAAAATGTCCCGACAAACAGCTTCTCGTAAAATATAAACGGGCGCGCGCTTTTAAGATCACTTCACTCCGACTGAACGGAACGCCACCAGTCCACACTTTACTGTATTTGTTGTAATTGTCACCAAAAACAAAGTAAGCACGGCGACGTCACAGCAGTTTATGCATAAGAAGAAAGTTCACAGCAGATTCACAAATCAGAGTGCAGTACCAGAAGAAGATTATTTTTAGTATAGACCAGCTGGGACCCGCGGTTTCACCCGCGTTTAATCTATACAAATAAATAAAATTGAAGTGTCTGTTTGTAATGTCAAAATAACAGCTTTTTACTAAATGCATATGAAAGTATGTACGTTACATATAACAAAAAAACTATTCTAATTTTTTCTGTCTGCTGTCTGTCTGTTTGTTCCGGGTAATCTCCGAAACGGCTCAACCGATTTTGACGGGACCTTCACTGGCAGATAGCTGATGTTATAAGGAATAACTTAGGCTACTTTTATTTCAGAAAAATAATTAGGTATCCGCGCAAAAAAAAACCCTTGAAATCCAAAATATATATTCTATGTCAAGTGTCTCTGTCGAAGTACTGTTAATTTATTTTAAATTAAACGCGGGTGAAACCGCGGGTCCCAGCTAGTTTTGTTATGTGATACTGTTTCGGAAAGACGGATCAAGTTTATTAATTAGTAAAGATATAAGATAAGGCATAGTTCTTTCGCCATTGTAGTTGAGGCTTTTATAGTTATGAGTTTCTTATTACGTCTGTTGTCGTGTCGATTATGTATGAAACATATTTTTTGTATCGGTATAAAAATAATATTCTTTTAGTAGACGATATATGATTTTTGTATGTATTGGTAGAACTATACAGTGTTTAAAAGGTAAGAAAAAAACATGTGTTTAATGTTTGGTGAGACTACTTGGGGCTCCTTGGTCCAACCAATTTATATATTTCATGGAGGTAAGTTCTGAAGGTTCTCCCACAGCTAATAATACCATACGTGATTATCGAATCGAATCATTGAAAGTGCTTAGCTTAATCCTTAGCTGGCCGATCAGAGGAGGGCGGCCAGAGCTATATGTTCGGGGGTGGAAGTGTCTAATGGCGTAATAACGGGGAAACCCACTCCGAGTCATCGAGACGCGCGATGGTGAAACCGTTGCCGCACCTCTCTACACCCCTAGCCGCTCACACCGGTGTTGCTCCTTGTCGCCTGTAGTGTAGGGCATTTAGGAGGCCATCTTATGAGTGACGGCAAGTCACCGTCTGCCACAGAATTTCATTTTAAAGGTTGAAAGCCAGACGCCGTTTTTTCCGTTTTTCTTAATATTTAATCCATTTAGCACCCATTGCAATAGACCTGATACTTGTAGTTTTCATTTCATACAATAGTTTTATACCTCCGGGGATAACCCGAGACTACATTTTATATTGCAGCCATGGGGAGTCCTCGGTTAGTGTCCCATTACATTTTAGATTAAAATTCTCTAAAGGGACTGTGTGTTGGTCCCATGTCCCCGCGTAAACCTGTCAAAAGACTGGGTTCCCTCTTACAGGGGATATAAGCCCGTGAATAGCGAAACATAATAATTATAATACGATCATTTATAGAGACGTCGCAGTGCGGATACTCTGCGAGCTCAATCGTGATTCGCCCTGGGTGTAAGTCCCTGAATCGCGTGATGCAGGTACTCTGTCTCAAACATGTTCTCGACCGCAAAGTCGTTTGGAAAAATACTACTTTTAATCAGAGCTGACCGTTAACATCACTTTTTGTCAACGAAACCATACCGTGATGTAATTCAACAGTAACGCCATAATATATTATCCTTTATTTAGGGATAACAACACAAATATTGTATCACGCTTTTTGGCTTAGGGGACACAGCAGTTATGAAAATGCACAATGAGTTGTTTAAAAGAACTTTTGGCACCGAAGTCAATAGTTTTTCACTGATAAATATACAAACAAATACTTTATTAAACTACGTCTATTTTATGATGACAATTTATGCAAAATACAAATTAAAACTCAGGACTTCTCCCAAGGGAAGAACTGCTATCGACATCTGCCTTAAACTCGTGACTTATTGTTCTACCTGTCTCATAATACCCAATCTATTACTATAATAAAATCGTAGAGAGACAAAAACTGTACAATGAATATTTTTTTAAATAAATCACTGCCCCGTGCTCCAGGAACGAGACTGATGCCAAAACTGTAATTTTTAGAATTTCTGTCTGTTTGTCTGTTCATCTGTTTGTCTGTTTCTATGTTGGATGTTACCGCTAAAACTACACTATAGAATTCGTTGAAATTTGACAAAAATGTCGGTTATTGTCCAAGGATGGATCTAGAATACAAATCATCACGCTTTTGTACATGGAAGGTGAGTAGTATAACAATATGTCTACAAAGTTTTGTTTTATAGCGAATATTATGAAACAATCACACAAGTGAACACATTCGTTATCAGTACGTAATAAGATTTATTAAAAAACCATTACTATCACGCCATATCTAAAGGGAGCTAATCGACAGATTTTACAAATCAGAAAGCTTATTTCGTTACCTTGCGCAACTGGTTACGTAGCCTGCTAAACTAACACGCGGGTTGTCATTGCTTTGTTCTCGGGATCAAACCTACCTCTCAAATCTTACTTTTTGGATTTTGTTTTGCATTAATTTTATTCTCTTGAAAAGCAATTTCTATATTGAATGATCTGTCTGGTCTTTAGTTGATATTTTATTATATGTTATTGTGTATTATGTCATTGAGGCGCTCATAGCCAGTTGCACTCACTAATCGGTAAACGATTGGCGAGATTAAGCAACGCTTGGCGCGGTCAGTCTCTGGATGGGTGACCGCATAGTGGTATTTCAACTGAGCGTCTCCGTGCTTCGGAGGGCACGTTAAATCGTCGGTCCCGGTTGATGTCATTAGACAGCAGTCGTTAAGCCAAATCGGAGGCCTTTGGGCGGCTTGAACAACTCTGACCCAAGGGTGGCCACTAACCATACGAAATATATTGTTGTATTCCCAAGTTTGATCTCGCAAACTAGCCCGGTCGGAGCCAAGGGAATACCTAGACATGGGCTGCTGTCACCAGGGCACCTTTTAGGTTTGGTCCGAAACCGAGATAGAGACGTCTTGAACGTGCACTGATAGTCGGCTTGAAGTTTTATTCTTCTTAGGTAGATTGTAGTATTTTATTAATTAAAGATTTTATAGGTTCACTTTTATTTATTAAAGTTAAAGACGTTCTAAGACTTTCTAAGACTCTCTAAGACTAAGACGCTCTAAGACTAACTCTTAAACTAACTAGATTGTGGTGCGCAAGCTCCTTATATATGGTTGTTTTGTTTACACAATCTTGTGACACACTTCCAGAATATATGATGAAATCACCCTATTCTTATTGTGAAATACTTATGAAATACTTATGGAATGTTTTAGAGTGTATAATGCAATATCTTGTTTTTATTATGAAATAAGGGTGTAGGTTGGTACAACACCTCCCCCTTTAGTTAAATTTTGTTTTTGTTTTTTTAATTAATAAACAAAATTTACTTTTCAAATTTTAAGGATGGTCTTATCCTTTGAATTTCTAAAGATATTGTTCTCCTTGGAGATATTCTTGGTGTATATTCTAGAAGATCATTAAATGATTCATCAACAATTTCTCTTGCAGTAGGAGTATATCTTACTGTATAAGCTGGTGTGGAATTATCTTTAGTTTTTAAACATTGTTTGTATATTTGTACACAAGGATTACAAGTGCTTTGAATTCTTCGTTCTGGGTCTGTTAGAATGATAGTGCCAACATAAAACATTTATTAGTTATTCTGGTAGAAGGGTGGCAACACTGTCTCTTTATTCTATGTTGGTGAATTTAACTCTTTGTAATGTGTGGTCTCTGTTGGATATAATAAACGATAGTTATTCTAAAATACAATTTCTTTATTTAATAACTACAGGTTATGGGCCCAGATATGCCTACCTGTTAGCTAAAGTGAAATTAGATTTTGGAGTGTGAAAATAATACATACATCAAGCGGATTGAATATCGGCGAAAAGTGAGGGTAGGTCTAGCCGGCGTGTCGTCAGTAAAATTTTCGTTGAGAAGGATATACTTGTTTGAGTTACTATAAAACAAGGCAGGGAGGCAAGATGGACGTGAATAACACTCACAATGTGATGAAACTGGAAGGTGCAAGAAACTGGAATGTTTGGAAGTTTCAAACTACAGTACTATTGAGGGGTCAGGGATGGCTGGATATCGTGGAAGGACGAACTGTAAAACCCGAAGACGCAACTGCACGAATCGCCTGGGAGTCTACAGATGCTAAGGCTCAGACATTACTGGTCACAAGAATGACTGAAGATGTTATGTTACATCTCATATCATGCAAAACGTCTGCTGAAATGTGGAGAAAACTTTTAAGTGTTTACGAACAAAAGTCAGAAACCAGTATCCATATCCTACAACAGCGCTTTTTCCAATATAAATATCAGAGTGGAATAGAAATGTCGGTGTTCTTGTCGAAAATTCAGGAAATGCAGAACCAATTAAAGCAAATGGGCGAAGAAGTTTCAGAAAAGTTCACGATAACTAAAGTATTGATGTGTTTGCCGGATGAGTACAAACATTTTGTGTCAGCATGGGAGTCTGCACCCGATGATAGACAAACATTCGACAATCTGGTGTCCAGATTACTAATCGAAGAAGAGAGAGTGAAAGAAAAGACAAAAGAAGTCCAGGAAATTTCATCCTCATCGGCGTTTGTAGCTAAGAGAAACTTAAAGTGTTTCAAGTGTGGTAAACCTGGACATTTTCAAACAGAGTGTAGAAGTAATAGGGACAGTGAGAAAAAGATGAACGATAATAAGTGCTATTACTGTGGTAAAATTGGACATTTTAAGGCGCAGTGTCGTTTTAAAAAATCAAAGGACAATAAGAAGATGAGTAATGCTTTTGTGGTTTCGAACTCGGTTTATAAACAATATGAAGAAACAAAGTGGCTAGTGGACTCGGGGGCAAGCGAGCACATGTGTCATGATCGTTCAATGTTTTCGTCTTTTTCAAGTGTTTCGCAAAGGTCGGTAATTGTTGGTGACGGCGCTGCCATTAGTGTGCAAGGCTGTGGACAGATGGCGGTACAAGTCAAGAACGGAAGTGAATGGATTGATACGACAATAAACAATGTGTTGTTCGTCCCCGATCTAAAGGCGAATTTATTCTCTGTGAACCGCGCTTCTGACAGAGGTTATGTCATGGTGACAAATGACACTTGGTGCAAATTTTACAAAAATGGCGTTGTTTGTGCTATTGCAAATAGAATTGAAAACTCTTATTATTTAGATTTTCGCTTTAAATGCGAGGTGGCGAGTGTTGCAAAAATGTTAAAGAATAATTTATACGAGTGGCATGAAAAACTAGCTCATCAAAACTTCGATCACGTGAAGAAAGTATTGGAGAAAAATAACATTGAGATAAAACAAACTTGTGTGCCTCAATGTGAGAGTTGTTTGAAGGGAAAGATACACCGGTTACCATTCAAGAAAAGTGAAAACGTAAGCACCAGGACATGTGAAATAATACATGGGGACACTTGTGGGCCCATGGAGGAAGAATCGGTCGGTGGATCGAGATATTTTGTTGTTTTAAAGGATGACTATTCGAACTTCCGAACTGTTTACTTTGTCAAAGCTAAAGACAAAATTAAACATTGTCTAGAGGACTTTTTCAACAAGGCAGAGAATATTACTGGAAACAGGGTCAAGACACTACGAACGGACAATGGATTGGAATTTGTAAACAAGGAAGTGATGGAAATATGTTCGAAAATAGGGATAATTCATCAAACTACGGTAACCTATACACCTGAACAAAATGGCAAAGCTGAAAGGGAAAATAGAACTCTGGTTGAGGCGGCAAGGACAATGCTACATTCTAAGAGCCTACCTAAGAAACTGTGGGCAGAAGCAGTGAATACTGCTGCATTTGTTTTGAACAGAACAGGTAAAGAAAAAGAAGGGAAATCACCCTATGAAATATGGACAAATAAAACTTATGATATACATCAACTGCAGGCTTTTGGTTCTCCAGTATATGTACATATTCCAAAGGAGAAAAGAAGAAAATGGGATAAGAAAGGAGAAAAAGGATTGATGGTCGGATATGGGGAAAATAGCAAAGGTTATAGAATATATTTCTCAGAGAAAAATTGTGTTTATACAAAGAGAGATGTCATTTTATTAAAAGAAGAGAAAAATGAAGAAAATGAATCGACGGTGATGTTGAATTTAAATAATAGTGAATCTATGCAAGACAATTTACCAGAAACTGTGACAGCAAGTGAAGAAGCTGAATGTGAAGAGTTTCAAGATACTCAAACTAGTATCGATCATAGTGAGAGTGAGTCACAGAGTGAATATGAACCCTCAGACGACACTTCATTGGAGGATGACGAAACACAAGTCCAAAATGAAAGACCCAAGCGTATAAGGAAAGAGACATCATTCTATAGGTGTCACAATGTTGTAAGTGAAGACAATGAGCCCATTTCATTTAATGAAGCAATGAAAAGTAGGGATGCAAGTAAGTGGAGGGAGGCAGTTAATAGAGAATTGCAAACTTTAAAAGATAATGACACCTGGGACTTTTGTGATGTACCGGTAAGTGAAAGTGTAATTAGTAACAAATGGGTTTTCAAGTTAAAAGGAAGTGGTAATGATAAGCAATATAAGGCTAGATTAGTTGCTAGAGGGTTTCAGCAAAATAGTTACTTTGATTTGGGGGATATTTATGCACCTGTAGCAAGGTTACCAACTTTTAGAGTTTTTGTTGTTGTTGCGACTATGTTGAGACTCCCCATATATCAAATGGATGTTACTGGGGCATTTTTGTATGGTGACATAGATGAAGATGTGTACATTAGATTGCCAGAAGGGGCTTATTCTGGAGAAAACAATATTATCAAATTGAAAAAGGCATTAAATGGGTTAAAAAGTTCCCCGAAGTGTTGGAATACAAAGTTTAATTATGAAATAGCTAAAGAAGGTTTTTTAAGGTCAAACTCTGATTCATGTTTGTTTATGAGGTGTAATGGTAAAGATAGAATGTATATCTTGTTATATGTCGATGACATTTTGATTTTTGGAACAAAGGAGAAGCATATTTCACAATTAAATTTCAAAATAAAAAATTTAAAATGAAAGACATGGGACCAATATCAAGATTTCTAGGCATAACTGTGAAGCAAAATTTGGAAAGTCGTATTACTGAACTGGATCAAACAAAGTATTTAGAAAATATTCTCAAAAGATTTAATATGGAAAACTGTAAAGCAATGTCCACTCCTATGGACCCGAATTTTAATGCCAAAATACTTGCACATGGTACTGTTTCTATAGATAAAGGCATTGAAAAGTTATGCAGGCAAATTATAGGATGCTTAATGTATGCAGCATCAGGTACTAGGCCTGATTATTCTATCCAGTTTCTATGTTAAGTAGATACCAAACAACCGCAAATATTGAATTATTAAGTGCATTAAAGAGAGTGTTAAGATATGTGAAGTATAGTTTAGATTATAAATTAGTTTATAAGTGTAAAGATGTTATTCTGAAAGGATATTGTGATGCTAATTGGGGAGGAGATCTCAAGGACAGGCAGTCCACCTCAGGTTATATGTTTAAATTGTCAAATTGTCTTGTTTTGTGGTGCTCTAAGAAGCAAGCTTCTGTAAGTCTGTCCTCTACAGAATCTGAGTATGTATCATTAAGTATGGCTGCTAGTGATGCGTCATGGCTTATAAATTTATTAACTGATTTTGGTTATGAAAATGTTTGCCCAGTTGTGATATCTTGTGACAATCAGTCGGCTATAATAAATGCAAAAACAGATAACATAAAGCGATTAAAGCATGTGGACATTCGTTATCATTTTGTAAAAGATCTGGTCAGAGAAAATAAAATTTGTATTAATTATATCAACACAAGTGAGCAACCAGCTGACATGTTAACAAAGGCTTTAGGTAAGGAGCTAATTGAAAGACACTTGGATAAGTGTGACATTATGAAGACAACTGTAAAGTAATGTTAAAATTAAGATTCAATTTTGTGTTCTTTATAAAAAATGTATTTATATTGAGAGGGGGTGTTAGAATGATAGTGCCAACATAAAACATTTATTAGTTATTCTGGTAGAAGGGTGGCAACACTGTCTCTTTATTCTATGTTGGTGAATTTAACTCTTTGTAATGTGTGGTCTCTGTTGGATATAATAAACGATAGTTATTCTAAAATACAGTTTCTTTATTTAATAACTACAGGGTCTTGTGGTTCTTTTGTGAAGCAACATATTTTTCTTAATATTTTGATAATTCCAAACCATTTTATTACATTATAAAATAGTATTAATGTACCTATGCTTAATGCTATAGTTACACTAGTCATTATCCAATTTGAATGTTTTATAATAAATGGTTTGTTTCAATGTTGTTGTAAAATTTCATCAAATCTCTGTAGTTTATCTTGAGCGTATTTGAGCTCGTTTAAATCTTAGTTAGTAAGTTTAATAGGTAAGAATTTTAATTCTTTTGTTATATTATCTCTTAATTTTATACAACATTCATCTTCTGTTATATCAGTTAAAGGGATCTTATTTGTTAACTTAATAGTAGATATAATGTTTGAGCTTCTAATATAGCATGACCTGTATAAACTTTGCAATTAGATTCTAGTTCTAAGATTACTATTGATCTTAAAATTTCTTGTTTAGTCTTTTCTTTATCTTTACAAAGTATATTAATGCTTAAAGGTTTACTTAATATAAATAGCCATTGATTATTATATAGAGGATGCCATATCTCAGTTTCGGCTATTAAATTTTCTATTTGACAAGTTTTAGGAATGTTCGTAGTTGTTAAAGAGAATAATTGCATTTCGCATTGAGGTGATTCTGCTCTTTTAGATATGGTAACCTCTTTACAAACGTATTTTTTATCCATTTAGATCATTTAATAAAGAATAAATTGTTCTTGTGTTAGATATTAGTATATAGGGTTTACTTGGTTATATATTGGTATATGAATAAAGATTAGAGTTTCCATTATGTGGTGTTGGTAATGGAAACATTTCATATAAATCATAGTTATGCATATTCACTGTTGGAATATCAAAAGATATTATTAATAAATTATTTTTTAGGAATGCTTTTGTTTTTACTATTCGATAATAATCATAAGTATTTTCTAATGTTGGTTCCATTGGTAAAGTATATCTTACCGATATTTGTTTGAGTTCGTATTGTAAATCAAAAGGAAGTAAAATTTCAAAATTAATTATACCATATGTTGTAAGAGATAATGTATTTAAATATTTGTTTAGAATACTACGTATTTCTGAAGTAATTTCAATTAATAAAAGGATATGTTCGTTAATATCGAATTCAAAATTTAACCTTTCTTCATTAGTTGCAGTTTTCATTTCAAATAAATCAAAGTTTTCTAAATCATGGTTCATTATATTAATATTCTTTTAAAGGTTGGATATAGAGTAATTAAAGTTAGTTGTGGTAGATGAAATAATATTTATTTGTTGTTTCATTAGTAATTGTGTTTCTTTTTCATCATTTATTAATACATTAATAATCAGAATAAAATTTTGCGTCATCAGCATCTGGTGTACCAAAAAGCCATTTAAGACCTTTTCCGATTCCATCTATTAATCCTCTTTTAATTCGTTTAGATGAAGGATTATATTGATGTGCGATAATGCTATAATCTTGTAAAACTTCCTTGATACAGTTTTGTATGTATCGCATTGAGTTTTGACAATTAGTTTGTAAATGCTCACGGCTTAGTTTAGTGCATAGTATTGTTGATTTTTGATAAAATCTATGCATCGCTTTTATTTGTTCATTAATTAGTGGTTAAAGAATATACCACTGGACTTATTTATTGAGATTATTTTATAACAGTTTGTGTTACTTACTATCACTAATATTAAAATTATCTTTCTTATATTATTCATCTTCATTTTTATTTATTTCTATTTCTGGCTCTGGTTCTGATGATTCTGAAATGTGATAAGGTTTTAATAAATTTAAATGGTAAGTTTTGGTCTTATTTGATGATATTTGTATTGTAGCAGTTTTATTATCATGTAATTGAATTAATGTATAAGGACCTTTGTAATTAGGTTTTAATTTTTTACTTTGTGTCTTTGACAAAGAATCGTAAAGTAAAACTAGTTGTCCTTCTTTAATTTCATATTCTCTATGATGGGACTTATCATAATTTTGTTTAGATGTTGTCTTAGCTTGTAATTGATTAAAACGAGCAATTTCTCTTATTTTGTTTAATTTGATTGAGATTTCTTGTGCAAAACCATCATGACTACGACGGGACATAACTAATCCCTTTGGGATTTTGGGATCTGTTCCAAATACTAATTCATATGGTGTGAAATTAGTACTTTTTTGTATATGAGAATTATATGCATATACGGCTTGATTTAAATATTCGTCCCAATTATTAGTATTTTGATTTACATAACATCTAAAATAATTGTTTAGTGTTAGATGTGTCCTTTCCAATGATCCGTTAGTTTGGGGATGATAAGGACTTGTTGTTATATGTCTAACATTTAACATTTTTGTAAATTCTTTAAAAGTGGCAGAAATAAATTCTCTTCCTTGATCTGATAGTATTTTTTCAGGAAATCCAAAGAAAGTGCAAAATTTTAGAAATTTCTTAGCTACTTCTTTTGCGTCATGATTAGTTAAGGGATATGCTTGGATATATTTAGTTAGGTCATCTTGAAGGGTTAATAAATCTTTTGTTTTTATTTGTTTCTGGTAAGGGTCCCATTATGTCTAAGGCTACCCTTTCACAATACTTATATGATGTAGTTGTGATTTCCATATTAGATTTATTAGGTCTAAAATCTGTTTTAGATTTTTGACAGATTGGACATTTTTTAATATATTCCTCACTGTCTTTTTTAATGTTTTTCCAATAGAAATATCGTTTTATTTTATTATCAGTTCTATAAAATCCAGGATGTCCTGCAATTGGATGATGATGATGTTCTTTTAAACAATTAGTTATTTCGTTTTTATATTTTAGTATAATTCTTTCATTATTTAATAATTCGTTTGAAAGTCTGTGAAAACGAATTGTAACATAGGGCAGAATGTTTCCCATTCTATATTAGTATGTCTAATTGTTATATCAACGATGGGGAATTTTTTGATATGATTTATATCAAATAGATTTTTAAGTTTTATTAAATAATTAAATAAATCTTTAGGTTCTAAGATATCTGTTATTATATTTTTAGTGAATAAAAGATATAATTTTTGTCTTGGTAGAGCTAAAGTAATTATATCTCCTATGTTATAACCATTTAAATTTTCATTTGGGAATTGTGTTTTTATGTAAGTTATTCCTATGTCTTCAGGTGAAATACTACAAGATAATGGAATTACTAAATTTTGATTTCTGGGGAATTAGTATATTCAGGTTCCTTTATTTCTGTTATTATTTCTTTATATTGTAGATATTCTTCGTATATTACATTTGTTAATATTTGAATGGGTCTACTTAATGCATCTGCATTAGAGTTAGATTTCCCCGATTTATATTTAATTTCATAGTCATATTCCATTAATTTGAGACGCCTTCTAACTAGTCTACTAGACGAGTCTTTACAATTCATCAACCATATTAATGGTTTATGATCTGTTATTATTACAAATTTTCTTCCAAAAGATATGGTCGAAAGTGTTTAACTGCACTTACTATAGCTAGTAGTTCTTTCTCAGTGGTGCTATAGTTTTGTTCTGCTGAATTTAATGTTCTTGAATAATAGGAAGTTGGTAAGTATTTTCCAATTTCACCTTGTGAGAGGACTGCACCGATTGCTTCGTTGGATGCGTCCGTGGTTAAATTGAATGTTTTTGTAAAATCTGGATATTGTAATATTATATCATTTGTTAAATAATGTTTAAGTTTGTTAAAAGCTTCATTACATTTATTATTCCAGTTAAATGTTACTCCTTCTTTTAAAAGTTTTGTTAGTGGTTTAGCAATTTGAGAGAATCCTTTTATGAATCGTCTGTAGTGACCTACAAGGCCTAAAAAGGATTTGATATGTTTAGTATTTTTTGGAGTTTGTATTTCTTTAATTGCTTTAATAGTTACAGGATTTGGTTGTATCCCTTTTTCAGTAATAACATGCCCCAAGTATGTTATTTCCTTTTTAGAAATTCGCATTTATCAGGTTGTAATTTTAAGTTATGTTCTCTGAGTCTCTGAAGAATATCTTTTAAATTATTATTGTGGGATGTTAATGAATCTCCATAGATTATGATATCATCTAAGTAAACAAATGATTTTATTCCCGTTAGTCCTGAGAGGACTACGTTCATTAATCTTTGGAAGGTTGATGGTGCATTTTTTAATCCGAAAGGCATACGTGTGTATTCATAATGTCCGTATGGGACAGTGAATGCTGTTTTAGGTTCATCTTCAGGGTCCAATTTAATTTGATGATATCCTGAAGCTAGATCTAGTGTTGTGAAATAGATTGATCTTCCTAGTTGATCTAAGATCTCTTCAATATTAGGAAGTGGATAACTATCACTTATGGTTATCTCATTTAATTTACGATAATCTATTACTAGTCCCCATTTTTGTTTACCAGCTGCATCTAATTTTTTAGGGACTATTCATACTGGACTACTCCATGGTGAGGTAGATGGCTGGATTATATTTTGTTCTAACATTTTATTTATTTGGGTTTTTATTTCTTCCTCGTGTATTTTTGGATATCTATAGCTTTTGGTAAAAATTGGCTTATTTGTTGTGGTTGGAATTTGATGTTGCATAGTATTTGTATAAGTTAATTTATCTCCTGGTAGAAAGAAAATATCATGATAATCTTTACAAAGTTGGATTAGAGTTTCTTTTTCTTCATTATTTAGATGTTGAGTTCTAATATTTTCTTTTAATAATTGTTCTCTATTTGGAGATATTTTAGGAATGGTTATACTATTTATTGAACATAAGGCATGTTCAATATTATTTGTTTGATAGTTAAGAGTTTCAAACTCTTCTAATTTTATTTTAGGTATAGGGATTTTTTGTTGTTTCATTAGAAATATTAATTACTGGTAATTTAGTATTTTGATTTTTGTTTATAATGAGATCTGGAATGAATATGTCCTTTTCTATTTCTTGTTTAGGAATATACCATTCTTTTGGCGAATCATTAGTTATTTGAAAACTAATGAATTGTTCGTGCCTAGGTAGTATTTCGATGTAATCTATTTTCTTGTTATTATTATTAAAGAATAAAGTAGTATCATTTATTTTTAAAGAGTTATTTTCGCAATCAATGTTTGATTTAAAAAGTTTAAGTAGATCTCCACCTTTTATTGTTTTTTTTTTATTGGTGCCCAGTGGAAATTCATCATGAACTTCCTTCGCCCCGGGGAAGGACGAAGGGGTATGCCGGACTCCTACCGGCTTAAACCACTGGAGCGGTCATCTTCGGCACCTAAGGGACCAGGTCCTCGTATGAAGTAGATCTCCACCTATCAAACCATCATAAGGAAATGAGATTTTATTTTTATTTTATTTTATTGTGTTGAGCACAATACGCTCGTTTGTAAATTGGGTCACTATGGAATTCGTGGACTAGCTCTCGACCTTGTATTATCATACCTTTCCAAACGACAGCTAAAAGTAGGTATAAATGGTATAACATCATCAGGGTCTCTAATAAAAATGGGCGTGCCACAGGGCTCAATTTTGGGCCCCTTTCTGTTCTTAGCCTATATTAATGATCTGCCTTGTATGATGTCAGCATTATGTAACACAATTTTATTTGCTGATGACACTTCGCTTATTTTTAATATAAACAGGAAAGACAATGCAGTTGGTCATGTCAATGAGAGTTTAATCTCTCTGTCTAAATGGTTTACTGCAAATAATCTCTCATTAAATGCAAATAAAACAAAATGTTTAAAATTTTCGTTGCCAAATGTACCTCAAGTCGGATTGGAAATAATTTTCGAAGGCAAAAATCTTGAGATTGTACATGAAACCGTATTTCTAGGTATAACCATTGATTATAAACTACAATGGGGTGCTCATATAAAGGCTTTATCAAGTAAGTTAAGTTCTGCTGCATTTGCAGTTAGGAAAATTAGGCATCTAACTGACGTAGCTACGGCCAGACTTGTATATTTTGCGTATTTCCACAGTATAATGTCATATGGCATTATGCTGTGGGGAGCCGCAGCTGGTATAGATTCAATATTTATATTACAGAAGAGAGCCATCCGCGCAATATATAATATGAGCCCTCGCGAATCACTTAGAGACCTCTTTAAATATATCAATGTACTAACAATGCCTTCTCTTTACATTTTTGAAAATATTATGTTTGTCCGTAAAAACTTGCTAATGTTTAAAGTAAAAAGTGACATTCATTGTATAAATACCAGAAATAGACATAAAATAGTAGTACCTAAATTTAGATTGTCCAAAACCAACAAATCGTTCTTAGGTAACTGCGTTCGGTTTTATAATAAGATACCAAAAGAAATTACTGATCTGACAGTCGGGAAGTTTAAATCGCACGTCAAATCAATTCTTATAAAAAAAAGCATATTATAGGATTAAAGACTATGTTGACGATAGGGACATATGAAAGAAAGAAAGAAAGAAAATAAATTTATTTGGATAGATAGGGCAACACACATCACTCACAGAAAGCATAAATTGAGTAGATAAAGCAAAATAATATACAAACAAACCATTAACAAACATATTGAGACATCAACATACAACAAACCATGCAATATGAAGATAGCTGTAAGAATACATTTATTATTTATAAATAAAGATAATGGTTAGTGGTGTGCGTCGCAATACCGATCAAAAAGAGACATTGCTCAGCCTAAAGCCACATCGCAGTTAGCGGTGCGGCGCTGATTTTCAGCAATACCTCGTAGTATGCATAATATGTATATTATAATTAAATAATGTTACTACTCTATTGTACTGTGTGCGTCACACAAAGCTGCAACCACAAAAATAATAAAACCATCCACAATGCCGCAGCCGAACGTATATTAAAGTACATATTTAGACTAAAGTAGATGTATATTTGTGCATAAATACACTATCCATTATATGTATATTAAGCATATTATATAATTATTAATTTTTTATATAAACCGTGTTGTGGATTACCATATTACCGCCTTTGCGTGATTTATATTCAGAATTCTTTAAATAATTTGATATCTATATCATTTGAGTATCAATTTTATAATTACATATGGCATCTTATAATTATATATTCATACATAACGCCATGTTATGTTATATATTATATTTAATTTAATTAATATTATCAAAATTGCAATTAGTATTCAAATATGATAAGACATTTTTAATATTGATGTATTTGATTGTGAATTGTACATAGATAAATAAATATAACTTTATTAAATAATTATGTAAATAAAAGAATAAAATAAAGACTTAGGATGATTTTTGTATGTTTAGTAAATATCTTTTAAAATGTATTTTAAAAGTTTATATAGTGTGCAGGTTTCTAATGGGTGGAGGAAGGTCATTCCAACACCGTGTGGCGGCGTATTTAAAACTTCCCCTAAAAGCTGACGTTCTGTGACTAGGAATACTTAGCGTATGAACAGATGGTCTCAAGGGATATGTATAATGGTCACGTGTCCATGACAATTTATCGTACAGATATTTCGGTATCTGATTATTTATAACACCGAAGAGTAACGTGGCAAGATGCAATTTTCTTCTGGAGACCATTTTCAAAATGTTATATTCATTGAAAAAGGTTGTAACATGGCTTCTACGAGGTATTTCAAAACAGAATCGTGCGCATGCGTTTTGAATACGTTGTAGTAGCTTCTCCGTTCTTGCTAAAAGGCATGGCCCATATACAAAATCGCCGTAATTTAGTCTTGATAGCACAAGTGTGTCCATCAAACGTTTTCGTAAGTCCACGTGGAGGTATTCACGTAATTTATACAGAACTTTCAGCCTGTAGAAACAATTTCTTAGAACACTACTTATGTGAGCCTCAAAACGAAGCTCGGGATCCATAACCAACCCTAGATTACGCGCTTCAAACAATTTTTTCAATTGGTTCTCCTTCTAAGATAACCCGAGGATTAGCATCAGATATTTTATTGATCTGACTCTTACTGCCCAATATCATATATTTGGATTTGATGGCATTTAGAACAAGTGCGTTTCTTTTGGCCCAGTTGAATATCCTATCCAGGTTGTCGTTTATTAAACGTGCTGCGCTTAACGTTGACGACGTTGTTGGCTCAAAAGATAAGTATATTTGTAAATCGTCGGCATACATATGATATTTACAGTGATGTATACATTTCGTTACGTCTGCGCTGTACAGGATAAACAAAAGGGGGCCCAAAATCGAACCCTGAGGCACGCCACGGGTTACCGAACGAAGGTAAGAAGATATTTTTGAACCATCCATTTTCGTTATCTCAACGACCTGTGCTCGGTTTGTAAGGTAACTTTCAAACCATTTCACTGTATCCACGTCAAACCCATAGTAAGAAAGCTTCGAAAGCATTAAATTAATATTTATGCATTCAAATGCGCGAGAAAAATCTAATAGGGTTAGTAAAGTACCCCGGCCTCTATCTCGCGCCTCTGAAACGTTGTCCACAACATCTAGCAAGGCGGTAGAAGTACTTCGTCCTTTTCTAAATCCTGACTGCAGGTTTGGTAGTATGTTATTAACCTCTAAGTATTCAGTGACTTGTATATATACTACTTGTTCAATCATGAACATCTGTGCCATGGCACAAATAAACAACCACGACCCAAAATCACAATTACAACATACCTACTAGAGTAATTGCTGCAACGGCATATAATATATTTATAAAATATTAGGTTTTCCGTGGTTCTGCGTCAGCATACCAACTGTGATTTTGCAACACCGCAGCGTCGGCACAATACATGAACGGCACACTAGTAAATAAGCGTAGATGTGTACATAGTTTAAGATTAATATATAAGATGTAAATAATGTTAATAAAATCAGTCATTACGTTGAATCCGACTTTGACTCATTACCCGTCCAACCACCTCTCACTGCGGCCAAGACACCTTTAGCCGTCAGTACGATCGGTCTTGTGAGCCTGCTTGACCGGCAGTGAGAAAACCATTTCCACACACCCAGATCCCGCCCACCTTCCGCCTGTTACCTTAGGTCTCCTGGTAACAGGTTTCCCTGCCTTCAAGTTACAAGATAGTAGGGCTAGGGACTTAGGGACTGTAGGGTAAAACTAAGGATTTAGGGTGTGGTAGCAAGTCAGATAGGGAGTATTAGGTTTGCTCTAGTGTGATCTTACGAGGACCTGGAGCCCCCCTTCGGTGCCGAAGATGACCGCTCCAGTGGTTTTAGCCGGTAGGAGTCCGGCATACCCCTTCACCCTTCCCCGGGGCGAAGGAAGTTCCATGTAGAATTTCCACTGGACATCAATAAAAAAAAAAAAAAAAAGGGAGTATTAGGTTTAATTACGTACGGTTGATATACGTTGGCCCACGCCCGTACACTACTCTCTCCAAGATTTTTGACATACATGGTAGAATACTGATAGGACGAAGTCCTTAGCTTCTTGGGGGTTGGAGTTTTTAGCTATTGGCCGAACTACAGCTAGTCGCCAAAGATCTGGGAAAGTGTGTGAAGTTATGGATGTATTAATTATTTTGGTTATAGTTTTCAGTGAATAAGGCAAAGTAAGAGTTAACATGTTCAGAGATATACCATCTACGCCCTGCGCATTTGATTTCAAATTATTCAAAACCTTAAGAACACACTCCTCACTCACAGTGTTTAGTGAAAAAAACAGCTTCACCGTGCCTTTCAAACTCAAAATATGTAAGTTCAGATATATCGGGCTCTCTTTGGCCTGGGACATTGAGGAAAAAGTCGTTCATTTCGTTCGGGTTTATAAAATGATTTGGCAGGTTAGTTTTATTTTTAGGTAATATATCGGACTTAAGATTTTTCCAAAGCCTTTTAGAATCATGTAGGTGGTTGTTAATTTTATGCGCAAAATATGCCTTTTTTTCGTTGAATAAAGCGGTAGACGTTTGTCGTTTTAGATCTTTATAGTACATCCTGTGCGTCTCTGATTTAGTAGCATGGTACTTAGTTTGAGCCTTATTTCGTAGCCTGATCATCAATTTAATATTGTCGGTAATCCAAGGAGTAAGTCGCTCTTTATATGTATTTGTTTTAATTGGAGCATGAAGATCAAATAATTGAATAATATAGGAATTAAATGTTTCAACCAATGCGTCAATACCCTCCGTGCCCGAGATTAAATCCCAGGGTACTGAATTTATATCAGTAGCAAAACATTCTGATAAAATGTCTTTAAAAGGGCGATAAGTTATACGTCTTAAAGGAATCTTGTCCTTTTTGAGAAGAACTTCATAAGCCAGGAAGGCATGATGACCGAGTTCGTTAATTCGGCTTACCTGTACATTATGAGTAAGCGCATCAGTGCAAATCACGTCAATGAGTGTTTGGCTAGTGCATGTGAAATGAGTCGGAGTGTCAATAATCTGTTTCAGGCTAAAATGGTTTAGAAACTCATTTAACTTTTTTGTCTTTGGGTCAACATTGTCCATCATGTTTATGTTCATGTCACCCAAGACAATCAAATAGTCGTGTTGTGAAAAAAAGCTCAGACTATCAGAAATGGCATCAAAGAACGAATCAGCACTAAGCTATGGTGGACGATAGGCAGTACCAACAATAATTCTCTTTTTATTGGTACTTAAACTCAACCACATCTCTTCGACCTGTGGATGAACAGGACGATTACGTATTCGCACGTTAATGCCAGATCTGACGTAGGAGGCGACGCCACCCCCACGGCCGCTACGCACACTGACTGGCCGTGGCACATGATGCAAACGGTAACCTGGTACAGCAGGCGCCCGGCCCTCTTCCCCAGGCCGCAGCCATGTCTCGTTTATTGCCATTAGGTCGACTGTGTGTTGGATCATTGCAATTATAAATTCATCATGATTGGTAGACAGAGACCCCGCATTAAAAAATCAAATTCTAAGGTTTTTACTGCTATCCATTAACGCATAAAAATGGTACTGTATATTTATCTATGCATAAAAATCTGACATTCGTGTGATTTACATAATACACCAATGTTAAGTTGCACAAGCATAATAAAACTGTATTGCGGATTGCGTATATAAAACAAAGCAGATAATCTTTAAATGATACTATATTTGTTCGGAATATCATAACTTCCTCTACAGTAATTAAAAAACGACAAAGACGATAAGCGCGATGCATACCACCAGCATTATACTTACCATAAGAAATATAATTACATTGCACATAATATAATCTAATAAGTACCCGTCTGCCAAGCGTGGCGATTATGGCAAGACCCCTCAATGAGCACCCAACACACCCATATCGGTCGTTGTGGTGATCTTTCGGGGAGGCCTGTGTCCAGCAGTGGACTTTATAATGGCCGAAATGAAGTACCGGCATACACATGCACCCATTAGCGCATAAAAACGGCACTATATATATATCTGTGCATAAATATCTGACATTCATGTGATCTACAAAGCTCGATAAAACTGTATTGCGGATTGCGTATATAAAACAACGCAGATAATCTTTCAAAGATAATATAATAAAAAATTGACAAAGACGATAAGCGCGATGCACACCACCAGCACTATACTTACCATATGAAATATAAGTACATTGTACATAATATGATCTAATAAGTAACGGCATATACAAACTTAACATGTGCCAAAAATTCGGGCTATGTCAGCCTCAGACCTTATGAGCGCAGCAGACTGATTTGTCTCTTTACGAGCTAAAATTCTGCCATCTTTGGTCCATACAAATCGCCACTTTAAGCGATTACCTGCCTCTCGTGCCTTATAGAAAAGTTGCCGGTTCACGCGCGTCAGTCGTTCGTTGATATAAACACGTTGCGGTGACGCGCCTTGCACTTCTAAATCTGCTGATGACAGTGCACGGCGGATACGCGCGGCGCGCAGTAAGTTGTCTCTGATAGTGCGCCGCGTGAAACGCACTGCAATAGTACGGGGCCGTTCTGTGCTAGCACCGTCTTCTCCGTCTAAACGATTACGGCGCACCATGCCCACACGTTCCGCATGCATCACGCTCATCAATCTGTACGCCGAGCTTAATGCCTAATAACCCCAGTATGTGGTATGGCCTCTCCTCTTTGAATTCAGGTACGCCGACTATTTCTATATCATTCAAAAGACTTTCTTGTTCGCAATCGTTTAATTTAAGTTTACAGTATTTTTTAGCAAACTGTCCTGTTCTCCCTTCTTTTCCTCGAAACGCTTTTCAAGTTGGCCTACTCTTTCTTCGAGAGTATCCACTCTCTCATTGCATGACTGTATCGATTGCTTGAAGTCTACCATTTCTGAACGCAATTCTCGTATTTCAGTCCTCATTGCGCTTAGCTCAATACGAAAGTTTCGTATTTCTGAGGCAAGATTCATCTCGTCCGTATTTATGGTAATGTCCGTTGTACTAGTTTGACAAATATTTGTAACCTGTGCTGGGGAACAATTAGTATTTCCTTCCTTACACATTTTAGGTTCACATGACAAACAAAGCCACGCTGGGGATCCTTTCCCTGTCGGAGGATTAGCTACACAAGCTCGATGGAATGATCCTGGACATTTCGTACAACGAATGCAATCGCTAGGCGACAAGAATTTTCCACAAGCTCCACATTTAGCCATGATTACAGTTGTGTTTATATTATTAGTTTATATACGTTGTCGATAGATGGCGTGAAAACAAGCAATGTTTTCCTACTTCTCCCAATATTATTTTTATTCTGTGGTAGCTGTATGAGCGATGTGTCTATTAAGTAGTTGTAAAATCAAATACTAGATGGTGTTGACGATGATTATGATTTATCGACGTCCTGAAATATAATTCACGTGCAAGCAACACTTCAGACTGTAGCGGTGACCACTTATGATGCAAGTCTTATGATTTTGCACCTATACTGTATTATTAGAGATAACAAAACATAATATTTTCCTCTACGACACTTTATAGTTTGTAATTTCGGGTAGATTTAGAGTCAAGTTTTAATGCAAATCCTAAACACAATAAACTTGCAAAATTGAATGTTTAAGCACTGATAATGTTCACCGCACACACTGAGCACCGTAATGTTATATATGCCTTAAGGGATAATCAGTGTAAAACTTGTACTGTTTACTATTTATTATTACGACTTGCTTATTTGGGCTGTTATACACGTCCGTAGTAGTAACTGCTACTTAGTTAAAAATTTCTGCATTTCTGCACATGTGGCTTCCCTGGAAACCTAATATATCTGAAGTGATATTTGCATTGTATAGCTGCCATATTTATCTTTTATATATAGATGACTAATTTAAATACTTTGTAACGAACAGATTTGTAAAAGACGTAAAAAAATGACAAAAAAGACCTAACCCTGAGTTTCTTTCAGCATTTCTTCTCAGAGGTTGTCATGCAGCGAAATGCCCTCCGTTGTTTCAATATGACGTGTAAAAGTGTCTGTTAGGACCTATTTACTGAATAAATGATTCTATTCTATTCTATTCTATTAGCATTAATAATGTGAAACTTAGGGTTTATATCTAAGTTTTCTTTTATTAAGTTTATTTCAGCAGTTCCTAATGTGGAAATTAAATTGGAAGAACTAATACCTTTAATATTTTCCTTCTCCTTTTGATTTAACCAAGTTTTCTTTGGGTCTAGAACATCATGCTTTATGATAGAAATAGATGCTCCAGAATTTATTAATAAATTTAGAGGTTTAGGAGAGTTATTAGATTCAAAAACAAATTTTTTGAATCAGTTCGAGTGCAGAAGGAAATTTGTTGAAATTCTTTTATTATGTTATCGTCATCATTTTCATCATGATTTTTTTTTGTTAATTGTTTATTTTCTTGTTTCTGTTTTTCGTTGTATTGTCTTTTTCTGCATTCTGAAAATTCATGACCCTTATATTTACAATAGTTACAGAATTTATTTGGATCATATGTAGAGTTAAATGAGTTTTCAGATACTTTATTAAAATTTCTTTTTTTACATTCTTGATAAGTATGATTGTTTTACAAAAAGAACAATACTTTTTATTAATAAAAGTCGATGGTTTTTTATAATTTAAATTTTTTTCTTCTTGTAATGCGATTGAAAAGGCTTCATTTAATGTTTTAACATCCCTAGCTCTCAACATTTGTGAAATTTGTGGGTGGCAATGCAATATAAATCTACGTAGGGCTGTTCTTTGTATCGCCCTTTTTAAGGCAGGAAGTTCGTCTTTATATTCTATTTGATTTTCTTCCGCTGAAATGACTTCATTTTTAAGATTATCTAACCTTTTATAATAATCAGTTATAGATTCGTTATGATTTTGTTTTATCGTTTCTAGTTCTTCATATAACTGTGTTACATTTTTAATAGTACTTTAATATTTTTTAAGAGTTGTTCTACGTAACTCCCAAGAAGTGATTTCTTCAATATTAATTTCATTAATGACATTACTTGAAATTTGTGATACAGTATAACAAAGTAATGGCCTTTTTTGGTTTGATTGGGCTAATTGAAATGCACTATTAGCATTTATTATAAATTGTGACAGATTTTTTCTGTCTCCATTGAAAGGTTTAATAAATTTAAATAGAACGTTTAGATCTAATGTTAAGATTTCTTCATCATCGGATAGTTCTGGTGCAGAACTATCTGCAAAATTTAATATCATTGGCTGATTTAATATTTAAATGTTTTTCGATAGATTCAGCCATTTTAGCAATGGTGGATTTTTTATCCATTTTTAAATAATATATGAAAGGATAAGATTAAATCTAGCACGGTAATTTTAACCTTGACTTGTAGAGTTTTGAAGTCTTCCTCGCAGTGTTTCGACTGCCCGTTGCACGTAGCGGAGAGAGGACGACCGTTGATTATTTGAGTTGAAGAATTTGGAGTCTTCCTCGCAGTGTTTCGACTGCCCGTTGCTCGTAGCGGATAGAGGAGGACCGATGATTACTAGAATATTCTCAGACTGTCGGAATAGTCTCGAAGCTCGTGCTGGTGCGTCTTCTTGACAGGTTCCGCTTGTTACACGTAGAAGTCTCAAAGCCCGTGCTGATGCGTCTTCTTGACTGGGTGTAGACAAAGAATCCCGAAGCTCGTGCTGATGCGTCGTCTTGATTACAGTTCTGTTTGAGATTTCTAGATGTTTCTGGTGTGTGGTATCACTTAGAATGTTCTCATTGCAGACTGTCGGAATAGTCTCGAAGCTCATGCTGGTGCGTTTTCTTGACAAATTCCGTTCGTTACACGTAGAAGTCTCGAAGTTCGTGCTGATGCGTCTTCTTGACTCAGTGTATACGAAGAATCTCGAAGCTCGTGCTGGTGCGTTTTCTTGACTACTGTGTTTTTCTTGATTGTGTGATTAAAATGTGTATTTTTACGGTTCCCATACATTTACTATAGCGCTCATTAGGAACCAGTATTGTTAGATTATCAAGAGCATAAGAATTTTACGCACTTATTTTAGGCTCTGGCGATAGCTTTTGTAATCCCGTCTATTCTAAGAAAGTCCATCAAAACTTTGCTGATTTTCTTTTTCCACGTAATTGATTCTCAAAAAACATTTGTCATCATAGTTAGATCTATAATCAAATATTGAAATTTATTAGTGAGGTTTTTATTTATATAATCAGATCTGAATTTATAAATCTATGATCGTTGTAGAACTACTATAACGAAAAGAGCAGCGGCTGCTGTGAGCGAGAGAGGCGCGTTCGCTGCGTGTGCGGCGCTCGAGCACGCGCGGCGGCCGGGCCCGACGCAGGCGGCGTACGCCATGAGGTGCGGCAGCTGGCTCTGCTCGTACAGCCCCGTGAACATGGCGTGGTGCGGCCCGCGCGCGAACACGGCCACGTCGTCGCCGCCGTGCGTCTCCGACTCCAGCGGCACGTCTACGTGCGCCAGCCACTCTAGTGAGCCTGCGGCATATCAAAACATACATGTGCATTCCACATACATTCTAATCATAGTCAATTTGACAAGAAGTTGATAGAAGACGGTACTTACGGTAGCTTTCCTCGGCTGTTACGTTGGGTCGAGTGCCGTTTATATGGGGCCGGAAGCCGGGCCCGTTGATATAGGATAACGTCATGTATGGCATGTCGTCGCCGTCCAAGTCCCTGGAGGGACCGAGGATGCTATTGCCTCGTCGCGAGTACCCGTTGAAAGCCATGACATGCGCGTGGTCTGCCGTCACCACGATGAGCGAGTCGTCCTCCGGCAGCAACTCGGCGGCGCGCGCCACGGCCGCGCTCATCTCCAGCGTCTCGTCGAGCGCCAGCTCCACTAAGTTATCGTGGTGGGCGTGATCAATGCGTCCACCCTCAACGAACAGGAAGAAACCTTTTTCATTGCGACTTAATGAGCGAATCGCCACCTCAGTGAGCTCTGCGAGTGTAGGCTCGGTTGTGAGGTTTGCTTGCATGTGATACTGTAAGTGATTATTTTCGAATAAGCCCAGGAGATAGTCCGGCGGTGACGAGAAAATCTCAGTCAACTGCTCTCGGTTCCATATGTACTGGTAGCTGACGTTGCGTGACGCCTTGTCGCTCCGCCATTCGTTTATTAAATTGCGGTTGTCAGTTCTAGTACCGGGTGATCCTTCCTCGTCATCTAACGTGGTAGGGATGAATTCGCGCCTTCCACCTCCCAAAATTACCTGTCGAAAAGAAATTAACATTTTTGGAATAAGGAATATAAAATGAATAGTACGCACAGCTGATATATTCACCGAAGCCTAATAAGTGTGGCTCCACATGGGCGCTCACATTAACGAACACGTGACCTGCTTATGAGTTGACGGTACTTGACCATACCGATTAAAATCCTATGACAATAAATTAGGTAGCTCGTGTTCACGATTAGTAGATACCAAAACAGGTGTCTTGTTGGTGCGGAATACTTGCACTGTCAGATTTATACGGCTATTCAAATCTTATTTGGACGAGACAGAAGCCATTATTGCCACTTTTGACAGATTTATGGATAGATCTGTATCGGTCTGATTTAATTGTCTCTGGGTAGGGACCAGAACGCCAGACTTCCTAAGAGACTTAACAGCGTTGATACGGAACACTAACTTTGAACTGGTTGCCGGGGTGCATGTGCACGAGCTGGTGCGCGATGTCGGGACAGCGGTCGGTGTCATGTCCGTTCTCCTTCACGGCGGCGTCGTTCTCCCAGTGGCGGTTGGCCACCTTGGCGAACATTCCGGCCGGCGACGCGTGCGTAATACGCGTCGTCGTCACGATCCCTGTCGGGAGCACAATATGTCGTTGTGAAAATATTTATACAAGAAATGATGAATCGAATCATTGTGTTGAATACAGACCGGCGTCGCGGCCGTCCGCGAGCGCCCACTCGGCGATGGACTCAACGTGTCGCGAGCGGTCGGCGGAGGCGTCGCAGTCCCAGCGCGGCACGGCGGCGCTTAGCCCGATGGTGCCCTGGTTGGCCTTCACTCCGCACAGGTACGCGGTCGCCGAGCACGCGGAATCCGCAATCTGAGCGTCTACGCAATACGTCTGCAGAACACGAATATTATAATTGAACATAAAATCATGTCAGATGTTTCGAAACTTACCTCTTCTAGCGTCGGTAACTCAACGCCAGGAGAAACACCCACCTTGATTAAGCCAGTAGTAGGGAAGGTCTCGAAGGCGAGCTCGGCCTCCTCCCCGGTGGCGCCGCGGCGCTGGCCGAGCAGCGTGCGCGCGGCGGCCAGCGTGGGCACGGACATGCCGTCGCCCAGGAACATCACCACGTTGCGCGCCTTGTTGTGGCTCTCGCGCCGGGCGAGGCGCGCCTCGATCGCCGCCTGCGCCTCGGCGTACCAGTGGCCGGCCTCGGCCTCGCGGGGCGCGGCGGTGGGGGCGGGGGCGGGCGCGGGGGCGGGGTGGTAGCGGTCGGCAGGCGGCACGCCGGCGGCCGGCCCGGTCGCCAGCAGGGCCACCAGCGCGAGCTGCTGCAGGAACATGGTGAAGCGTTCGAGTACGACTGCTGCTCCGCCAATACTGCTTTTTATCATCTCGTTATGCCCTTAAGTATCTAATCTGAGACAAAAAATATATATGGCTGGTATTTACCACCTTGTAGATATTCGTGTTTAGAGATAATCAAACAGTATGTTTTTTAACAATTGACTTATCTGCAATATAATTAATAGTGTAATAAAATTGTGAAGGGGGAGGGAGTCGAGGATATATATATATATATATTTATACACGCTTTTATTTTATGTGTAGTTTTATTTAATTATGTACTTTTACTTACTTTATAATTAGCTAGCTTACTAGCTTTTACCCGCGGCTTCACACGCGTGGATTTGGAAATATACATCATGCTGTTGAAAACATGCAAATATGACCTGCGCTTTGATTAGGAACGTGCAGTAGGTGTAGAGGCATCTTATATCCCCAAATGACACGATCCATAGGCCTGCCGCATATTGCATCCAGCCCGGCCTAGCACTGTCTGTTGTTTGCTATCGCTTCCGGCATGGCACTGAGTGTGGTCATTAACTATGTCAGTATTAATAGTCCAAAGAATATCCCTCACTAGGTATAGCCACACCGGGTAACAACCGCCCTAGCGCCTAGTTGCCATACGCCTGCAACCCCCTGCCATAATCATGAGGTGGGGGACCTCTAGGTTCGCGGGTGCGCAGACTGGGGAATCTGCGTGCCCACACCGAGTGACCCAAGATAAGACGGTAGCACGCATGTGGTTACGCACTGCCGTGGGACTCTTTGGGGGATCCTTTGCAATCCCCCCAGAGGGTGACCGCTTTACAGTCACCCTCTCCTAGATTTGCCTATAGGCGTGGCACCAGTGGACGGCTCTAGTGTGATCATACGAGGACCTGGAGCGTCCCTTAGGTGCCGAAGATGACCAGTCCAGTAGTTTTAGCTGGTAGGAGTCGGGCATACCCCTTATCCCTTCCCTGGGGGAAGGAAGTTCATGAAGAATTTCTGGGCACCAATAAAAAAATAAATGAATAAAAAGGTATACCCTCACCACTGATTTTGTCATTTAAATTAGGAATTTAAGTCGTGTGTTGTACAATACTTTTATAATATTACTGGATAAACGCGAGTGCGCTTGCAGCTACCATCTTCCCGTCCCACAGACAGCATACTTCAAGCGAGTAGAACGCATGCTTAAAACTAGCATACAGGTTGTCGATGTACAAGGATATCAACAGCTACATGGGGTCTTTCATTTAATACTTTGAAAACTATTTACAGCGCTACCTACTTAGGTTGTATTTGCTATGGTTCACCTGTGTGGGCCGATAGGGCTACTATCGGCGCGGCAAGACGTAAACTGCTCCAAAGCCAGCGCTTAGCGTTGATATTCTTGTGCAAGGCATATAGGACAGTAAGTACTGAAGCTCTGCCTGTGCTAGCAGGTGTTTTGCCAGTCGATCTTGAGATACAGCGACGTGCTGCAATGTACTACTCAACTAGAGAAAACATGGACGCGGAATTTCTGCTACAACGCGATCGTGTTAGGATCTGCAGATTGTTTAAACCACAGACTGGTGTTTGGGAGGAATTCTTGGCCGAATGGCAATGCAGGTGGGACACGTCTATTAAGGGCCGTCACCTATACCAGTACTTTCCATCCATTCGTGAGCGGCTGGCAAGTGCATGGTTGGAAGTTGATCATTGCGTGGCTCAATTTCTCACCGGTCATGGTAACTTTAAGAGTAAATTATTTAGCTTCAAGCTTGTTACCTCACCATTCTGCAAATGTTCAACACCGGACTGTGAATATGAACAGTCTGCACATCATATCCTGTGGGAGTGTATTCTTTGGCAAGATGAACGCAACATTATGTTTGACAGCATGCAAGTTACATCCGGGGTTGTTTACTATACAGACCTTGTTGCGACTAGGACGAATTTCCGTGCGTTCAAGTGTTTTTGCCATACCTACTATTGGAATCAGTCACAATAGCTCACAACATAGTCCTATGTTGTGAGCTATTGTGACATAAACCGTAAATAAAAAAATTGTACCCGTGGTGCTTGGCAACTGGGCTTAACCCTGTTGTAAACTCCCATTTATTGTGCCTATTATGGCCTATCGTTTTTCTCTGTCTCCTGCTTGCTACGGAGGGAAGTGGAACGTATATTCTTTCCTACTCCTCCTTTTTCTTTTCTGATTAATTTCGGTGCGGGTTCCAAGACAGTTATTCATTTCTCTGGGACACACCGAGCTTCATTGATCGGTGTTCTTTTCGGTGGTCGCCATTGTAGATCCTGGCTTACAGGAGTTGCAGTGGTTGGGAATGTGTGGCGGGCTTGTCCCAAAAAAAAAAAAAAAAAAAAAAATACAGGTTGTCGATTTCGACAAATCTATCTGCTTGCTGGCGCCGCTAGTTTCACCCATTATGTAGACTCGCGTTTGGGATCACTCATAATAATGTGCACTGATCAGACAGCAATGAATAGAAGACAAACATGACGGCGAATAAATGTTGTAGACGATTGGGACTGTCACCGATGCTGGCCTCCCATCCCAGTCTTTATCATCGTCAACTCAGTGAAGAGTCTCGCAGGCTGAGCGATATGTGGAAAACGAAACGGCATCAACTGTCCTCAAAAACGTAACGGTGTCGGTCCCCGCACTGTGTCAGTATTTAGATGCCCTGTGGAAACCATACCCAATGCGGCATTTTTCATAACTCCCGTGAAACCATCTACTGGACGCCCACGTTGACTTCAATTAGACACACCGTTTCGGTGCTTGTACGTATAGCATGACAGCATCCTCGACATTCGTTACCGATTTGGTGAACAGATTCTCATTGCACGGTAAAAAAACTGCGTGATGCGTAGTTTGACATGGATTTTCTAAGCTCTCTGTAACATTTTCAGGGTAGAAATAAATTCGCTAGTTATTCTCTAAATGGACGTCCAAATGCCGTACCGTTGGATGTGAATCATGTAAGATAGATATTGTACACATATTGTTATACTACTCACCTTTCCTGTACAAAAGCTTAATGATTTGTATTTTAAAACCTGATCCGGACTGTAACGGACATGTTTGCCAAATTTCAACTAATTTTAGACTGTGGTTTTGGCGTTCTCATCAAACATAGAAACAGACAGAAATTTAAAACAATGCAGTTTTGGCACCAGTCTCGCTTCCGGAGCACGCAGTAGCAATTTTTTCAAAAAATATTCAACGTACAGTTTTTGTCTCTCTACGATTTTATTATAGTATAGATTATTGTGTTATTGTATTGTATTGTATTGTTGTGTATTAGTGATTTAGAGCGTTTAAGCTTAAAAGAATAGAATAGGATAAAATATTCTTTAATGCACATAATTAAAATAATATGGTCCGGTTGCAGTGGCTAAGCGATTGGCTTTCTGCGCGATGTGTCGCAGGTTTGATCTCCGCACGGATTAAATATTTGTATAATCTGCAGATAATGGTTTCAGGAGGAAACCTAATAATCTAAAAACACTGTTAAAGTATTAAATAAGGGCTTAAATTTCGCGCTAGCACCCAGAAAAATCCCTTAAGAGGATATAATATGTAATGTCGAGGACCGTCGTGTGAAAAATAACGTGAAAAAAGAAGATTTGGAGGCGATTCGACAAGATATATCAGCAGTATTACGTCGCAGCAAGCCGCCCAAACCGAATCTATCTCGCGATGAATATCTTGCATTAAAAAACGTAAACAAAGACCCAGACCTGACTGTCCTCCGTGCTGGCAAGGGTAATGATACGGTCATAATGGACACGTCTGATTACATTCGAAAGATTCAAGAGCTTTTGTCTGATCTAAACACATATAGAAAGGTTAACAAAGATCCAACTAACAGCATTCTCAAAAATACCTCAGAGTTAATCTGTAAACATTCCGACACCTTAGAATTAGACGTGAAGAAATTCATTCTATCTTGCGCGAAACCGCCAAAACTGTATGGGTTGCCGAAAATTCACAAAGACAATGTTCTACTGCGACCCATAGTAAGCCAGATTGATACACCAACTTACAAACTGGCACAACATCTAGCGAAGATACTCTCTCAACATCGTGGGAAGACTAACATATATGTGAAGGATTCCTATCACTTTGTCAGCCAAATAAAATACCTTGAACTAGCTGAAAGTGAAGTGATGGTCAGTTTTGATGTGCAGTCCTTATTCGCCAACTTACCAGTAAAGGACTGCATGCATGTTGTTAAGAAACGGTTAAGTGAGCATGACATGCCTCTTCAATTTGCAGAATTACTTGAGCACTGCCTTACCAATGGCTACCTTTTGTGGGACAATGAGTTTTACCTGCAAACTAACGGTGTGGCCATGGGTTCACCGGTCTCTCCTGTAGTCGCCGATATTTTCATGGAGGACTTTGAGGAGAGAGCACTAATGACAGCCCCGACTATACCAACGATGTTCAAACGGTACGTAGATGACAGTTTTACTATCTTGCCTTACAGTAGGGTGACTGCATTTTTAAAACACCTAAATTCAATACATGGTAAAATTCAGTTTATTATGGAATTGGAGGATAATAAATCCTTAGCCTTCCTTGACATACTTCTCGTCCATAATCCTGATCATTCTGTTAGATACAATCACAGACAGGTACCTTAATGGTGAATCTCACCACCATCCTTGTCAGTTAGCTACCGTGGCTAAATCTTTGTTACAGAGAGCACACGGCATCTGCGACCCCGACCATTTGGCAGGGGAACTTCACCATGCGAAGGAAATTCTCCAGCGTAACAATTTGAGAGCACCATATTCCAGTCGTAAAAGCCGCCCAAAACCCACCACGGTTGATCGACGACCTGCGGTTTTACCATTCATTAAGTGATTCACTGATAGAATTGGTCATATCTTTAAGCGTGCTTCCATAAAAACCTACTTCAAGCTGCATAAGAAGATCAGCCAACTTCTCAGACCTGTGAAGTGACATTCCTTTACAAGATGCAGGGGTCTATAAGATTGACTGTGAGTGTGGGTTGTCATACAAAGCTGAGTATAGCCACCAGGTTAAAAGAACACATAGCTGACGTCAAGCATAGATGCTCCACAAAGTCTGCAGTGTGCGAACATGCCTTAGACCAACCCAACCATTTTCTTAGTTTTGATCAACCTCAAGTCCTCGCGAAAGAGAACCGATATATACCAAGAATGCTTCGTGAGGCTATTGAAATTAAAAAACATCCTAATTTTAATAGAGAAGATGGCTGGCAGGTGCCACCAGTTTGGAATCCTGTTATTAAAATAATAAAGTCAAATACCACACTAAAAAACATCAAGACACTGAGTGATTACTGCGTGCATCGAAATCATTTTTGATTATAATTGTACGGTAGATAAAATAAAATAACTTTTAAAAATCTGTAACGACGCCTGTCACCTTAGTCATCCTGCGACCACGAACCCTGCAAAGTGTACGAAATGTCAGGAAAAACAAAAATCTAAAATATCCGCGATAGAATCCGTTTAAAGGTGTTTTATTATAAAATCTAGACTGGGTCAATAAAAATTAAAAAGTGCAAGTGGCGGTCTTATTGGTATTAGTGATTTCTCACAACAACCTTACCACCTTAGAGAGTGGCTGCTTACATATTCATTTGCTTAGAACTTTGAGTTCAAGTTTCAAAAGTTGAATGTAAAATCTTGCAACTCAATTCGAACCCGCTATAATCTCAACGTTGTATTAATTTATAACTGGACTGGTGTACATCTGACGCCAACAAAACGCAATGATGTTTACTTCAGCAGTCATTCCAACTAAACCGTTTGATATTAAATATTGGTTATATTAACGATTTGAGCAGACTTCAATTGCCTCATAGTAGGGTAGTATCATTTGCTGTCGATACTGCACTATGGTTTCAAGCTGATACTTGGATTGATGCCTTTTAATTTGCACAGAATGGCATGGATATTGCACTTAATGTTGGTAAAACTATGTATCTTACTTTATCCATCAAGAATGCTAAGCACACACCTGCTGAATTAAGTTTAAGAGTACATGAACGTCTCAATGTCCCAGGATCTGATCGTGGGTGTACTTGCTAACTAAATATGAAAAGGTCAAGTATTTAGGTGTCTTCCTTGACCAAAATCTTAATTTTAACGCTCAAACCTTATCGAATAGAGTTCGGAAACAATTTTAATTTTTTAAATATACGCATTATTGCTTATTCTAAAATTATCCGTATCATTTATTATGCATTATGTCAAAGTATATTGACATATTGCATCACTATATGGGGTGGATCATGCAAATTTAGAATGCTGATCTTAGTAAGAGCCCAAAGGGTGTGACGAAGTCATCCTTCATCTTCATTTCTATTCAATCAACCTCTTTCATGACTTCATACCTTTCATTTCCATCACTGTCCACCTCACGAATCATTCTTTATTCAAATCAAAATTCGAATTTATGTGACGTAGAGTCGCTTTTCATATTTTGATCATTATCATTACACATTGGATCCTGAACGCTAGTGGTTCAACACACAGCTGTCGCTCTGACGAATAGTCTCCTGCAATATTCCTATTACTTATTTTTAACTAGCTTAAATATTGTGATAGTAAGCTATATTCTAAAATTTATATTTTTATAACCATGAAGATGAAGTGTTGAAGTTGTGAATATCAATACGAGGGCGGCACTGAAAATTTCGGGAATCAAGGAAGTGACACAACATTACTATCTAAAAATGTATTTATTGCTTTCCGAAGTATTCTCCGCGAAATTTGACACATTTTTCCATACGATGGAACCAATCATTGAAGCAACCATTCCATTTGGTCGTTTTGTAGGCGTCCACAGCTTCTTTAGGTGATGAAAATCTCTGTCCACGCAATTTATTCTTTATTTTAGGGAAAGGATAGAAATCATTAGGGCTTAGGTCGGGGCTGTACGGCGGATGGTCTAATAATTCTATGTTTTCTTGCTCTAAAAACTCTTTTGATCTGTGCGCGGTGTGAGAACTCGCATTGTCGTGATGGAGGATGATGCGGCGGTTGCAGTTCTCTCTACGGAGTTCAGAAACGACCTGTGGCAAACAAATGCTAGCATACCATTCTGCATTAACCGTTCTTTGTCCCTCAAGAGGAATAGTCGTAACATGGCTGGTTTTGGAGACAAACGTGGCCACCATTTTTTTTGCAACACTCCGTGAACGAACAATTTTTGTTGGCTTTAACTCATTTTCGAACACCCAAACTCGTGACTGGTTTTTTGTTTCGGGTTCGTACGCATATATCCAGGATTCGTCACCTGATACGATGTTGTATACAGCATTTGAGGATTCTGCGTGGAATCTTTCGAGAGTTCTGACGCACCAAGTAACGCGAGCCGCTTTTTGCTCTTCACATAGCAAATGCGGTATCTCTCGGGAAAACAACTTTTTTACACCTAATTGTTCATGCAAGATTATTTGTATTTGACCCATGCCAATGTCTAAAGTTGCCTGAATTTCGCGGTATGTCACATGTCGATCTTCCTCAATCAGCTTACGCACAGCATCAACGTTTTCTTGGGTGACTGCAGTTTTTGTACGACCTTGACGAGGATCATCACTGAGCTTGACACGTCCACGTTGAAATTCAGCAAACCAGCGATAAATTGTGGTTTTGGATGGGGCTTCATCACCAAATGCGGAAATCATCCGGTCAACACACTGTTTTTGTGTTAAACCACTTCGAAAGTCATAATAAATCATCGCTCTTGAATTTTCTCGAGTCAATTCCATTTTCTCAACGACTAAACAAGTTTGACAAAACCTTGTGACAAGACCGTGAATCTTTTTTTAAATAAATAAATGGTATTCGATTTGTAAAACCAAGGAGTTTACAATTAAAAAGATTTTAATATGACAGGAACAGTGGAAATATTCCATTCCCGATACTTTTAGTGCAGCCTATGTACATACATGCTACATTTCATTGATCTCGTTAACTGAACTCCGTTACTTGCTGCCGTGGAGAGCTAACCGGGAAGGAACAGGAAGGAGGGAGGCACTCCGCGACAAGGGCAGTCCTTAAAGTGAGTACATTTCGACCTTTTAGAATTCCAACTGCTGAACTCTTATGGATCTTGTAAAGTCCTCAGTGTGAGACAGTTATTCATACTTAACACAGTACTAAAAAGACATGCCACGACTAGATACGATCCACAATTAAAAAAAACAGGAAACCACTATCACTATTCTATAAATTTAAAACTTGTTTTGCTATGAAATTTTAGACTCAGCAATAAGTAAGTCGTAAATAGAAAGGGGTAGGTAAGTATGACCGCAACGATATAACAGAAGATCATTGCGTACGTGTGTCACGATAACTCCGGTCGTTATCAGCGGTGATGTATCGCGCGTCTTCTATCAATGATCGCAGATAAATGCGCGAGGCGGAGGCTGCGCGCCGCGGAGCACAGTGCGCTGAGAGATGGCGCGCCCCCCACACGCCGCGCTGCTGCTGCTGCTCGCGTTCGCGCATCCCTCGCACGGTACTGCACTCCTGCTTCCTCTGTTGTCTATCTTCTAGTCGTTGGTTGATGACCTCAACTTGAGCATTATAATTTGTTATCAGAGCGAGATGCATACCACAAGATTTTACGAGGGTCGGTGACGCCCAAGTTGAGCGCTCCGGAGGCGGAGCTCAACCCGCAGCACTGGTACGCCGAGGCGCAGGCGGCGATCGAGGCGCGCCTCGCCCGGCGCGAGAGCCACAACAAGGCGCGCAACGTGGTGATGTTCCTGGGCGACGGCATGTCCGTGCCCACGCTGGCCGCCGCGCGCACGCTGCTCGGCCAGCGCCGCGGCGCCACCGGGGAGGAGGCACAACTCTCTTTCGAGAAGTTTCCTACTGTGGGGCTGGCTAAGGTAACGTTTTCATGAATGTGTCATCTAACGCATCATAATAAAACACCTTTAAACGGCTTTTTGACTTTCAGTCATCCTGCGACCGCGAATGCTGCAAAGCATTCGAAACGTCAGGAAAAACAACAATCTATAATATACGCGATATAACTCGTTTAAAAGTGTTTTATGAGTAGTTACTATGAGTAATAATCGCGAAAACCTAAGACATTATCTAACGCATCTTTAGATTAAAAAAGTTTAATTACATTTGCTTTTGTGTTAGGATCACATTTAATTTTAAAAAATTTGACAAATCCCGATCTCAATCCCACGAAGCGCTCAATAATAACACGCAAAGGTATATGAGGAAAAAGGATATTCTAAGCACCTCTTAAACTTTAGAAGATCATGCTTTAGTAAGATGTAACACTACCCTGGACCTGGAGTTTATCATGATAACAAGTTGATTTTCGACTCGAACGTTGACACGGTTGTAAAAAAAGCGTCGATATTACTTGGATTTATAGTGCATTTATGTAAATTTTTTGCTGATGCCAAGACCCTCAAACTTATATACTGAACATTTGTTAAAAGTCATTTAAACTATGCTTCCCAAGTATGCAACTCACGTTAATTTAAGTATATTTGTCGAATTGAAAAAATACTAAAACGCTTCATTAGATATTTGTATTTTCATCAAAATATTCCTAACCAGCGAGAAGATTACTACGAAATCAAAAAATAAAAATCTTTAAAAGTACCACCTTTTACCGCTTACGAATCGACTTTAATTTTCTTATAAACATTTTAAATTATGATGTTGATTGTCCAGCCTGTTGGAAAACACCAATTTTAATGTAAATTTTTTTATTTATTTTTCGGGCGGACAAAATGCCTAGCTCTTATTACACCGTCCGGGGAGACTGTGCGGTTATGTGGGGCTTGCACCCACTAAAAACTCCGCCATGTTACCTGCATCCGCGTTTTGATGGGCCACGAGAACTGCATATATACTACTTTCGCGACGAGAACTGTATCAACCCGGTTCAACCCAATGATCACCTACCGGGAAATTAATATTCAATCTAATCCAAAATCTTTATTAAAATCACACTTAAACAGAGAATTTTCTTAACCCTCAAATCCTAAAGTAATGTAACGACGTGATGTCTGAATGAGGATATACATACGTGTACGCGCGGCTTTGTAGCGAGCGGGACGCGAACAAACGTCACGACTAACGACACAGACTCGCTCCCGTTGCACACAGTGTGTTGTGTCGCCAGACGTACTGCGTGGACGCGCAGGTGGCGGACTCGGCGTGCTCGGCGACGGCCTACCTGTGCGGCGCGAAGGCCAACCTCGCCACCGTGGGCGTGAGCGGCCGCGTGGCGCATGCGCACTGCAGCGCGGCGCAGGAGCCGCAGCACCGCGTGCACTCCATCGCCGAGTGGGCGCTCGGCGACGGCCGCGACGCCGGTAACTCTTTGTGGCCCATTCCTGTTCAGCCCGTTTTGGGAACCAGTAACCTGCGATATTTTAAGGTCGTGCACTGCCATTGGTCAATATTTAGTAGCAGGAAGTAATGCTTGCAGCCGAGGTCCACTTCTGCTTACGATAGATGGAGATCGCGCTTTGCCGTTATGCCTTTTACCTTAGTTAGAACATATTAGAACAACTCTAACACGTTCCTTCAGAAAGAAGCGGTTAAAGACGATACGAGAGCTAATATGGTGCATTTTCAGGCATAGTGACGACCACGCGTGTCACGCACGCGTCGCCGGCGGGTGCGTACGCGCACTCGTCGTCCCGCGACTGGGAGAGCGACGCCGACGTGGCCGACACCTGCGTCGCGCCGCACCAGGACGACATTGCGCTGCAGCTTGTCCACTCTCACCCCGGGAATAAGTTCAAAGTAATGCGATATTTGCGTCATCAATTTATAGCTTGTTTACCGTAATCCTACTACTACGCACTGGACACGCAATTTAAACGAAGCATTCTGTAGCAAATACTTTGAAAGTTTTGATAAAATTAGGAAATCTTTTGAAAAAACTAATCCATAAAAAATTAAGCAGCGCGTTATTCACTCAAGGTTTCTGTTTTTTTAATATAACAAGCAAGGAAATGTTGATTATTCTCATCTAGGTCGATATCGTTGGTTACATCTATTGCGACGATTTTCACAACAAAGTTTTGAAGTTAATTCTGCATTTTTTATTTTAGGTAATATTAGGAGGTGGGCGACGAGAGTTCTTGCCCAATTCTACTGTCGATGAAGAAGGTTCAAAGGGCAGACGCTTAGATAAAAGGAATCTAATCGAGGAGTGGCAGGCGGATAAAATTGCACGCAACGTCACCTACCAGTATGTGTGGAATCGGGAACAGTTATTGACCGCCGCTTCAGATATTCCTGAATACTTACTAGGCTTATTTGAGGGCAGTCACATGCAATACCACATGCAAGCAGACCCTAATACCGAGCCAACACTTGCGGAGCTCACCGAAGTAGCGATTCGCTCGTTGAGCCGAAATAAAAAGGGGTTTTTCCTCTTCGTCGAGGGCGGGCGTATTGACCACGCCCACCATGAAAACTTGGTGCAAATGTCGTTGGATGAGGCGATACAGATGAGCGAAGCGGTGACGCGCGCCACGGAGCTGTTGTCCGAGGACGACTCGCTCGTCGTGGTGACATCGGACCACGCGCACGTCATGACCATCAACGGGTACTCGCACCGCGGCAGTGACATCGTCGGTCCATCCGACGACAAGGGCGACGATGGCGTGCCGTACATGACGCTTTCTTACGCCAACGGACCGGGATTCCGAGCGCATATTGAGAAAGGTGTACGCGAGGATGTCACTCAGCATGATTACCGTAAGTTGCTATATAGATTACGCATATATTAAGTACTATATACATGTCTATTTACTAAGAAATCCCATGACTATAAAACCACTTGACTGCGCGTACAGGGCATATCCGAACGCCAAACATTAGCTTTATGTAGCTTATAAAAGACACTTTAGGTCCGACCAGAAATGAGATCTCTGCGCACGTATTAATATTAACAGGTTTTAAAATATTTTTGAACAAATAACCATAGACTATACACTTAATACTGACATAGATGCGCAACTCTAAGACCACAATAATCAAATATGCGACCTTGACTACCAGATGGCGCTACGTTTTCATTTAGTACCGAAACAATCCTGCAGGTGGCGCGCTTCTCCAGAAGTATTTTTAATAAAATTTGTTCATTGTATGAAAAAATCACTAGATCGATAAAATTGCGCCTAAGACATAATATATTGAAAAAAGTTTTCAATTTAAACCGACCTAATAATTTCACAAAACTAGACTAGTTCTACAAAAAAGAAACAAGGGAAACGTTTCAATGTATTTTTATTATTCTATTCGTATAATAATCATAAGATTACCAAAACTAGGTTATTCTTATCATATTAAGAAAATTTTGCAATCAAAGTTATATTCACTTCTTTATACCGTAGATTATAAAATTCAGTGAGAGATTATTCAAAAATTACAAGAAATTCAACGTAAAATGATAACACTCGTAAAATAATCTAATCCAATAGCAAACACGTAAACACCAGCTAAATTAAGTTTACAAATTTGTAAAAGGTAGGTAGGAATCTTTTCTCTTTGACAATTTGTGAAGTGATGATATTTTATTATTAAACATAATATTGTTTGTCAACATTAAAAATACGAAATCGTGTAAGAGATTGTAATTTAAGAACGTATTACCAAAAAAAAAACATTACCTAATTAAATGTATTTTGGGTACTTCCGGTAAGGTACTACTGCCATCTAGTCATATTTTGAATAAAACTTAATATGAAATGTGTCGACTGTAGGCAGGAGATGGCGCTACTTTCGATGCAACTTTTCGTACTCACTATTTGTATGAGAGTTTCACCCCCCTGCAAATAACTCGCCAAAATGCTTTCCTGTTCGTTTAAATAAATAAATAAAATTAAATTATTTCATTTTTATAAATTTTAATTTGAAACGGCGTGGAAAATCATCTAAGACATTTAACTATAAAAGAAGATGGTATAACTTTTCATCAATAATTACGAAATATTCGTAATGATTGAATGATTCTGAAAAATAATATGAGATTGCAGGACTCAAGTAAAACTGGAGGGTGACGCAAACATACCGCCATATTGGTTCACCTACTGATGTATGTCCCTTTCTCTCATCAGATAATCGACAATACTTCGCAATCTTTCTATTCAAGAGTGCGGTGTACTTCTAAACTAAAGTTGATATCGACATATTTATCGATAATAAGTAATTCTAATGTTTTATAAATAGAGAACATAATTCCTATTTAAGATTTCCAAAAATCCCAGAACTAAAAGACTACTTTTCTTTTACTTTTTCTTGTGAACGTATGCGGTTCACAAGAAAAAATAGTTTCCAACAACATACAGCGTTGTTTGTCCGTGACATTTCAAAGCAGATTTTTTTTTCTTGGGCTTCTCGCATACATTTCACCATTAAACCATTTCCCGTAGGCGTTGGCTGTGGCTTGGAGGATCTTAGTTATATTATCAGGACTGCGACCAGAGTAGAATATGGCCGTGTCATCGGCGATCACTGCTAATCGGGTCGTATTAGCAGGTCGTTTGGGGATGTCACTGGTGAGAATAATAATGGGGGTAGCACGAATCCTTGTGGGACTCCGGCTCTAATGGGGTGGGGGGACGAGAGAGCGCCCGTGTTTCGATATTGGAAACTGCGATTTGACAGGAAGTCTTGAATGATGAGAACGAGACGGTCGGGCACACCGAGTTGATACAACTTATATAATAAGCCGTTGTGCCAGACTTTGTCGAAAGCTTTCGCAACATCGAAAAAGAGGACTCCCGTCATCATGCCGCGTGAGAATCCGAACGTGATGTGTTCAACTAGTCTGTGGACTTGTTGAACGCACGAGTGGTTGGTTCTAAAACCAAACTGTTCGTCAGGGATGAGTTTATTGGATTCGGCAAAATCCTTTAGTCGGGAATAAATAATCCGCTCATAAATCTTCGCAAGAGAATTGAGAAGGCTTATGGGGCGATAGCTAGAGGGCTCGCACTTGGGCTTACCGGGTTTAGGAATACCGAGGGGGTGTGTCAGGGTCCTCGGCAGGCGGAATAGCTGCTCTACGTTCGACTTCAGCGTCAACCTTTGTGAGGTGAGCTTGGTCAACAGGTAGAGTGCTTGGGGAACATTGCGCTTCTAGACTGTCAGCTAGGCATTCGGATTTTTCATCATTCATTCAATTTGATACCTCTGCCCGTTCCTGAGAAAAAGAGAAGCCTTGACCACATATGAGATGGACGCAAGCCAATCTAATTTTAAAAACGTCTGTGGAGTTTTTATCATGACTTAGTTTTAATGTTATAACATTAATTAGTTTGTGGGTACATAAGACAACCCGTCTGCCAAGCGTGGTGATTATGGCAAACCCCCCCAATGAGCACACAACACAATCGTTGTGGCAATCTTTCGGGGAGCCTTATGTCCAGCAGTGGACGTTTTTCAGCTGGAATGATGATGATACATAAGACAATTTTTTTTTATCGTTGCCCCACACTGTTATTTCTCCTGTGTCGTGGGTGCGTTTACAGATATGAATTCCACATACAATACACCCAGACCCGGAACAACTACCTGCAGATCATACAAATATTTGTTCCGTGCGGGAATCGAACCCACAACCCGGAGCGCAGCAGCCGACTGTATCAGCCACTGCACCAACCGTCGTCTTGCCCATATTCATTTTAAGGCCCACCTGTTGGCAAAATCTGTTGAGATCATCGAGCATTGCGCTGAGCTCTTGTGGCGTTTGTGCCATGACTAAGATGTCGTCGGCAAATCGAAGGTGAGTGATATACTCGCCATTGATGTTAATGCCGAATCCACTTCACTCCAGTAGCTTGAAGGTATCCTCCATTGCAGCAGTAAACAGATTCGGGGAAATGGCATCCCCCTGTTTCACACCTCTCCGCAATGGATCTGCCCCCGTGCTCTGTTTATGTACTCGGACCGACATGGTGGCGTTTCTGTATAAGCACTTCAACATTTCGATGTATTTATTAGATGTTATTGGATTTTTAATGTTTCGTTTTATAGAAACGTAGTACTTTATGGGGAAGCATAAAAAGCAAAAGTGTTGCCTCAATGCACATACATACAATACAATATATTTAGTGATACATTCTGGTGACCATAATAGATAGCACTATAACGCGGTTCTACAATATTTAATGGTACTCAAGAAAATATTTAACTTGTGTTTTGAGTACCAGGGCTGTCGCATTTAGTTTTCTTACGGCCGGATATTGAAACGCCACTTAACATTAACTCTCGCTTTAGCTATAACAGCCGCCGGTTTTGTACCGAAAACAGGTTTCTCGAATAGTTAAAGCGGGATTTAATATTAACTGGCGTTTCAGTATTAGGCCGATAGAATATAAAATGCTTAGCACGTGTATAATGTATAATAAGGATCACATTACAGTATAGTGAATTTGACTAGGCTCTCCGTTTGTGCGTAGGTTTGATTCAGTAGCCAATGTGACACTCTTTTTGCATTCTGATCTTGAGAGTGGGAAAATGTTACAATAATTGTTGACAGTATTATACAGGTGACAGCTATTCCCTCGGCAGTGTCGGGCACGCTGCAGCTAGAGAGACAGCTAAATAAATCGATACATGTATTATTGGACTAAAGCTGTCCACAGAAGCAATCAAATAATATTTGTTGGTCCATGAACGTTTATTACACAATTTTCAGATGATTTGAAATTCGCGTTCCCGGCCAGTGTGCCGCTGGAGTCGGAGACGCACGGCGGCGACGACGTGGCCGTGTTCGCGCGCGGGCCGCACCACGCCATGTTCACGGGGCTGTACGAGCAGAGCCAGCTGCCGCACCTCATGGCGTACGCCGCCTGCGTCGGGCCCGGCCGCCGCGCGTGCCATTGATGCAGCACTTCTAAATGTTATTACTCTTCTGACCTAATAAAGACGTCGTTTAATACTACAAAACAAAGCGGTTTAAATCCATTGTATTTTAAGACAATGTTCTATTTCTTGGCAAATAAATTTGTTTGACTTCCATTCTTCACTTTCCTCGCGCCAACATGTCAGATAATGCAGCACTGTGGTCTATATTTATGGACCAAACAGGTGTAATGGATTAGAATACTGTGTATTGGCAGATCGTCAGGCCGTCCTCGGAGGCCGTAACAATGGTGGAATAGAGAGCGCGAGGGGAGCTCAAGTGGCGCGTATCGACAGGTATTGTGGAGTTGACGCGGATTAATAGGTCCGTGCCTCCGTGGCGTGACTGCGTGTGGCGCGTCACAATAGGTCCGTGCCTCCGTGGCGTGACTGCGTGTGGCGCGTCACAATAGGTCCGTGCCTCCGTGGCGTGACTGCGTGTGGCGCGTCACAATAGGTCCGTGCCTCCGTGGCGTGACTGCGTGTGGCGCGTCACAATAGGTCCGTGCCTCCGTGGCGTGACTGCGTGTGGCGCGTCACGCAGGCGGCTCGCTATCACTGCACTGAACTTGCCAGATGCACGTACTTTTGACGATTAATGGAAGTCAATTATTATGCAATTTAATTAGCTTTATTCCATCATTATTTAATTAACTTTATTCCAAATTACCATTGTTAACTAAATTACATAAACTTTTAAATTGAAACTATACAAACATTAAATAAGTTTCAACAAAACCATTAGACCTTGATAGGCAGCCTTTTTACGTTTAGAAAGCTAAAGGTCAGCTAAACTATTGAGATGAGAAGTAGTTACTCGAACAGTTTTTTTTATAAACGTTTCTTGTTTTTACGTTATACCAAGCTTTTTGAATTTGACGAGAACTCTACTGCTTTAATTTACAGAATAACGGCCGAATATTGAAACGCCAGTAAATATTAAGTCCCACTTTAGCTATTTGTTAAGCCGCACGGTTTCATACCAAAAACAGGTTTTTCGAATAGTTAAAGTGGGATTTACGATTAACTGGCGGTTCAATATTCGGCCTAAATCTATAAAATGGAAATCATGTCATCTGATTCAAGACATATATTCATACATATTATCAATTCGTATCGGCTTGCATACCGTTACAGCAGTAGAATGATAGTATTAGACTCTTTTAGAAATCTAATAAATTAGATATTATATTCTGTTATGTGGTGCCGCCTACGAATAGCTCCAACCCATCTCATCCCGTGGGTGTCGTAAAAACCGACTATGGGATTAGCCGGAGGATGGGCAGCAGCTTCCTTCAAGTACATTAACAACTCAACTGCGATCGCCAACCCGCTTGCCGAGCGTGGCGATTATGGCAAAACCTCCCAATGAGCACACAACACACCCATATCGGTCGATGTAGTGATCTTTGGGGGAGGCCTGTGTCCAGCAGTGGACTTTATTTGGCCGAAATGATGATTCTGTTAAGTATTCGTAGCAAAGTTCCATATACGGTTTCTTGTTAGTTGTTCAGGAATTTTTAACTTCGCAGCAAAAACATGAATCGACAACACTTATTGTTTCAGCTTTAAAAACGTCACATTGTCTACCTTCACCTTTAGTGGATACGTGCCCGGATTTCTCCTGATACACACTTAATATTAAGGGGACATTTCAGTGCGTGCTATAAAAGTATCTGTTATTTCATGTTATCCCAAGATCATTTAGTTATCGGAAAACATCAAATGAAATTAGATAGTCAGACATCCAGCACGTTAAATGATTGACTTTATCAGTCTTATCTCCAATATACTCAATTTCTTTAGCCCAACATTCTTCCTCCGATTTATTTATTTTATAATTTATGCACACACAGAAACATAAAAATAAAGAAAAATGAAATAGGACTAAAATGTACAAAGGTACTGCTTATTTCTTAAGAAATCTCTTCCAGCAGACCTGCGAGAGGAGAGTTTGAATAAGAAATGTAGACACAGTGTGTAAAGGAGTAAATAAATGAAGAACATAAACATATAATTACTTATATAAAAATATACGATACATAAAATATATAAATACACACATACATAAATATACATATCCAAAAATAAAATACATATGCAACTATGTAGACGTGGAGAGATAGTGCTCTTTAAGGCGTCTTTTAAATAGAGCGACGGTTGTACAGTTCCTTATATCAGGCGGGAGTGAGTTCCACAATCTAACCGCATGTACAGAAAAGGAGTAGGAAAACAAATCAGTTTTGTGGGATGGGAATTTGAGGATGGTCCTAAGATGAGACCTGCAGGGCATATCAGTTTTATAAGTATAGGAAAATCGTTCCCGCAGGTATGATGGAGATGTTGGGTTATGAAGGATATTAAAGAGGAGACACAATATCCGAGTGTTTCTGCGAAGACGAATTGGGAGCCACTTGAGTTCTTTACGAAAGTTGGAGACATGGTCGTACTTTTTTAAATTGAAAACAAAACGAATGCATAAATTTTGTAATCGCTCAAGTTTATTTAAGAGTTCCTCTGTGGCATCCAGATAGCAGGCATCAGCGTAATCTATGATGGGCTGAATAAGAGTCTGAGCAAGAGAGATTTTGGTTTTCAAGGGCAAGAAGCTCTGGAGACACTTCAGCGAATGAAAGGTGAAGTGAACTTTCTTACTGACTTCCTGGACTTGTGTTCTCCACGTCAAATTAGAGTCCAAAAACACCCCTAAGTTTTTAGCTGACTCACTAAAATCAATTTGAACACCATTCAAATGGAGAGGTATTAAAGTCGCAACATCAAGCTTGATGCGCATGTTTCGACTGCCAATTATCATGGTCTGGGATTTTTCTGCATTTATTTTAAGCCCAAAGGACCTTGCCCATACACTAATCCTCTCCAGGTCTTGATTCATGTATGCTACAGCATGTTCCACATCAGGCCCTAGAAAGTGTCGGTAAAGCTGCAGGTCGTCTGCGTAAAGATGGAAGTTAGAAGAAATTACCCTGGTGACAGAGTTAATGAAAACAGAAAACAGAAGAGGAGAGAGGACGCCGCCCTGAGGTACACCCGTGGTAAGTTTACACCAGTCTGAAAATATGTCATCGAGGCGAACACTCTGTGAGCGGCCTCGCAAATAGGAATCAAACCAATCTAGAGTGGTAGGAGAGAAATTTATAGATTTAAGGATCCCAATAAGGATATCGAAATCAACAGAGTTAAAGGTGCTGCTGAAGTCTAGTAGAATAAGTAACGTTAAGGATTTCTTATCCATAGCCCAGCGGATGTCATCGGTGACCTTAAGAAGTGCTGTTACAGTGCTGTGTCCGGGTCGAAAACCAGATTGGAAGGGGCTAAGAAGGCTATTAGTCGATAGAAAAGCAGATAGTTCCTGGTGAACAATATGTTCAAGCACTTTAGACAGAAATGGAAGGATAGAAATAGGTCTAAAGTCAGACAGTGATGAAGGCTTAGAAATTTTTGGCAGAGGAATTATGTGAGCTTGTTTCCAGGCCTCAGGAAAAGATAGGGAAAATATAGAGTAATTAAAAATGTGAGTTAAAATGGGAAGCAATGAGGGTAGAATTAGGGAAATCATTCTTGAACATAATTTGTCGTTACCGACTGCAGATGAAGTAATCGCAAGAAGATTTTTTAACCACGTTTTCAGTAACAACACTTAATTCGAAAGCAGGACACTGCGGCATCGGTAAGCTCGAAAGCTGTAATAAAGTATTACTTTTGGTATTGTGATCTAAAGTAATAGGGGGGGTTGGAGAAATGCTTGTTGAGGGAACACACATCAGTATCCTTACTAAGGCTGACAGGAGATTTACCGATACCGACAGATATTTTAATATTTTAATCCGGTGGACAACTGTTGATGGGTATCTTGAATAAGAATGGATAGCTTAGCTTAGCTTTTTATATTATCGTACTCACCGGTAGGCACTGTACCTAATTACATATATATAGTGCACCACCGAAATTGTAAGTCGACCATAAATGCATGGGAAAAGTTTAAAATGATACCCAAAAATTGTTGCAATTTTGTAGAGATTAACAATGTACAGCAATACGCGTCGGGGCTGGGTGCCGCGTGACGTCACGGCTGTGGTAGCGATGTTGGTACAAACGCTTACCAAATATTAATAAAGTCGGACTGTACAAACAGCTGATCGCAACACGCGCCGGCTTCCAATCGCGAGTTATCGCAAAAGCAGATATTAAAAAGCTTACTTACTACATGCGGGGGGGGGGGGGGGGGGGGGGCATATTAGCATTTGAAACAAAGTGACTAGTATCTTAGCTCTGAAACTCTACGGGGTTTAACCAATCCACTTTATTAGTCTTTTATTTTTATTAGCCTTTTTAGAAAACGTTGCCCCACACTAGGATTTCTCCTGTGTCGTGGGTGCGTTTACAGACATGAATTCCACATACTTGCGGCAAGCCCCCAGATTAAGCCTATGCGCAGCGCTGGACAACAGCCGGGACGATGCACTGGTAGTCACCCGATATCTTGCTTATTATACATTGATTATCGCAGTTATAGTATTGTTGACTTTTCAGACATTGGGCTAAAGTTGCTTGTATTTATAAAATAGGTCGTAAGTTTACTCTGAGCCGCCGCAGTAGTGAGTTACATCTATCAGCGTCACTCGAGTGCACTCCGTTCCGAGTGGTGCACAAGGATACGAGGCTGGCAATACATCCACGTTGCACAATACGTGAATGGAGGAATCAAACGATTGAGAGGAGACAGCGAGGCTTGTGCACGCCTCATAGTAGCTGGTGTCACTTACATCTATACAAATAAATAAAATTGAAGTGTCTGTTTGTAATGTCAAAATAACAGCTTTTTACTGAATGCATATGAAATTATATACGGTACATATAACAAAAATACAATTATTTTTTTTGTCTGTCTGTCTGTCTGTCTGTTTGTTCCGGGTAATCTCCGAAACGGCTGGATCGATTTTGACGGGACTTTCGCTGACAGATAGCTGATGTTATAAGGAATAACTTAGGCTACTTTTATTTTACAAAAATAATTAGGGTTCCGCGCAAAAAAAAAAAAAACCTTTGAAATCTAATATATATATATTCTATGTCAAGTGTCTATGTCGAAGTACTCTAAATTTCTTTTAAATTAAACGCGGGTGAAACTGCGGGTCCCAGCTAGTATTAGAATATTGGAACGACGGAGGGCATTCACTACATGACGGAAAGAAAAGAAATACCAGACGAAACTGAAGGTTAGGTATAATTGCATGTATGACTCGGAGTGACGTTATGGGTCGGTTATACAAAGTCACAGCGACTTTACCGTCCGTCCGCATGCGGGCGGCAGCCTCACAGTAAACAATGTTTAAATAGTGGCAGATGTTTCATTTGTATAACTTATTTTGACACGGAGGACTAAAAAGAATATATATTTAACACAAAAAGAAAAAGAACCTATAGATTACAGAATAGAATCGTTTATCCAGTAATTTGGTCATAGCGGACACTTTTTGCCGTGTGGTGCCGGCTACGAATAGCACCAGCCCATCTCATCCCGTGGATGTCGTAAAAGGCGACTAAGGGATTAGACGAAGGATGGGCAGCAGCGTCCTTCGAATACATTAACAACTCAACTGCGATCGCTAACCCGCCTGCCAAGCGTGGCGATTATGGCAAAACCCCCCAATGAGCACACAAGACACCGATATCGGTCGTTGTGGTGATCTTTGAGGGAGGCTGTGTCCAGCAGCGGACTTTATTCGGCCGAAATGATGAGACACTTTTACACGTCTTATTGAAACGACGGAGAGCATTTCGCTACATGACAACCTATGAGAAGAAATGCCGAAAGAAACTCAAGGTCCGGTCGTTTCTTCCAAATTTTGTGTTTTAAAAATCTCAATGAATAAGGAAGAAAGTACTGTAGATATAGGCTATCTATATAATGTGGTATTCAATTATAATTGCTTATAATATAATGTATATTATGACGAGGAGTCTGAAATAAAGTTTAGTGGCATAAAACGCGTCTTTCATTGTAGTCTCTGTTACAACTGTAATGGTGTATGCAAAACGAATGCATTTGTCAACTTTAATAGCTTCATACACTGATACACAGTAATGCATGGAAACCCGAGGGAGAATTAAGAATAAAATTAGTCACGTGCGCACGCGTTTTGACGAGGCGCGGTGATGTATCGATAACACGCATATCTATGATCGATAACGATGTGTGGCGACTAAAGGATCCGTAGCCTTTATTTCATGCTACTTAAATAACAAGAGCAGCAAGACGTTCGCCTGGTGGTGAGCGTCATGATTGCCCATGACAATTGTAATGCTACCCAGGACTAGTCCTGCGTCCCCATACTGCGATGATGTCACGGTGGTGACCCTCGAGACATTTGTTATTTAGTCTCTTATGCCCATTAATTGTCCGTGTGGTGTCTAGATTAAGAGAATGGCACCACTTCATCTTCTCCCGGGGATGATGAGGATGAGAGGGATGGGCAGCAGCATCCCTTTTGTGCAACAGTAGCTATACTGCGCTTACCGAACCGCCTGCCAAGCGTGGTGACGACGGTATTGTGGAAATCTATGTGGAGGTCTCTGTTCTGCAGTGCACGTACTTTGTGGTGGATGGTGGAACATTTAGTTAACTAGTCTTCCAAATCGGAACACAATCATGAGTGAACAACCGAATGATTTTCAGGTGCACGGGTTGGTGAGACAGCTAGTAGAGTAGTAAAGCCAATGACGTCATAAATCTTGCAGCTAACGTGTCATGTGACACTGCACTGTGTGCTCACAATATCAAGTCACGGAAGAACCAATCGACGCATTGTGCGTTCCATGGGGCGCACAGTGGGTCGAAAAAAGGCTCTCGATCACACGAACATTTTAAAGTGTCGGTTTCGGGCTTGTAATGGCTTCTAATAGCCAAATATCATGCTTTGATATATCCATGGATACAATTTGGTAGAGAAATAGGCAACAATTTTTTTGCATAAAAAATTAAGGAACGGAAGATTTACTAGTACCATTATATACCATGCTTAGTTAGTAGAGATAAGTTATCTCTATACTTTCATTCTCTCGAACTCCGTCTCATTCACTCACATTATGTGCTGCCCAGCCAATGAGGTGCGTTGCATCGCCGCGTTCGCGTTCACTCGTTTCACATTTTGTGTGTAATTCCCCAACCCAAACTTAGGTTAAGAAGGCCCCTACAAACAAAACGGTACATGCAATTATGAATAAAAAAAACTAGTGATGCAACGAAAACTTCAATGTAAGTGAAACTTTGTTAAAGTGTCGTGTTATTCGGGGATAATTTGCAAAAACCGAAGCGAAAATAATTACTTTATCAAGGAAGGAATCATATACCATATGCAAGCGAAAGAATTTTCTTGTGTTAGTCTATAAATATAATAAATTGAGAATTATTGTTTTCTTTATCTAAATACAATGCTTCTTATCTACCACTTTTAACTAGCAATCTGTGAATAACAAACGCAGTGAATAGACCAGCAAATGGTACAATAAACTTACGCGTTGCGTGGTGCGGCTGCTGTGTTGCAGTTCGTACGCTCGGCATGATTGGCTGCCTACGAAGTCGTGGGTGTGTTTTAGTATGAGTAGCCAATTATGATGTTGTGTTTATTCAGTTCATTGGATGAGAACTAGTAACTGTGTGCATTAGTGTGTTTTTATGAAGCATGGTAGGGGAAAACTGAATTTCTAGGCTCGCATACATTTTGAACTGATGGCATACCTCCTTTCTTCCATTATTTGGTTATGACGAATATTATTATTATTTTAGGTACACGGTGATTACATTCAGGAAACGTATTGCAAATCCACCTCCGTCCTAACAATTGGACATTATTTTAACACTTTAAATGATTGAGTTATTATTTTATATTTTGTTGGAATTGAACAGTCGCTGAGACGTTAAATTGCTGAGGAAACTATTAAAAAAATAGTTTAGTTAAGCGCGTAGAAAACTATCACGGAAATCGGTAACTCGATCCGTTTCCTTAGCAATAAATGGACTGTATGTGCAGGCCCTAATGCATTCGCTGGTGGTCAATGGTTCCTAAAGTTGTTGTTAACCGTTTCTGTTAGCGGGAGCAGTCAAGGCTCTCGAGGAGCAGGCGGGCACGCTCGCATTGTTGCTGATCGCTTGGTGACAGTTCGCAGCAGTCAGCAACTATGACAGTTGTATTTGTGAGCAAGAGCAAAATAAAAGATAAGTGAACTGTAACGTCGAAGTGGTGCGTTGTGTAAGTACTGAGCGCGGGGACAGCGTCAGGCTGAACGGAATCGAATGAAAGCCGCGATCGACGACGGTCGGACACGAACTTTGCCAATTACACAAATTGGTCGTCGCTCATTACGGCGAGACCCCGCGGCCAGCACGAAGCGCTGCTCTACACCCCGCAGCGAGCCGCACCCCCTCGCTCGTCGGCGACGCATCAGTATTCATTAAAAGTGCAATTAGCGGAGTGCATAGCCCCTCGCGAAAGCGTGCCGCTCCTCTCAAAGTGAAACATTACGAAAATGTCATTCGTCAAAATTTCCCCGAAGACTGTCGGGTCCGGGCGAGCTGTCGGCCGGGCGGCGCTCCCGGCGCTCCCGGCCTCCCGGCCCTCCCGGCCCTCCCCCCCGCCCAGCCCTCCCGCGCGGGGCGCGAGGGCCGCACTCCGGCAGTGGCTCGCGTCCGCCCTCGCAGCTCGCCGCCTCCCGACGCTCCGCGACGCGCTCGCGCCAAACTTTTGGGCGCGAACACGAACTTGTTTGGTGCCGTGTGCTATGAGCGCGGGCTGCTTGACTGTAGCTGATTGGAAGGAGTGCAGTTTGTTATCAGTGATAGTGTACGTTTATGAGGTACGGTACGAGACAGTGAGTTTATAGGAAGAACGTGGACCGATCCCTTTGATAGGTAGGTAATTGCTATTTTAATGTAGGTATGGATCTTTATAATTTGTAATTACGTATGATGGTATATTGTTCACGCAGGCAACCTATGCCAGTTAAACTTAAGCACGGTATTGACGAAAAGTGTTGTGATCAAAAAAGTGGCGCCCACCGTGGGACTAGGGAAGCAAAGTTTCCCAAGTTTCTACATACTTTAAATTTAGATTTGTTTTAAATTAATTTAATAAATATATGTAACTCAAGTTTGAAGCATCTTTTATTGCATTGTGGGCTTATTTATCTGTAGGATAAACTTAAGTTACTGTACGGGTACATCACCAAATGTATTAATGAGTAGCTTCAATGGCTATTCATATAGAATCACTTAACTAGCCTCAGCTATTAACTGAGCAATCGCGTAAGCTCCTATTCCGAATATATCTATATATAATATTGTGTCGCACCGCTGTTAGCGTAAAGTTTGTCGTAACAGCGAAACAGCGTAATGTAGAGATAAAGCGCGGTACATCCGCAGATCATCAGTGGTGGGTACCTGATGAGCGCGATTATCACCCCCTCTTTCAAAACCACTACAACTAAGAAGCTCTAAGCCACATAATCTCGAAAATACACATTGTCTTGGGTGGGAAACATTTTCCTGTTTTATCATTTAGATAACTATTGGCACTAAATTACTGGTGACTATAGATTCTGTCATCATTTTGGGATCAGTAATAATTGCTTGATTGCATTAAGAGATCTGTTTGTCACTGTGTCAAGTGCTTATCTAGCAACTTTAAGTATTGCATAACTGATAGAGCACAGCTTGTTATCACTTTTGCTACAAGTTCCAAAATATACGGGAGTGGGTCAGGTGCCCTGCTTCATAACAGTTCATCATCATATCAGCCAAAGGACGTCCACTGTTGAACAAAGGCCTCTCTACAGATTCCCACGATTATGTCGTCCCTTTGGGAAAAAAATGCCAATACTCGACATGCTTCACAGGCTATTTCGTGTTAGCAGTATGTTGTTAGTAGCACACAGGAAGGAGTATGACAGTGCACATCCAAAATAAAATAAATAATCCTCCTTATATCAGTATCTGGTCGCCTTTTGGGTGTAGAGGGGTGATCTGTTCTTTGCCGGACACCACACCGAACGTTAACTTATATTAGAATAGGTACTAGCTGGGGCCCGCGGTTTCACCCGCGTTCAATTTAAAAGAAATTTAGAGTACTTCGACATAGAACATATATATTGGATTTTAAGGGTTTTATTTTTTTGCGCGGCATCCAGTCTGAGCAGATGCGGCTCAGTAACAATATTTTACCTTTGAACCCGAATCACTACGGGACACCGAAGTCAGAACGGTTGTAAGACTTTGTGGCTTCTGACTTCCGGTAACTGACATAGTTGTCTGTTCGACGACTGGGTCCGACAGCTTAACGTGTTCTCCGAGGCACGGAGTGGTATTAGGGAGTAAAAAATTGTCATCCATCCATGGTACGATATGGCCATGGCAAGTGCGACTCAACCCCGCTGATCAGGCGACGTGTGCTGTAGGTATTTTTACCACAAGCATCTCGTTATTGCAACAGAATGAATATTATAACGCTACATTTTACACTGCCATTAAAAATCAACCGTTTTATAATAGGTTCTCTTCCTTCAGCTACAAAGTCGTAGAGCCAATTGAATGTAGCTCTACTGTAGTCCTTGTTTGATTTTCATCATAAATGTGAGTTCAAATAGACGTACGTGTTGCAAAAAATTAGAAAGATTTTTTTTTTTGTATTGTATGACATGGCACAGATTAATAAAATTAAACAAAGATAAAAAACAACACTATGACACTGCTGTACGCGGCAAAAAAGATCCCTACCTCAGCATACTTTGCAACAGTACTAGGATTCCAGGTTGCTTCCACTTCGTCCAAGTCGCGTACACAATACGTGTGTTACAAATCGTAAGTTGTGGGTTTCGGCATTCCTAGCACCATCCTGTTAGCAGAAACGTGTATATGTACTCCAGCCAATATGGCTTACGTGCAGATTATATAAAGCATATATCATATCGGCCTCCCCCATAGATTTCCACAATTATGTCATCATATTGGGGGAATTTGCCAGTACCACCACGCTTGGCAGGCGAGCTGGTGAGCACAGAATGGCTGGTGTTCCACAGAAAGGACGTTGCTGCCCATACCTCTGGTTTAGAGTCCCTTAGTCGCCTTTTACGACATCCACGGGAGGAGAGGGAGTGGTTCTATATTCTTAATCCGGACACCACACAGATGAGCCTATATACGTATAATAATAGGTCTTTACCTATGAAATTGCCGTTCGTTCTGCAGTAGGTACTGGCCATTTCGCAAAACGCGGCTTGGATCCTTTACAATCCTCTCCGAGAAGTGCCTGGGGGGGCGACCTTTTTACAGTCGCTTTCCCTCCGCTAGAGGGGGTGACCGCTTTACAGTCATCCCCTCCGTGATCTGCCTAAAGGCGTGGCACCAATGGGCGGCTCTAGTGTGATCTACGAGGACCTAGAGCCCCCCTTCGGTGCCGAAGATGACCGCTCCAGTGGTTTTAGCCGGTAGGAGTCCGGCATACCCCTTCGCCCTTCCCCGGGGTGAAGGAAGTTCCTTGTAGAATTTCCACTGGACATCAATAAAAAACAAAAAACAAAAATGTACTGGCCATTTCACATAAAAAAAATCGTTACATATTTCAAATTAATTGTATTTTATAAAAATGGTTTTCATTATTTAAAATCAGTCTTGTGTGTCTTGTGTCTTGAATCTGAATCTTTTTCGTCGTCATGGATACGTTGAAAATTCCAGTAATTATGGAATATGAGTACCGCGGTGACAGCAACGTGGTACAATTGGCATGCAACATCAACGACGTTTACGGAGTGAACACTACAAACGAACACACAACCAATTATTGGTTTGCCCGCTTACGTTCTAGAAATTTCGAATAAACCCTGTGGTCGACATCGACAATGACGATTTAAAGGTGTTTGTGGAAGCTGGTGATACTCAATCTACGGCTGAATTTGCAGCGGCTTTCGACGTTAGTATCAATAAAATATTGGTCCTTTTGCGTCAAGTTGGCAAAGTAAAAAAGCTTGACAAATGGGTGCCCCACTAACTTAACGATCATCAGCGCAACGTGCGCGTCGAGGCCTGTGCTGCGCTTCTCAACAGCCACAGAAGCGAAGGAACTTTGAGCCGCATTGTTACCGGCGACGAAAAATGGATTCTGTTTGACAATCGCAAGCGCTCAACAAGTTGGTTACAACCGCTCAGCACCTAATCAATGCCCTAAACGAAAAATGACCCCGTGATGAACGAAAGATGATGGTCTCTGTTTTATTCTAGTGCCGGTGTTATTCATCACAGCTTCTTACCAAACGGGATGAGCATCACTGCAGATGTGTGCTGTGAAGAATTGAACACTATGATGGAGAAGTCACGTCCAAGCGTCCCCGCTGCTCCTGCACGACAACGCGCGACCCCATACTAGACAAAAGACGGTCTCCAAGCTACAAGAGCTGGGTTTGGAAGCTCTCCGTCATCCGCCGTACTTACCAGACATAGCGCCTACAGACTTAAAGTTTACCAGAAATTAGATAACTTTATGGCGGATACAAATATTAATACCCAAGAGGCAGTACAAAATGCTTTTAAAGAGTTTGTGACCTCCCGTCCGTTTGGTTTCTTCAAGAAGGGCATCGATAAATTGCCACTGCATTAGTAACGATGCATCGGTACACGGGTCTATACTTTGTATCATAAAATTTAAAAAAAAGAGAAAATAAAGCTTTATTTCTTACAAAACGGTAATTTCATTGGTAAACTTAATTTATGTTTATATGTTAGTGACATTTATAGCAATACAATACGTCAATTTAATTTTTGAATATTTTCAGATGTCACTTAGTTTCTTGCCCATTCAAATAAGTACAATCAATGTCTGAGGGTTCCCTCACAACCTACTTGAATTCCTATTTTGTTTTAACAATACATATGTATTACGTGTGAACAGAAACTTTAATACTCCTATTACCTTAATATTGTTGATATGTAGGTACTGGAATATGTAAACCTGAAAATGACGTACGGAGATTTTCACGATATGATGATATACATAACGAAGTGCTATATACGTGCTAAGGACATGCCTTGCACGTGCTTCATGCACTGCCTACCTATTGTTATTCCTTCACAGCGTTCAAAGTCACGAGGCAGATTGAGTTGACATCGAGAGCCTTTTTAATGAGATTGCGATTGTTATTCGGCCACATTATGCACACATTGAAGAGTTTGTTAAGAGCGTCGAACTCCACGAACAGGGTCTTCAACTGCACAATATTATTAATAACCCAACACTACGTTTTGTGTTTAATCGAGATGTTAGTGCGCGTGCGGAGCAGATGGTCTCGCCGGTCACCGCGAACCGGTCGCGGGCGCCGAGCGGACTGGGTGACGCCGCGGCTGCACTCCTCACCATTTGCTTTACTTTAGGCATACTTATGTCATGCGATGTGTCAGGACTTTAACATATTAAAATCCATGACAACGGTCCTCCCAAGAGATGGCCAGACTCTGGTGTGATGAACGATCTCACGGAAAAAAGACTTGTGACGTATTATGAAAATATCATTATTAACAACATGAAAAACATAACAGCTCCATCCGCTCTATGTGCTGCGAGTGCGTATTATTGCGGAAGCGTGTCGCTATCTGTGGGTGTGAGGGCCCTAACACGCGGTCGCGGAACTAAACCCAAGATCACACGCGCGCCGCGCCCGAGCTGCCAATCCAAGTGGCGATTATAGCCGGCTATCACTGATTTAGTGCTACGAACAGTTAGTTTAGATAAGTTATACAAATGATTTTATTTATCATTATTACACGACTTATTGGATTATAAATAACACGATATGAGGTTGTGTCTATTTACATGCATGAAATCACGTTATTGAAGCCTGAGGCCCAAGTCCAAGTTACGTTGGCGATTTACGTTACTTTAGCGTTTATGTTTATTTTCATACTTTATGAATAGAAAAACTAAGTAAATACAAGCATATCTATAACCATAACCTAACTTAAGCTAACATAAACCCTCGAGCCTTCGGTGACCAGATCCAGGGCCCAGATCAAATAAATTATGTATTTTAACCAAACTGCTGAATCAAAATTATAACTGCGGTTGAACCATTAACCGTTTGTTGAGGGCCACGCTTCGTATTCGCTGTGTTGTGTACAGACTAGCACTATTAGCGAGTGGCACGTCAGGTCTTCCCATGTCGCTGTAGTAGACTTATAGAGCGGGACGATAAGGCGGCAGATAGAGTGCCATATTCGTTTTGTGTTCATCGTTTCTAAATTGCGCCGTCTACAAATATGATGAGCGCCGCGTATTGTGTGCACGCGCTGCGTCGCCGCGTTGCCCTCCGCTGATTGCGTGCAGTGCGATGGCGTCACGGCCGGGTGCACGGGACCGGCTCACGCTGGGCCGAAATTCACATTAGCGGACGGTAATAATTAAAGTTGGGCGTTATAACACATAACACATTAAATATTCAAATATATTTTTATAGCAGTATAACAAATTATTAGAAATCTAACAAGACTGTTATAATATATATTATAGCCATTGTTTTAATTTTAATTTCGATATTTTGGTTACAGCGCCATCTAGCTTCGTTTAGATCACAGTACATGTACGTACGATATCGAAGAACTAAGTAATTCAATCTAACTTATAATAGATGGCGGTTGTTTTACTTATTCAAGGTTAAATGAGCACTCTCTACTTAGAAATAAGAGCTACTTTGACTTGCTACACCCAAAAATAATGAGATAGCATGATTAATTTATAATGAACTCCAAGAATAACATTTTAACAGTTTAGAGTTCATTGCACCGAACATACTTCGTTGGTTTTAAATTGCGAATATTTATTTGCAGTTGCTACCGACAAACTACATAATGTTTAGGTTTTGCAAAATTTTGGAACAAGTAGGTAGTTTAGAATAGTAAATATTTGAATTTCGTTTTCATCATCATCATCATCATCGTAGTTCGATTACGTATGCTATAAGGTGTAAATATCATCATTTCGGCCGAACAAAGTCCACTGCTGGACAAAGGCCTCCCTCAAAGATCACCACAACGACCGACATCGGTATGTTGTATGCTCATTGGGGGGGTTTGCCATAATCACCACGCTTGGCAGGCGGGTTGGCGATCGCAGTTGAGCTGCTAATGTATTCGAAGGACGCTGCAGCCCATCCTCCGGGTGTAAATATAGGTCTAGTGTAAAGTGTAAATGATTTAAGTGTTCTAGATATGAACACAACTTATTTTGTACCAAATACAACTCAAAAGACTAAATAAAATCAAACCGTAATATTAACTTTTATAATGTAATACAACTCTTTCAATACAATGTAACACTAAATAACATACAACTCATTATAATTATAACAAACAACGCTTTAACCAAAAATAAAATACAACTCATTATAATTATAATAAACAACACTTTAATTTATAATACAACGACGCATATAACTTATAACACTCTAAGATATAACATTATTTCAAATAACATTTTAATAAATATTATAACACTTTAAAACAACAGTTTAAAAAATATAATACAGCAGTATAATTCATTGAAAAATTATAACACTTTAGCCCATCTTTAGTAATAATTGTTCTCATAGAATGGTTTTTTATTTATGCCTATCGATATAACTCTTGAGCCTAATACTCAAATGTTTTGAGCGTTTTCCACAGAAACTAACAGTTTAGTGAGATTTTCTTTTTCTACTTTTCTTGTATGGAACGCAAGTGAATGTGCTGAGTATCTACAATGTCTTGATGGATTCCACTTGAAACTGGGTGCTTGGTGACTCCTCTACAATTCTACACCATAAGTTGCACCACTATTAGAAGCATCGATAGGAAAGAAATGAAACACCATTTAAACAAGAGCTGTATTTGCTACAATAAATAGATGAAATGTACTCAAATTTATAAAAAAAATGTATTTACATTACAACTAATATAAAACATTCCGTGTGGTGTCCGGATTAAGAATATAGCACCACTCCATCTCCTCCCGTGGATGTCGTAAAAGCCGACTAAGGGAATCTAAACCAGAGGGATGGGCAGCAGCGTCCCTTCTATGACACGGTAGCCATACTGCGCTCACCAACCCGGTTGCCAAGCGTGGTGAGTATTGGCAAATACCCCGCAAAATGATGACACAGTTGTGAAAATCTATGGGGAAGGCCTTTGTTCAGCAGTGGATGTATACATGGCCGATATGATGATGATGAATATAAAACAAAAGTACAATTTATAATACAAAGCTAATTACAATAAAAAATTGATTCGTATTTACTTATCTACATAAAACCGTTTTTTAAAAGTTATATCTAAACAAATATGCAATAAATAAAGAATGTTTAGGTTATTGGATATTTTATCTACATCTTCTGACCGAGCATATTTGGACAAGTTTTCTATACATTTTAAATATATCTAACTAAAAAAATACAAAAATGTACATTCGTAATGGAATACGTAGGTATATTCTCTTATTTTTCTAGTTAGATACATTTAAAATCTATAGATAAGAAATCCTATAAATAACACGTATAATCTTACCAACGAACACTTGGAACATGAATGTTTGGTTGTTCGAGACCAGAAATGTAAATAACTTGTGGAAAATGTAGCAAATAAAAGTAATTTGTTGTCATTATACTAAACTGATATTTGAATTGTAATTTTTAGTTATAATTGATTTTTTGTATTTAAACTTGATTGCATACTTCTGTTTTCTTTTTATTATTTCAGGGCGAGAATGGTTCTCTCCCATGAAATAATCGGGTTTATCGTTTCTTAAACCGTAGAACCAAATCAAATAAAAACTATAAATTTAGATGAATTACAAGAAAATAGTCCTAGACATAGTGAGTAGTTAATTTATTTTATATTAGCTTGTTGCCCGCGGTTTCACCCGCGCGTTTATTTTTATCAATATAGATACAAATATAGCCCATATTATTCAGGGATAGTGTAATATATTTTAGTGATTAGTGAAATAAATTTTTGTTTCCGAATCGAATCAGTAGTTTTAGAGATTACTCCTATTTACAAATAAACAAAATCTCTTTATAATATTAATTATTAATGAGCCAATCCAATGAGGATCCAATCACGTTCAGCAATTTTGTAGCACAACTGCTTAACGTGAGATCCGGTGTTCGCATTCCTGGTCGGGCAGCTTAAGAGGGTTTTCTGCAAGAAAATTGGCGAGTAGATTGCAGTAAGTATACTACATAGAATATATTATATGGGAAGGATTGCGGCATCAGCGAAACATATGTGGGGCTCCCAATACTAAAAACGTTAAATGGGAGTCGACGTAAATTTACATAGGTATTTCCAAATTGCGAAGTTGTGATGATGTTTATATTTCTTTGTATAAGGACCACATTTTTCAATTTTATTAGGTGGCACCAGAATAGTCAGATGACGGAGTGAGCTCACACTTGAACATGCACACAACACATAAAACTGACCACGGGAGAAACAGTCTTGACTCAAGTCAACTCCCGCGACATTGTGACTTATTAATAGTTATCGAACTCACTTTGATAAGGAATTGCAATCACTTCATTCAAACGGGAGGTCATAAGGAATACGCGGCATTAGTACGGTTACTGCCTAGGGTGGACCAGTTAAAGTTTTGTCCTCTATCACATGGTGATGCAAAGCTTTGACTTAGAGCCTAGTTAGTGTTTAACACAATTTGGGCGGCTTCTTTTCTCAGTAACATCCTAGTTCTCAGTAGTATAGGAGTACCCACCTGAAGTACAATCCTGTAACGTGGGAGACTCGGTGGGTTAGTGTTTAAAAATCACAACACAACACAACAGCTTCATCTTTATTTACCACGGAGTTTATGGAGTTGTACACCGTTTCTTCCCCCTTAAATAACTTAGCTACATGTCAAGTTTGTTAAATATATGTTCTTAATACATCTGTTATAGAATTATTAAAAAATAACAGTTTTCTAATACAAACTGTCACCCTCTATTTCACCCCCTTAAGGGTAGGTATATTTTACAAAACACTGAAACACGTATTTCTTTATTTTCAAGCAACATGCCTAATAAAATTGACCTAACTTTAAAAATAACGGATATTACATACCGGTCCAAACTTTACTTAAAGTAGAGTTTCTAAAAAAAATTCTTTAGTGGATGCCTACGTTATAAATGATATTTACCGTTAGTAAATTGTACCCATAACGGGGTAATACTACGTATGCGTAGAATTTACAATATAATAAACACTAAAAACGTATTTCTTCATTTTGAACCATGTAGCCAAATACAAATGTTCATAGACGCAACTTATCATGACTTCCAAACTTTCACCCCTCCCTCCCAAATATTGATTTATAAAAAACGCTGAAAAACTTTTTTCCTTATTTTCTTCTTCTGTTTTTACTGAGAAGGTGATCAATTTTTTTTATAGATCTATCTGCAAAACTAACCTATTTTAATACAAACTTTCACACCCTATTTTATCCCTTAAAGCTTGATTTTTCAAAAACGCTGGTATATGACTTTTATATTTTTTTTACTGCGATGACTTATACAATTTTTTTCATAGACGTGCTTTAAAGGCAATGGATATTTCATACAAATTTTTACTCCCTTTTTTACTCCCTTTTTCACTTCCTTAAGGGTAGAATTAACAAAAACCAAGTACCAATTTTCATAGATCGAACTTATAAAATGACGGATTTTCAAACAACCTTTCAACCCCTATTTTACAACCTTAGGGGTGAAAATTCTAATATACCTTCTTTAGTGGATGCCTATGTTATAAAAGGTATCAAAATTTCAAGTTTCTGGCTCCAGTGGTTTAGGCTGCGCGTTGGTATGTCAGTGATGCTGTTTCTTCTTTTATATAATATGTATGATTTGTCTAGGTACAGCTATTTAAAAAAAAAACTGAACGTACGTATCAAAATTTTATTGTATTTATATTATTAGTCGGATTTTTCTTGTAATCTTTTCATTTTTTATTATTTGTACATAATGTAAATACTCATTTTTTACTTATCTGTGAACATTTCATCCATTTATTGTAGCAAATATAGTATTTTCCTATATTTTTTCTTTTCTCACATTTCTTTCGATTAACGCATTTAATGGGGTTGCAACTTTATGCACGCGTTTATGGTATAGAATTGTAAAAGAGCCGCCAAGCATTGTATGTTTTTTTTATTGGTGCCCAGTGGAAATTCTTCATGAACTTCCTTCGCCCCGGGGAAGGGTGAAGGGGCATGCCGAACTCCTACCGGCTAAAATCACTGGAGCGGTCATCTTCGGCACCTAAGGGAGGCTCCAGGTCCTCGCATGATCACACTAGAGCCGCCCATTGGTACCACGCCTATAGGCACATCTCGGAGAGGGTGACTGTAAAGCGGTTACCCCCCCCCGAGGGGATTGTAAAGGATCCCCCAAAGCGTCCCACGGCAGCGCGTGACCACATGCGTGCTACCGAAGCATTGTATCTAAGGCAGTTTCAAGCGGGATCTGTCAAGACATTGTAAATACTCGCCGCATTTACTTGCGTTCCATAAAAGAAAAATGTTGGCAGTTTGGCATTTGCATTGGCATAAATAAAAAAGCCGTATCTGAGAAAAATATGTCCGCTATTTTTATTTAATGTACACGGACTAGACAAAAAGATGGACTCCGCGCCACTCATATCGAAAGTGAAGCACGGTATCGAACATGTGTGCGTGATTTGAGGGATACCAGATGCACTGAAATTTTCCCAAGTTTTTTAATAATAACAGTAATATTACATATAGTAGAAATCAGAAAAATCTGAATCCGAAATCAGAAACTTTATTGGTGTGATTTTGGGTACAAAAAGGATCTTAAAGTAGTAATACTTTCATCAAAGATAAGATAAAAACGGAAATATTTCTATAGATTAAATTTTGCTTTCTCTGTATGAAAAGAGGCCTTTAGTTAGCACTGGGACAGTGATAGGCTGATATGATATTTTATGTTTATAAAGAACTAGTGTCCGACCGAAACACGATTTTCAGCCGAAACTGTAACCAAATATTCGGCTCCGCTTCTTATTTCGGCCGAAACCGTAACCGAAACCGAAACTTAAGTAGTTAAAATAAAAATTAAATTCATTTTTCATTATATTCGGAAATATTGTGTTTTTGCCATCTTTGTAACAGATTATTAATTAATCTTAAATAAAAGACTTTATTGTATTTGTCCGTTTGGTGTCCGGATTAAGAATATAGCACCACTCCATCTCCTCCCGTGGATGTCGTAAAAGGCGACTAAGGGATTCTAAACCAGAGGGATGGGCAGCAGCGTCCCTTCTGTGAAACGGTAGCCATACTGCGCTCACCAACCCGCCTGCCAAGCGTGGTGAGTATTGGCAAATACCCCCCAAAATGATGACACAGTTGTAAAAATCAATGGGGGAGGCCTTTGTTCAGCAGTGGACGTATAAATGGCCGATATGATGAAAAGACTTTAAATTAAAGATTTATTAGGAAATCACTTACCAGCCAAAGGTGATTCGCTGCTGAACAAAAGCCTGTTTCCACAACACGCATGCATCGGCTGCTGCGGAAGAGCCCTGGTGACCTGTGTTACAGGTTTAAATTAAAAACCTACTTCAGGCACCAGTCTCTCACAAAGTTAGGTTTTTATATTTGTGGGACAATAGCTTAACCTAGCAACGTAAGACCTATTGTGAAGAGAAAATAAATGGATTTTATTATTTTTATCGACTCCCAGTGACCTTCACCAGGTCGTTTGTTCATATCATTGGAGGCCGTTCTACGCTTTTTCCCCAACGGCCATCGGTTCTACGCACAATATCCCCCACCCATTGCCACTTTACCTTTACTAACCCTTTCAGCTATGTCGGCAACTTTAATTTTTCTACGGATCTCCTCATTTTTGTTTCGGTCTCGTAGAAAAATACCAAGCATAAGTCTCTTCATAACTCATTGAGTGACCTTGATTTTGCTGAGGCCATAAGTAAGTGACCACGTCTATGTTCAATGTAATATCGCTAGTATCGTACACTGGTTAAAGATTTTTCTCTTGAGGTACTGTGGTGGACTCTAAGCTAGTTTCGGCTGAGCTGAAGTTTCAGCCATATTTTGGCCGAAACATCCCCCAATGAGCAGCCAACACAAACCTATACCGGTCGTTGTGGTAATCTTTTCGAGAGGCTTCTGTCCAGCAGTGGGCGTTCCTACGGCTGAAATGATGAAACAGATTAGTTCAGTCGAATTCAGTCGAGTTCAGTCTAGTTCAGTCGAGTTCAGTCTTGTTCAGTATTGTTCAGTCGAGTTCAGTCTAGTTCTGTTGAGTTCTGTCGAGTTCTGTCGAGTTCTGCCGAGTTCTGTCGAGTTCTGTCGAGTTCAGTCGAGTTCAGTCGAGAAATGTCTAGTTCAGCAGAGTTCAATCGAATTCAGTCTCGTTCAGTCTAGTCCAGTTGAGTTTAGTCGAGTTCAGTCTTGTTGAGTCTTGTTCAGTCTTGTTCAGTCTTGTTCAGTCTTGTTCAGTCTTGTTCAGTCTTGTTCAGTCTTGTTCAGTCTTGTTCAGTCTTGTTCAGTCTTGTTCAGTCTTGTTCAGTCTTGTTCAGTCTTGTTCAGTCTTGTTCAGTCTTGTTCAGTCTTGTTCAGTCTTGTTCAGTCTTGTTCAGTCTTGTTCAGTCTTGTTCAGTCTTATTCAGTATTGTTCAGTCTAGTTCAGTCGAGTTCAGTCTAGTTCTGTTGAGTTCTGTCGAGTTCTGTCGAATTCTGTCGAGTTCTGTCGAGTTCAGTCGAGTTATGTCTAGTTCAGTCGAGTTCAATCGAATTCAGTCTTGTTCAGTCTAGTCCAGTCAAGTTTAGTTGAGTTTAGTCTAGTTAAGCCGAGATCAGTCGAGTTCAGTCTTGTTGAGTCTTGTTCAGTCTTGTTCAGTCTTGTTCAGTGTTGTTCAGTCTTGTTCAGTCTTGTTCAGTCTTGTTCAGTCTTGTTCAGTATTGTTCAGTCTTGTTCAGTCTAGTTCAGTCTTGTTCGGCCTTTTCAGTCAAAGAAAGTAACGAGAAAAACTCAATAATACACAAAATGTTTGTTTTTCATCCAAATTTATTTTATCACCTTCAAAGTATGCTCCTTCAGAAACGATACACTTACGCCAACGAATAATCCAATCATCAAAACATTTTTTAAACGCTGTTTCCGGAATTGAGTTCAGTTCTCGCCGCGAATTCTCCTTTATGTCTTCTACCGATTGAAAACGGGTGACACGAAGTGGTAATTTGAGTTTAGGAAAAAGAAAGAAGTCGGCAGGAGCCATATCTGGTGTTTGTGTGTGTTGTTGTTAATGTATTGGTAACAGATAATGTACATACAATTAACTTTGTACACTCCTCCTCCATAATTTTTTTTAACTATGGCAAATATAATATCTATTATTACATTCATCGTCGCTGAATCAAACTATACATACACATGTACAGTGCATACCTAAATATATAAACACAAACTCTGTACGTGGAGACGTCCTTAGCTCGTAAGAAGACGGAGAAATGTAGAGTATAACAATGTCACATGTTTTTGTTTCAGATGTGTGTAGTGATGTGAGACCGTGAGCAGTGCGCCTGCGTGCGATGAGCGGCGAGCGGCACTGAGGCGCGGCGCAACTGTGGCGCGACTGTGGCGCGACAGCGGAGCGACATGGCGGACGACAACACTATCATCGAGGGCACGGTCAAGTTCCGCGACGGAAAGAAGGTAAACATCATCCCGTGGGGCGTCCCCCGCCGACGTCACTGACCACGGGGGGCAAGCGCGCTGGCGCCCTGGCGACCGCAGTAGCTACCCACGGGTACAGGTTCACAGCTTGGGATCACGTGCTGGTACAGATTCAAGGTTAAGCAAGCCTGTTGTGCGCTTCATCGTTATACTTAATGTGTATGAACTCGTAGCGGGTGATACCAGAGGCCCTGCGTGTCTATTATCTTAAATCTATTGAATGTATGAGAGTTCGGCTCCTACTATCTAACTAGTAATGTGGGTACAGAACTTACACTGGGGCCTCAGCAACAACATCTTGCTACCAGCTTGACTCTTGTGACAAAAAATAAAATAACTGCGCATCAAGCGGTGGTACCGACAGTGTGCCGCGTGTAGCCCCACAGCTGGGCGACCGATACAGTTTGTTGATCAGTCAGTCAGTTGATTCTGTAATTGAACTCTACAATGTGTCGTGTGAGTAACGCATCATGTTGTCCGCAGTGGAAGTCGCGCTGGTGCGTCATGCGCAAGTTGTCGCCGGTCGCAGGTGAGACGATAACCTTATATTATATATACTACGATAAGACGGTACGGTTGGTGCAGTGGCTGATACAGTCGGCTGCTGCGCTCCGGGTCGTGGGTTCGATTCCCGCACGGAACAAATATTTGTATGATCTGCAGGTAGTTGTTCCAAGTCTGGGTGTATTGTATGTGGAATTCATGTCTGTAAATGCACCCATGACACAGGAGAAATCCTCGTGTGGGGCAACGTTAACGTTACAATATATGTTCAGCAAAATCTTACGGATTTATAGTAGTACAAAATTCTCGTAATGAAAAAAAGTTTTTTTCAGAAATACACAAATAATTTGAGGTAAAAAAAATTGAAAAGATGCTTAAAAATCTGTGTCAAAGGTAGAGATTTTTCGATATTTCGGAAATTTTTGTGCTACTGTAAATCCGTAAGATTTTGCTGAACATATATTGTGTTTTTTGGTAGGTATTGACCCAAGCTCTCACCCCCTGCAGTATGTCGTGCTATTTACTGGACAACCTGTATGTATGTTAGGACGCGCCGTTTGGTCTGATGAGTACCTAGTTTATTTATTTACATTTACACACATGCTACCATTACAAGAAAATTCTAATACGATGGTGATGGTGTAGTTACTAACTTAAATAACAATGAATAAAGTAGGTAACAATCAACAGTTACGAAAAGTAAAAAAATAGCAATAACCTTATGTACCAAGTTACAAATAACATAATGTATGTAATGTACGGTGTGTGACACCTTTAATTGTTAATTGTGAGTACCGCGAACCGGGAAGAATGATAATAAAATAGGTGTGTTCTTGATGAATGATTTATTGGTACTGAAATGATTACGTTAATACAGTAAAACGCGCGGCATTGCACGAGACATAAGCGTCAGCATAAAATGCTACAGGTTTAGTTAAATGTACGGGTCTGCTCGTACATGTAATGTTACTCTTGTAACTCGCTCAGTGAACATGAGAATAAATATAATTTATTAGCAACTAAATTGTGTGCATTGTTCGCGTGAAAGGTTGTTGTCCAACAATTTAGTCGTACCGCGCGGCACCGCCGACAAGCTCGGCCGTCGCCTCCGTTGCATGTACCCATCGGGTACGAACAAGCCTATCCACTGCAGTACATCCGGATCACTTATGTTACACCGGAACACTTTGAAAAGATAAAATGCCAGTGCTAGATCTGTCCTTGTTTCCAACTTGTTGTATCCAACCATGCCTAAAACAGCCAAAGTTGGATACATCAATGGGTACAAGAGATACTCCATAAAGTCTTAGGTATATGTATCTTGTGAATTTATTTTGCATGCGCTCTAACTTGCCATTACATTTAGCGTCATATTGAAGCATTACACTCCAGCTGACTTCTAATTAGAGCGTCATACAATGCCAAAATGGCTTTAATGTTTGTGAATGTGACTGCATTACGAAGCACAGATCCCAGCCGTTTGTATGCCTTTTTACAGACACTGATTATGTGTTCATGGAATGTCAATTGAGCATCCATACAAACGCCAAGATCTCGCACTGAGGACTCTTTTCGTAGGCGCGCTGTCCACTTTACAGCTGTAGTGGACCCTTGCACGACTGAATGTTAGAATTGAACACTTCGTAACATTGAATTGCAGCATGTGATTTAGTTATAGATTTTTTAGAGCGATTACACGTTCTAAGATATTCAGAACGTGTTGGAAGCAGACTTATTTTAATTTTACTGACCGTTGTCGAACACTTTTAATTCTCCTGTGATATAAATCTCACACACGCAAACACCTAAACCCAATACAACTATCCGCAGATCATACAAATATTGGTTCCGTGCGGGGATCGAACCCGCGACTCGGAGCGCAGAAAGGCAATTGTGTAGCCACTGCGCCAATCGTGTCGTCGATGAGTGTGGAGTATGTAGACGCTGCGCAAACGGTTATTTTTTCTGTCTGCATTTCTTAGTCGTGGCGGAGTACTCCTCATGTGTACTGACTCCTGTAGAAAGGTATCTACTACAGACATGTCATCCGGTACACAATTGCAATTACATTAATTTACAATTGGGCAGTAAATTAATTTATCGCTGAACTTTGTTTTCGGTTACGGCAATTTTCCTATGCAATTCATATTAGTATTCTAGTAGACCTCATATCACAAAATAAATATTTACGAAGTTAGTGCTTATTGCTGCAACGTGGACTTCGTTAGTGAGCGAATATTGTATAGGAACAAAGCTACTGATGTTCGTGGTGTACATGCCCAGACGTGGTTGAACGGGGATAGTTTTGAATCTGAATAAAACAATCAAAGGTTACGCAGAGCAGGACTCCATGACCTTGATGAGTGCACTTGTTACGCTCGACGAATTTGTCGAAATAATCTATTAATACATTTCTTTAATTTAATTATCTTAATTGATTATAATATGTATAAAATTGTTTAAGCAGGGCAGGATTTCCATAGCGTGTTGTGTAATGAAATGAGCGAAATTACAAGAGTGGATTTCTACGGAAAATATTGACTGTCCGTTGTCATGGCGACGCGCGACGGCTTGCAAATCGTGCACGTGTGGGACGAATCTTAATTAATTGATGTCCTTGAGAAAGTCGGCAGAACTAACGCGGCGACGATAACCGCGTTACTTTGGAATACGTCCTGCATCACGTGTGTGTGCTCGTCGCCGAGGGCCGCGGGCGCGTCGCGGGACCAGAGAGAGATGACCGCTACCTCGCGACATGACGCATGTGCATAGTCCTGGGCACAAATCACGCGCCGATACGTGCAGAAGTACCAATTTAAACATTGCGCGACGACATCATCTCGGACGTACACACAGACGCCAATATCGTCGTTTACATAATATACATATACATAATTAGCTCGTCCATCTGCTGAGCAGGGACCTCTTCTCACGGTGAGAAAAGTTTAGACCTTATCCCACCACGCTGGCCTAGTGAGGGTTGGCGGACTTCACCCACCATTGAGAACATTATTGGAGCCCTCTCAGGTGTGCAGGTTTCCTCAAATGTTTTCCTTCACCGTTAACGCAAGTCATAATCAAATTATGATCCGTACATGAATCCGAAAAGTTAGAGGTGCGGGCCGCGAACTCAAATCCTGCTGTATGGAAGGCAAGCTTCAAGCCACTAGGCTATCACTGCTTATCATAATACAGGTATATAATCTCGTAGATGTTCACTGGTGAACGTGGCGGGGCGTCCCATTGGCTATTGGCATGTTCGGTCATAGGTACTTGTCACGTGCACCACGCTTCGCGAGCAAACTGGTGAGGGCTATGACCACAATATGGTGTTACAGCACACAGAAGAACACCCAGGGGTGGGGAGGGTATGGTTTATCCTTTGTCGGTATCCACGTGTCTATAGGCTATAATTTGCGCAAACGAAACGAAATTGGTGAAGTTCGTGTAGGTTTACCGGCAACTATTTATGTATGAATTCCTTATTACACGTCGTTGGCAGTGGGCCTTCTGCCGCTTCTTATTTAGTCCTCAATTTTACCTCGCCCGTCGCCCCGAGGGCTCCGCTCCCGCTCTAATCTGAGCAATGCCTCATAGTTGGAGGGTTTATTGAATATCATGCATAAAATTTTAAATTGATTTTTATTCACGCATCAATATAAGTTTTATTTTAGCATGTTCGTAAATGGATCTAAATTCTCAAAGCGTGCGGTGAGGTAGGCACATGTGGTGGCAAGTGTTAGTTGGTAGACTAGTCTAGCGATTGTCGCATGTCGCGGCTAATGATGATGATCTTGTTTCGCTAATAAAGCTCTACGTTAATTGCTACGTTTTCCGTCGGGTCGTGTATTAACGCGACGTTAACGCGAGTTTTTCTCGGCTCTCTGCAAGTCTGAGCGATGGTAACCGCTAATGGCGTCCTCGTTAGCGCTGATTTGTCGCGACTAGTTACTTTGTTTACACAAGTGCACGGATTGAAGCGAAGGCGATGAGATACTTGCTCTACTAAATAATACGGGTTTGTTTAGATCTCATTGACTCATAGCAATGTTGGACATTTGTGTATCCCTATATGCATTCAGTTAACAGTGACTTTGGGCACACTGAGCGGGATCTATCACGTTATTTTTAAGAACTGACTCGTACAACATATACATGATATACGCCAGCGATACGGTAGGCAGCTCGCCCGAGCCCTCGCCGACTAACAAACGAGGCTTGTGAGCTAGATGCTGGTGGAGATGCTCGTGTGGGCTCGCGCTCAAAAACTATTCGTTTCAACCGACTGATACAAAAAAACCGGACAAGTGTGAGTTTTACTCGCGTCGAGAGGGTTCCGTACGATGAATATGTTATTTTTAGTTACGTGGAGTGACGGATGCCTGGCCTAAATCAGGCGAACGAGTAGTACCAATAATATATCCCAAGAACAAACTTAACACGGTAGTTGAAAAACATGTTTTCCCATACATTCCAACAAACGTAAGTTTGTACGCACAATACTAAAAGATTTACCACGTTATTTTAAGAGCATAGACTTCTAATAAGTTTTACTGTAATCTATAGGTAAAGAGCTATTATCTATTTTTATTTTTTTATTTTAAGTCCAGTAGTTTCGGAGATAAGGGGGGTAGGGGGGATGGTCATTTTCGTCTATTTTCTTCATCATCTCGGCCGATTGAAGTCCACTGCTGGACACAGGCCTCCCCCAAAGATCACCACAACGACCGATATGGGTGTGTTGTGGGCTCATTGGGAGGTTTTGCCATAATCGCCACGCTTGGCAGACGGGTTGGCGATCGCAGTTGAGTTGTTAATGTACTCGAAGGACGCTGCTGCCCATCCTCCGGCTAATCCCTTAGTCGACTTTTACGACACCCACGGGAGGAAATGGGGTGGTGGTATTCTGAGCCGGCACCACACGGCATATTATCTTAAATAACTCTATATATAATAACTCTAACATCTATTTTCTTAAATAACTTTAAAACTTTACATTTTAATATTATAAAATAATTATATTTGAGACGCTCACAACAAGCCCTTCCATTTCATAAGTTGCACGTTACTGTTTGCAAAACTTTTTTCTTTCATTTTCAATATAGCCCCCCAAAAGTGACCGTAATATTCAAAATTTATTTATTTACGTCACAACTACGGACGTGTAACGTAAATAAGTTATTAGATTCGGAGCATATTGGCTATGACAGACACACGAGTGATCCTATAAGGGTTCCGCCGTTTTCTCCTTCAGACGTTCGGAACCCTAAAGTATTTTATTTCAAAAGTAATCGCATTTTGTATACTTTGTTTTGAAATAAAAATACTAGTACGTTGTCAAAATAAAAGTGCTTAAACTGAAACGCCACCATGTTGGTCCGAGTACATGAACAGAGCACGGGGGCAGATCCATTGCGGAGAGGTGTGAGACAGAGGACTTCATTTCTCCGAAACTGTTCACCGCTACAATGGAGGATGCCTTCAAGCTACTGGAGTGGAAAAGATTCAGCATTATCATCAATGGCGAGTATATCACTCACCTTCGATTTACCGACGACATCGTAGTCATGGCACAATCGCCACAAGAGCTCAGCGCAATGCTCGATGATCTCAACAGAGTTTCCCAACAGGTGGGCCTTAAAATGAACATGGGCAAGACGAAAGTCATGTCGAATGCCCTTGTCATGCCTTTCCTATCCTAATATCTGTTGGGAGCTCTGTTCTCGAAGTTGTTGACGAGTATGTCTACCTAGGACAAACTGTCCAGTTAGGTAGGTCCAACTTCGAGAAAAAGGTCAATCGTCGAACCCGACTCGGCTGGGAAGCGCCACTGCCATACTTCGCAACGTCTTTTCGTCAACAATACCGCATTGCCTCAAGACGAAAATCTTTAACCAGTGTGTGTTACCAGCGATGATATATGGCCACGGAGACGTTCACTTCTACCGCGTGTGATGGTGGTCTACGTTGGCAATTCTACAATTTCATAACTTTCTTCGTCCCGGACAAGGGCGAAGGGGTATCCTACCGGCCAGGTCCGTATGATCACAATAGAGCCACCCATGATGCCACGCGTTTATTTATTTATTTTATTTATTTATTTATTTATTTCATATCAATTGCTTGGTGCACTGACAGTTTACACCAAGACGCACAACAAGCTAAGTTATCATTATCACATTACACAGAAAAAACGAAGACAAATATTTAAAATCAAATTAAAACTATTATAGAAAACGTCGACATCGGGTTCATGAGCAATCAGGACATTAAACAGATCTATGGCCTGGGCCGTGGGAGCATATTGAGCAGTTTGAGTACGCACCGGTGGGGCCACAAGCAGGCGCCTCGTGCCACACGCGCGCGGCCTCCGCAGCCGGTACTGTCAGTAAACAATGAGCAGCGAGCCAAAGCGGTCGCGTTATCAATCCTGTTATTGAGCAATAGATAGTAATGCATCAATAGTGCACACTTCCGTCTTAGCTGTACGGTATTGATGCCTACCATTCCGGAGATGAACAGGGACGGATACAAATAAGGATAGTACCCATACATTTTTTTATATAAATAGCGGGCAAATTTTTTCTGTACCCGTTCTATCATAAGTTTATATTTATGTTCATGTGGGTCCCATACAAGAGAATTATATTCTAATTTACTACGGACAAATGAATAATATAATGAAAGAATAGTGCTTCGGTCATGAAATCTAGCTGACTGACGCATTACGAAACCAAGTGACTGGAAAGCTTTTTTACATATACTCATAATGTGCTGATTGAAGGTAAGCCCCACGTCTAAGGTCAGTGCCAAGTCTCGAATTTGGGTGACGCGCTCCAGACGAACACCGGATATGTGATAGTTGTACTGGAGCGGCACACGTGACCGGGTAAATGAGATGGTTTTGCACTTAGAGCTGTTAAACTCTAGGTGATTGGATTCGCCCCGTTTCACCACATTATCGATGTCCCTCTGCAGCGCCTCACAGTCATCGGTACTGCCTATGCCCAAGTACAGCTTCAGATCATCGGCAAACATAAGACATTCAGCCGTCCTGACGACCCTCGGCAGGTCATTTACCATTATAAGAAACTGGGTAGGCCCAAGTGTGCTACCTTGACTCACTCCAGAATAGGTCACATATGAGTTAGATCGGTGTCCAGAGAGTTGGACATATTGAAGACGGTTAGCAAAATAACTAGAAAATAGTTGAAGGAGCTTTGGTGTTAATCCTACGGCCGATAGCTTTTTCAATAAAACGGCGGTGTAGACGCGGTCAAAGGCTTTTTGAAAGTCAAAATAAGCTGCATCGACTTGCTTTCTTTGGTCCACCTCGGTGACAGCGAAGTCTACAAAATTGATGTGGTTAGTGGTGGTGGACTTACCGGCTCGAAAGCCGTGCTGGTTCTCAGTTAACTGAGTATGGACCTGCCTGGTGATGTAACGATTTAGGATTGATTCAAATACCTTGCCGAAGGCCGACAAAACCGCAATAGGCCTATAGTTTTCTACCTTAGATCCGGAGCCGTCGTGTTTAGACACATCGCGGAGGGGATGACTATAAACATGCATGACTGTAAGCATGTCTGAGCATAGACCCACGCATCCGTCTCCGCCTGGATGTCGAAAGGCAGAAAGCATGCTAGGAGAGTTGCCACCTCATAGTGTGCGATCCGTATAACCACTCTGCGCTGCAGACCGTGAGTTTTGTTTCTTCAGCGCTGGATGACAGCCGGGATGACCATACAGGCGCCCCGTAGAGGGCCACAGACCGCACGATGCCCCCGTAGAGACGGCGATCTTTGCCCCGTCGTGTTCAATATCCTAACAAATAATTGAAACCAATAATATTGTGGTTGATTAAAATTTATAGTTTGGCTATCGTACTTGCCATAACTAGTTTGATAAAAGTAAGTAAATAAGTACCTACTTGTTTAAATAAAGTTCAGTGTACAGTGCCATTTTAGTTTTAATATAATAGCGGACCTTCTGCGCTGAACCAGTGCTGGCACCGACGCCTGACGTTGGGCTTCTGGTACACAGCTACTAAGTAGACATTCGGTGATGGGCCACTAGCTTGTTCGGTACCGCCCACATGCACGCTCTCATTAAGCTACTTAGCGTTCGAAGGAGCTAGCTGAGATAGGGAACACGTCTGATAACATAGATTTGTGCCTATGGTTTGCGTTGAGGTTTTTCTTATACGAGTAGTACATTTTACTATTTTAGTCCCCTTTTACGACACCCACAGGATGAGATGGGTTGGTGCTATTCGTAGCCGGCACCACACAGCACAGCAAATTAATTATATAGTATTATATTGATTAACAAGTTTTTGTCTGTGGTAGGTAGGAAATTGTTTTTAAATAATAGATGGAATCATAGATAATACTCTACATCTGGAACCTTACTTACTTCTCCTCCTTTATTGCAATTGCCTCTGTTGATAGACCTAGATCCTAGCGTGAAGCCTGACAAGAAACCGTTAGGGTCTCGCTAGGACTAGAACCGCCCCGTCGTCAACATATCGAGCTTCGTACATCAGTTCGTTTTCGGATGGAACTCGCAGTCTGTCGTCCAGCACCATGTTCGTCTGGTAGCAGTGCGCGTCACCCACGCGTGGCGGGTGCGCGGCGCGTGTGGCGCGGCGCGTGTGGCGCGGCGCGTGTGGCGCGGCACGTGTGGCGCGGCGCGTGTGGCGCGGCGCGTGTGGCGCGGCGCATGTGGCGCGTGCTGCGGCGCGTGCCTCGTCGTCTGCTCGCTAATTACCGCCCGAGTGCAGCCGCACTACTAATTGACTCACAAATTACTGCACGACTCAAAAGGTTCACTCCGTACAATATCCGAATTTCGTAAATATGTACGCCAAACGAAAGAAAAATATCAGCATTGGCATCAATCTGCGGTACTGGAAACGGTTAAATTTACTTGTACAATATTATCTATGTATGTACCCGTGTGAGAGTTAATTTTTTCGTGTTGTCTTACTGGCCCTTTTGATGTGTTATTAGTGGTGTCTGAGTCTGTCCACCGAGTCATCGCTAATGATCGCGATTTGATTGACGTCACAATTATTTAAACTAACTATTGGGACGGCGCGCTACGCCACTCACACAAATTGATACTAATTTCACTAATTTGTATTTAAAATGTTGTGTTTGTTTAGCGCACTGTACCCTGGAAGAAGCCGTTGCCTAAATTCCGCGTTGGACTGAGGTCGATGGTCGTAAACCATACGCTAACCTTGTGGTTAACAGCCGTAGGAGATTTAGCGACCGTTGACGCTAGTATGGTCAAACAAGTATTATTATTATTGCCATCACCCGCCGATAATTAAATTGCGTGACATGTGCTAATTACTGTGTTACTAATTAATGTAACGTTCAGCTAAGTGACGCTAATGACAACTGCGAACCACTTGTGCCGACATTGACATGAAAATACGGAAACAATATTGCATGGCTTTTTGTCACATGTACTAATATTATGTACTTACTTGCTATATATTGAAATTGATACAAATGATAGTTATTGCAAGGGACAACTTGTTGCTATGTATTTGTTATAAATGTTTTATGTATGGTGTTTAATGATTGGACATCTATACTCAATAATAATTGTTTATTTTAACATTTGATTGTATTTTATTTTTCTTCTTCTTCGTTATTATTGTAGTTCAAATTGGATAGACTTGTGGGATTACTAATGGGAGTAATGCAATTGATATAAAATTGTAAAATGTTGGACAATATATTAAAATGTAAACCTTGACATATTTGCATGCCATGCACATGGCAAATGTGCTGAACTAAAACTGTAATAACATCCATTTGTGATCACATTTAAGCAAAAAAAATAAATTTCATTTCATTTCAATTACATTATGTATATTCGTACATTCCATAGAATGTTCTGGTATCCTATAATATAGCAGTTCCGTATCAAGTACATGAACGTGTGTCACGACTAAAGCGTTAGTTGGAGCAGTGTCGGTGAGTGCGGCCCTCCGCGTGTGGCCCCACCGCGCGACACTTCCGCGGCGCCGCGCGCTGGCTGCTCTTTACGACTGTACTCTTTGTCACGCTCCTAATGTGCACTTCCGACGTCTTATTGCCCATAAATCGGTTTGAAAACACTGTAATACTGATGAAAGGGCACGTCGACAAAGTATTACTGCGCTCAACACTGCACTTATTTTACAGAACATAGTCAACGAATATGGACCGAGGGGCTCGAGGGACACCACATATCTCGGGACTCGGTCGCGCAATCATCATATATATCATCATATCAGGCAAAGGACGTCCACTGCAGAACAAAGGCCTCGCCCATAGATAGTCTTTTGAGGGAAATTTTACCGTGCTCACCACGCTTGGCAGGCGGGTTGGTGAGCGCAGTATGGCTGCTGTACCGCAGAAAGGACGCTGCTGCGCTTCCCTCTGGCTTGGAGACGCTTAAAGCGCATTTTAGGATATCCACGATATGATATGGAGTGGTGAGGTCAATGTCACACACACACAATACATAATTTCAAGCAGAACAATATCCAATATATAAATGCGCGATGGCAAAAAAAGTACCTATATCTGTATCCGTAAGTGGTGATCCAAAAATGGTCAGTTTTAGCGACTAAGTACTTATGAGCAAATTCGTTATCACTTTTTGTGTCATCATTCTTAATTTGTTCTGTACCGTAACGCGGAGATATTTTTACGAAGGCCTCGCTTGCGCACGAAGAAAATAAAAATGATTATAAAAGCGCCTCGGAGTAAATCATTCACGGGCGTATAGCTCCCTTTGTGGTACGTACCTCCGAGCGAGTTGAACCTCGCTCTGAGCGACCTCACACCTCTTCGACCTCATACTATTAAATCCGTCGCCTATCGTCGCCAACTGTATTGCTCGCAAATACTCACGCGTTAACTAACATACAGACGAAAACATAATTTATGGCAAGATCGCGTAATACATATATGATAAGATTTTATCGTCCGAGCTTTTTCCGACTTTGTAGGAATTAGTTTCAAGAACTTAGAACGATAGTACCTACATAGTAATGTAGTGGACAGTAGTTCACGCCTCAAATAAAGCAATTGATGGCCAAGTAATATTGGAAGGATGAGGCGAAGCCCTACAGCGACCTACTCAAGAAACTCCAGATTTTAAAAATATCGATGAATCTAAACGAGGTCATTAATTGCTATTTTAGCCAAGACTTGTATAGTAACTTTCTCTAATTTGCGAGGAAACAAGAAACTAATTTCTAAAACATCCGAATTACAGTATCTAATTTTCATTCGCACCAAAGCGACCGCGAAAGCGGTCGTTGTTCATTTTTACTTTTGAAAGGAAATGCGCATTCAGCCTAATAAATATCGTGTCTGTGAAAACACCTAATGTATGTTAGCGTGCGTATTTCAGAAACTTTGCTTGCACTCCAAAAATCATTTAATAAAACTGTCCAGCAATTTCTTTTATTTTGTTGTTGGAAATTGCTGGCGTGTTATTTTGTTGCGAACCGAATAAAGTGATTGATGTATTGTTTTTTTATTAATGACGCTATTTCTGAGTAATTGGGAGAAAAATATTTTTCAAGTTTCTGATTATTTGTGAGGACTGACATGCGCGGAGCAATTTGCATAGTTCGGCTAGCCTATGTGCCATTTAATGGGCTATCTAGCCGAAGGTAAATACGAGATAGTAGAAAACGAATCATTCAGGTTCGTTAGCAAAATAATAATTAAATGTGTGAAGGCGCTCGTTGCGTGCAGTGACGTGGCATCTTTGACGCGAGACGCTGTCATGCGTGAGTAGGATAGTGGGGAGGGAACTAAGGAGGCGGCGCCGACTACAAAGGATTCCATGGTTATTTTCGACTCCATAAAATACGAAGAATGTAAGTCGATCCCCAGCGAGCGCCCCTTTATTGCCCGCAATCGATAAGTTGAAATGTTACGAGCCCCTACCCTCCCATCGATTTAAAGTGCAATACGTTTGGGAATTTAAACAATATTCTCACTGGCATTTTGCTCCAATTCATCGAAAGTATGTGTTAAAATTTTAAAGCTGGTAACATTTCGTGGAATACTATGGTATTCAAATATTTAAGTGCGTTACGCATTATAGAGTGTGTACATCGAATGATACATGATACAGATAAATAAATCTAGAAACGCCATTCATCTGGAAGCTTTCTTTCTTTCTTCACCCCCTTGTTACATACATATAACTAACAAGTAATGTGACTCTACGGTAGACGAATAAATAAAAAGGAGCAAAAGACTTACTTGTAACATCGCGCGATAAGGAATTCAAACAAACAATGGGCCGCACCGTTTTCTGCCGAGAGGTTCGTTAAAGAAAGCCATGTCAGTCATGCACAGTATGCGACCACAAAAGTGGGCAGCAGCGTCATGTGCATGCTAACGATAACACTGGTCGGGTGATCAGCTGAGAGTTTCACCTGCCATTTATTTAAGTTTTACTATGTTCATTGTACTGCTATGTATTGCAAAAAGTACTCATGAAATTCCTCCGCCCCCGGGAACGACGAAGGGGCATGCCGCTCCTACCGGCTAAAACTGGGGCGATCATCTTCGGTAACTCGGGTGCTCCAGCTCCTCGTATGATCACACTAGAGCCGCACACGATGCCACGCCTTTAGGCACATCTCGGAGGGGATGATTATAAAGCGGTAGCATAGTGAAGGCGACTGTAAGAAGTTCGCCTTCTCGGGGCATGCCCCTTCGCCCTTCCCCGGGGCGAAGGAAGTTCATGATGAATTCACACTGGGGTCCAATAAAAAAAGATCTAACAATGAACGGGCTAATAATGACAAAGAGTTACTTCGTTTCAGTTAAAACATACTAACTCGCACTCGCAGTACACGTTGATTCACATATTGGTTACTTCACGTAATTTATCGATATTATTGTTCCGCTATTGGTGTGATTAAACTTTATTTATTTGTGTGTGCAGACTGTGTGCACCTGCAGCTGTACCGCGATTCGAAGGCGCGCTGCGCGGGCGCAGCCAGCAAGGCGTCGCTGTCGCTGCAGCACTACCTCGGCAGCGAGGCCGGCTTCACGCTCGACAAGCACTCCAACACGCTCGCGCTCGTGTGTCGGGACCTCGTCGCCATCATCGCGTTCGAGACGCGCGAGCGACTCATACAGTGGCAGGTACACACGCACTGTAACTTCATTATTGTCACGGGCACTTCATGCACTGCCATCATGTGGACCTTATCATCATCATCATCGGAAGTTCCCTATTCAGGATAATCAAGGCTGGATATAGGCGTGGAATGATTCGGGTCAGTTAAATGTTTCAAACAATTCTATGTGATGCTATACTTTTAAGGCCCCGCTACAACGAACCAGAGTCGTTAGCAACGCGGCAGCGGCATAGGCATTCTTGTCTGTGCCGTCCTTTTTTCACTGTGGTGTTGCTCATGCTAGTCCGTACCACTTTCCGTGTAGAGCAGCTCTTACCCAGAGCCATTATTCTCGTTTAAAACAAACACAAGGATTGATTGTATCTTGTATACTGTCCAGGTCAAGGTGAGCGCTCATTTAGGCGAGCCGCATCACTACTTAGTACTGGTCGGGGGTGTGGGGAGCGCGGGGGCGGGCTCCGGCAACAAACGGTTGCCGGCCGGCCCCGCGCGGCTGCACCTGCACGAGCGACGGTTCGCGCTTACGGCAGGAGTTCCACCGAAACTGTTGGGAATATGGGAGCTGCCGCACCTCAGGTAACAACATGTGTTACTGTTGGACAGTGTTGAACAGGCGCCAACTTGTTGGTTCTTAATGATCGATTCTCGTAGTTCCGTATTATATTGCGATACAGAGATTAACTGCTGCCAATCTCTGTGTCGCAGTCGCGAAAAATACTTTGTTGGACACACTCCTCATGGTAAAAAAGGTTATATTTCATCGATTCTTTAATGAAAAAATATAGAAAACGAGGTTTCATAAAATCTGACAATTCCGAACAGCTACATTTCTTTAAAAACTTTCTCTTCTTTTTTCTTTTAAACGGATTCTATCGCGTATATTTTAGATTTTTGTTTTACCTGACGTTTCGATCACTTTGCAGCTACATTTCTAGTCAATACCCCAACTTTATATTCATTTGTTGTATTTTACCCAATTTTTGCAGGGTAACAATGAGAAATAAACCTATTGATTGCCTGCAGACGTTACGGCGTGGTGGAGGGTCGCTTCTGCTTCGAGGGTGGGTCGCACTGCGGAAAGGGTGAAGGCCTGCATATGCTCATCTCCGACCAAGCCAAAGAAATCGCGCGTGACTTCGACCTTGCCTCTCAAGGAAGACTCTCACCCAGGAGAAGGCCTAACAATTTCAAGAAAAACGAAGGTATTATTATATTATATTAACCGTTTCAGTAGACATTTAAAAAATGCTTTTAATATATTTGCTTTCACAGTAACCGGTTTTTATTCTTTATCATTCAGGAGTTGAAAGTCCAAAATCCCACAAGGCTTACCGGCCGGACACTCGCCTATCTGAATTGAATACGATAGACCACTCGTTAGCACCTATTGACCTTCATAGCTACGAGGAAGGGTGCGAAGAGGTGGGAGCGATCTCTCCATTCTGGCCGTCCACGGAAAGAACGCACTTCCATGATATGGGGCTTGGAGATACGGCGTCAGTTAATGAGACAGTGGAAGATACGGCGACGTGGAACGGTGCTGGCAACGTCACTTTAGAACGATGCATGAGCTGCATCTCCAAGTTAGGCGCATTATCACGGTCATCCACCGCAGCGCTCACGCCTGGCGCTAAACATTTCAACCCCGCGTGGACGATGGAACCTGTTCACGAGATCCTTCCTACTAAACCCGCAGAGCTCACTCAACATTGTGATATTCTACCTAGTGAAACCGATAAGACTGAGGACGCATGCCACTGCCCTATCCGCTCAGACCGGCCGCCAGAAAGACCCCCGAAGCCAACCAGACTAGAACTTAACCTGAACCGGAAGCCGGCGCCGCTCTGCCACTGTGCACAAAGTGTTCCAGATGACAGGCCCAGCAGAGTTGGGCCTTATGAGAACTACGATGTACCCAAACTTCCGTACCAAGAGGTAACGTTTATTGATTTATGGTCTTAGCTTGTAGATATTGTTTTTTTAAATAGTTATAATTTTTTTTGGTATGCTACAGGTCGACGGCGAATACTATGATACACCAAAGAGGCTCAAAGAGTGTCTCAATGATGAACTCTTTAAAGTCACTAAAAGTTCAACGTCGAATGCTGTTATATTAAAAAAACCTTGCGGCTGTTTGTTAAAGTTTGGTAAAAGAAGAAGAGAACCCACGATCGTAGATTCAGAGGAAAACTTTCAGCCAGCTAATTGTCCTTGTCAGCGCGTTACTGACTGGGCAAACAATTGGATCAAACTACCGTATTGCAGGAAAAATACTGTGTCCAGTGACAATTTGGTGCCAAATAAAGAAAACTTTATGCCGAGTAGTAGTGACCGAAGCGCTCTGTACGCAACTATAGACTTATCACGAAAAACAAGAAGAAAACAAAGGCCATGTGACCGACGTGACGATGTGTTGGAGAACCAATTTACACGAAACTTGAACGTGAGAACAGTAGAAATTGATGAGGGCCCATTAGCAAATTATGAGAATCTAAGCTTTGCTTTATCTCTGGAGCACTACGAAAATGCCAAAGATTTATTAAGAAAAGTGGGAGTCACGCAATCAGAGTTGGATGCTATCACTACAAATTTGAAGCCCGTTTCGTTTTCTACTGTAGATCGTAACAATATTTGCACTAAATGTGGTCATCCGCAACAACAGCGCGAGAAAAAAGCAAATCTTGAGGGGCTAACCATCACTACGAGCGACGACTATTTGATGATGGAGCCGAATATCAGTAACAAATTAGAGCAGGCCAAGGCTCCACCAGCTGGCTACACGCCAATGTCTCCGATCGGTGGCTTTGCGTTACACACAGTAAAGCATCCTGCAAGAAGTCCTATCAATAGGTTGCTCGAAGAGAAATCAGCCAGTAACCCAACTTTGTGCGGAGCTGAGGAAACTCAAAGAGCAGATGCGGATGACACTGACAAGGCACGAATACCACGTGCTAATACCGAACGCGCCGATAGAATTGAATATCGAAAACGCTCGAGTTCTGCGGACTCTTCGCGATTTCTAGAAGACGTTAAAGAGTTCGAGGGCAGTGTTGGTAGTCACGGCTCTACATCTTCTATCGAAACTCTCCGCAATATTGCTCTTGACGGGGAGCGAACATCCGCGCCTTGCAATTGTGCGACAGAAAACAAACATTCGGACGCAGACAGTTCTGAAGCCTCAAAAGGTGCACGAGAAAGTTTGCCACTAGCAAAGCGTTCGACATCAGTGCCCGGCAAAGCGGGTGGAAATAGAGACTCTTCAAGCTCTAATGATTCGGGAGTGTCAAGTTGTTCACTGCGTCGTGGTGAGCTGTTTGAGCTTCCGTTGACAACTGCGGCAGCGCGGCGCCACTATCGGAGTGCACGTCGTGCTGCCGCCGGCGTCCACATGACATTACCGAGACGTTCTAAATCTACGGATCCATTGAGAGACCTCGCCACCATGCAGAGGGTGCGCGTTCCAGCTAAATCTTCTTCCGCAGAGGCTGAGGTGCCTGTGCTTTCTACAAAGCCGCTCAGAGGTAACTATTAGTGTTCTTATCTATAAATCTGTATGCCACGTCTGTAAACTACGATAATGACTATCATAATCGGCTAAAACGGTTATTAGCTCTGACCAAACGATACTGACTCCGCTTCTTCCCGCAGGTGTAATGGACACGCATAGCACGTCGAGCGGCACGTCCGATATGTCGGACTACATCGAGACGTTATCGATATGCTCCTCACATTCCTCCACAGACACTCCTGTCACAATGAGGTAAGCTGCAAAATCCTTATAAAACTCTTTACTACATATTTCTTTTGCCTGCTAAGTTTACTTTAGAATGTGGTGTGATAGACTAACTGGATGTAACCATAGGATACGTAGTTTTCCACTGTGACTGCCATTATACAAAGCAGTGTGGTACTCATAACATCAAACACCTATGGGTAACTTAAGACTTAGGCTTAGACCACGCCTAAATGACTGTGTGGCCTCCCTCTTAACTGCTACATTATCATAGATTCTTATGTAAAACGAGGACAATGTGCGGTCCAACAATGTGTTTGAAAAGGGATGGCTGTTGTTAACACTAGAATCGACCGGGGCCGGGTTGCGGATCTTAGTAGACAATCCGCGCGGCTACCGGTCCCGTCAGCGTGGAACCTAATGTTACGATTGTTTCCGTGCAGGGTGATGCGGCAGACGACCAGCACGCTGCGGCCTCGCTCGGGCAAGGAGTACGGCAACCTGGACCCGCGGCTGGCGTCCGTGTACCGCGCGCCCCCCACACACCATCCACATCTATACACCAACCTACCGTAGACCGCACTATGAACTAAAACTACAACAAAACAACTCATTAGATTTGTTGACGTATTAAATGGAGCATGGCCATTAGCCCCATTTTTTTATTTGACCTACACAGATAGTTCGCCACGATAGTGATAAAACTCGCATAGAACACAATGATACTGCATGCAATTCATGTTCCACTTGCGCATTGTATGCAGTGTGCGTTTAGTTCTTATAACTTATTTTGTGCGCAGACGTCGTCTACTCGTGACTCTTGTATATTGTCTGTCTGTAGTGTTTTGGAACTGTCGTTAAGTGTGTTAGTTTGTTCCGTACGATCTCTGAGCACAGTAACGTTACTTTACGTGCGGTATGTTAAGTGTGATCCGTCCATGGTCTGTCCCGATGCGTCGGTTTGTTTGCGCTCTACTCTCATTGTAAGTCTCATAGTATTTGGAAATATTGTCTATTATTTTTGATGTACTTCCTCACAGTTAGACATCGTATATTTAAATATAATTACGAGTGCGTAGTGGTGCAGACTCCACAACACTATGTGCCGTTCCGCACGATACGTCACGATGGCGGCGTCACGTACATGCACAGAGTGCCAAACGTTACGCGTCTACGTAATGCAGCAGTATTTATACTTATGTTAGTTATCTTTGCAATGGGAAACTGAACGAATTACAAGACAGGTGAAATAAAATAACTATTGTTAATATTTTTTACTGCGTATAATCGTACACGAGCATTTATGTAGGCTAGGAGCCGGCCTGCGGTCGGGCGCGAGGTCCGGCGCCTGTATGTACATAGTGTAACACATGGTAGTTCACGACTCGGCTAGAACGATGTAAATGATATATTAAATATTACTAAAGTAATTTATATATGAATTTAATCTCTACAACGACTCTCTTGTCTCTACTTTGTTACGACAATGTAATATTTTGATATTCGGAGTTTATCTGACGGATGTCGGCGCGAGGTCGCGTGGTCGCGTGGTCGCGGCGCGTCTCCCACTAAGCAATAAGCAGTGCAACCACAGGTGATCTATGTATTGTATGTACATTTAAATTAGACTAATGTGTACTTGATACTTTAATGGCGGAAGCGCGGTTCGTCTGTGTGGCAGCGCGCTCGCTCCGCGTCGCTCCCGTGTCGCTCCCGTGTTGCTCCCGTGTCGCTCCTGTGTCGCTCCCGAGTCGCTCCGGAGCGGAGCGAGCGCGCGGGCGGGCGCTGTTGGCCCGAAGACTGGAATTGTAAGCAGGTTGTTTAGATATTACGCTAGCGAATGAATTTATATTATAAATAACTAATATTAATAAACTTGGAATTTCTGAATAAAACGTGAATAACGAGATTTTTGTTTTATTGTGTGTTTCTAAATGTTATCGTGGACACGTGACAGTGTGTGACACTTCGTCAGCACAACGATGTTGAATGCGAATCTTATGAAGCAGGTACCTTCCGCCGTTAGTGAGCGCGGTCGGCACCTGTGTACTGCGCAAGTAAAGAATGTGGGCGTGGAGTGTTATAGTTTGCTATAGAAAAAAATGATGCTTCTCTCGACTTAGCGGTATATCAGCTTTTCATATTATTGCCTAAATATTTGACATGTTAAATAGCACCTTAACCAATAAAATTATGTATATCTTCGGAGTAAGTAAAGAACTTAATAACCAACACTTCTCGAAATTTTGACTTTTTCTTTTTTTTGTAAACCGATTTTATTTTTTTATTGGGCCCAGTGGAAATTCTATCAGAACTTCCTTCACCCCGGGGAGGATGAAGCGGCATACCGGACTTCTACAGGCTAAAACCACTAGGGTGGTCATCTTCGGCACCTGAGGGAGGCTGCAACGTTCCTATATATGATCGACATCCAACGGCCATGCATGTGGCCGTCCACTTAGAAAATGACTAGCGAATTTATTTCAATTCTGAAAATGTCATAAAGCGCTTGGAAAATCCGCGTCAAACTACGGTTTTCGTATTTTTTTAACTGTGGAAGAGGAAACGTCTTCGTTCGCCAAATCGCGAACGAATGGCAAGATGCCTACGAATCATACTACGAGTACACGTACGAGAAGCAAAGAGGCGTGTTTGATCGACGTCAACGTGGGCGTACAGAATATGGTTTCTCGGGAGTTATGAAAGACGCTGCATCGGGTAAGGTCTACACTGTGCATTCAAATAATGGCAAGTGCAATTTTTTGCGCATTTTACTACACGGTGCTTTTGATGTTAAACGTTAAATTTCCCAAATATCACCCAGACTACAGAGCGCTCCATCTACTTGACGGTGATAAACACTGGGACGATACTCTCGAGGAGGTCAGCGACAGTCACAGTCGTCTGAGACATTTATTCGCCATCATGTTGGTCTTCTAAGTAGTCCGACAGTCAGGGTTCGACTTATTGCTGTTCACTCAGCGCACATTATAGCGAGTGATCTCAAACGCGTGTCTGTATAATGGGCGGCAGTGGTGGTGTCGGCAAGCAGATCGCTCGCAATCGGCACGCTGTATGCTCCCCTGAAGCGCCTCCAGGTCCTCGTATGATCACACTGGAGCAGGATTACAGAACCTACTATAAATATTATATATCCTACTTATTATTTACATCTATTCAGTACGATTTTTATGCAGTCGGGTCGATTTATATTTTTTAAACGATGTCCCACACTAATATTTCTACCTGGTCGTGGGTATAGTTTACAGACATCTCACATAAAAAAAAGACATCTCACATGTCCATACACCCAGATCCGTTACAACTATCTATATTTTCCGTAAGGGTATCGAACCCGCAACAAGTGGCGCAGAAAGCTAATTGCTTAGCCACTGCGCTAACCGTGCCATCGAACCTATTTCCACAATCACCAGGTTGGGAAAACGGACACACGTCAGCATGTTGCTATTGGCACACTAAAGGACGTTGCTGCGGATTCTCCTAACGCAATGTTCTCTGGTTATCCAAGAGCAAGTTTCACCACAACCTCGGAGGTAACATGGTGGCTTCCTGTGTCGGGCAGCACACGGTTCACTAGCGTGTTGATTTTCATTGGTCAATTGGTATCGATTTATTTATTATCATGCAATAAATATTATAAGATATTACTTATAATATAATAATAGATGCTTAATGCGTAATATGTGATAAATGGACGAACAAGCTCAAGGTAACATGCGTCTGCCACGGTATCTTTATTGCATGTTCCACGCCTCACGCGTGCCAGCGCTGCCGTGATGTGGGCGAGACCACAGTGTATACAATGGTACCACACGAGAGCCGCCCAGATAGGAGGACAATCTGGTGCAATTTTAACGTCGTATAGGGCGATAAATGATAAATTTCACATAGAAAACCCAATTCCTCTCGGCATAACTAAAGGCAGGGCATCAGAACCAGCTCGTCCCGTTTCCAAAATATACTTACCTCTCCCATGAAAAAACAAATTTTTATAGCCCTCAAAGATTGTCTTTATACATTTCCACTATTCATAACAGGCGAGAGTTAACAAAGCACTCGTTTGTATAATTGTATAAAAGTTATTGTGTTATTTATTTATTTTATTTCGGAAAACCAAAAGCTGTGAATAAAACAGATAAGTAGTTACTGTAACAGTCGCAAAGCCAATTTCAGGTTTTCTCGAAAAGCATCAATTGATGATTAAAACAGTCTTAAGGCGCTTTAAAGTAATACAATACAAATAATATTAAGTTTTATACTATGAGATGTATATACAAATTCATATCAGCGGACGTCCACTGCTACACAAAGGCTTTCCAATAGATTTCCACAATTATGTCGTCGTTTTGGGAGAATTTGCCAGTACTCACCACGCCTGGCAAGCTGGGTGGTGAGTGCTGAATGGCCGCTGTTCTACAGTAAGAACGCTGCTGCCCATCCCTCTGGGCAAGAGTTCCTTTATCGCCCTTTACGACATTCTCGGGAGGAGATGGATATATATATTGTTAATCCGGACACCACACGGAAGATATAGATATAATATAAGTGGTAAGGTTAGCATCCTTCTAACGTCAGTAAGGATCACGAAACGAACACTTCGTGAATGTCACGAGTGCGAAGGTCGCGTGAGCCCGCGGGACCGGTGCGCGACACCGACCCGAGGATGTGACACTGGCTGTCACTTGGTGGTCAAGTGGTGTTCACTGGACAGTCCTTTCATTATAACTTCCTGTATTTAAGATATACTTATATTTTTTTCTACAAAATTAATTAACTTTTTCTACGCAAATTTTATTTTTACTTAAGGTTATTAAAAAATGGTTCAACGTCAAAGTATTTTTTAAAATTCATGTTAAGCATTTGCTGGCACTTACGAATTGCCAGAATTTAGTTGCACGGTTCCAAGTCGTCCTATGGAGAAGAACCGAAGAAACTAATGAAATAACTGAACGTTTTTTTTTTTAAGAATTTCATTGTATTATGTAGTAAGTCTTACTACATAATACAATATAATCGTAAAAAGGTATGTGAGGATAATGCGCGCCAATGTGTCGGATAAATACCACACATTTATGCGCAATGACATTAATCGCCTAACAATAAGATTGCTAGAGCTGACCAGTCCCGACAGAGGGCACCCGTTCACGGGCATAACGCATGCATCAGCTTAGTTCAGCTCAACCATAATGCAGGGAACTTAACCACCCAACACACAACGCTACTCTCAACAAGACACTTTAGTGAGCATGACAGACCAAAACTGCCAGGCAACAGGCTGGTGTATAATATGTTATTACATTAGTGGCTACATAATGCTCACATTCACAATAATGTAAGCATGATTTATGTCATTAATAATAATAAAAGAGTAAATTATTAATATACCATATTTTTTATTTCTGCCGTGTGGTGCCAGCTCATAATGCTACCACCCGATCTCCTCCCGTGGGTGTCGTAAAAGTCGACTAAGGGATTGGCAGCAGCGTCCTTCGAGTACATTAACAACTCAACTGCGATCGCCAACCAGTCTGCCAAGCGTGGCGATTATGGCAAATCCCCCCAATTAGCCCACGACTCACCCATATCGGTCGTTGTGGTTATCTTCGGGGGAGGCCTGTGTGCAGCGGTGGACTTCATTCGGCCGAAATGATGATACCATATGTAAATTAATCTCACATTTAACAAAATTACTGGAATGATGTTACAAACGTGATCCATTTAGATCTTTAAACATGTTTATAATATTACGAGTCGTTATAATGGATGCAGATGGCATAATATTAATTTTAGTTTAGGCTACATACAATGTAGTTATGTCAATCCGTGCAACCAATTAGAAAGCGCCAGAGAGCCGCAGTGTGAAAGCGGCATCGTACGCCAGACATCTTTATCCTCCATGTACCGATTGGTTCTATAATATGCTCTTAGAGTATGCTTTATATCTGACGTAAATTTAATATAAGGCAATGCAGTTAAACTAGTTGGGATTTTATTATAGAACCTAACACTGTTTCCTAAATACGACTTGCTGGTTCTGCTAAGTCTAAAGCCGGGGACCGCAAGTTTGTGCCTATTCCGAGTATTTAAGCTACGTACGTGTATCATATTTTTCATTGAAAGTGGAATGTTTTTGTGGACGTACATATTGGTATATACATACAGGGATAGTAAGGTAAGTATATTTATCTGCATAAATAGTACGCGAAGAGACTCTCGAGAGCCTAGGTTTATGTTTACTGTTTATTCCTTAGCATTATTTTGGTATAGCTTAACATCAGTCTGAAAGTAGAATAATCTATCCACCACACTCCATACTTTTTACTTTCTTAGAATAACAAACACATTATAATAGAAAGTGTAATACTCGAAGACGAGTCATTGTTTGCTATTGCCCTGAGGTGGGCGACAAGTATTTGACGAACGAACTACTTCATTCTGTACGTACCCGGATGTACTCGCTTTGTGTTTATCATATCAGTAATTGTGATGTGTTCTTGAGGAACAAGGTAGAGATAACTCTTTTATCTTCTTATCTATATGATCGCATCACATGAAGCAAATAAGTAAAACACCTACAGCGTGCTTTAGCGGACAGTGTTTTATCAACAGATACGGTATGGGCACCGCGCACACACTTTTTCTTGATCTATTATTTATTATTTAACATCAAAAGTCCGTGTGGAGTCCGGATAAAGGATATAGCACCACTCCATCTCCTCCCGTGGATGTCGTAAAAGGCGACTAAGGGATTCTAACCCAGAGGGATGGCAGCAGCATCCCTTCTGTGGAACAGTAGCCATTCTGCGCTCACCAACCCCACCTGCCAAGCGCATCACGCTTAGCAAATTCCCCCCAATATGATGACACAATTGTGGGAATCTATGAGGGAGGCCTTTGTTCAGCAGTGGACGTTGTATGGCCGATATGATGCACATCAAAATGTTGCAAGGAACGACAGCAATATTATACCAATATATTAAACCGACCAGATCGGTTGCCACAGTTTTGAACTTCTGACTGCCCGAAACAAGTGCAGGTACTCATATGATAGCAGAAAACTTGGTCTTAACACGCGCTCCGGGTCTCGGAGTGTAAAGAATGGTCACCCATCCAAAACCTGAGCATGGCATGCGCGGATATTTTAACTTTATCGTCCCAGTCAGTGCTGCCGCTATTGCCTACTGCCACGCTGGTCCTTCCCGTATTCTGAAGATCATACCATGTAGTCTGATTGTTAACGTGAGTTGATCGGACAATTACTGAACATGATAGAGATGTTTGGTTTGAGGTTCTCTTGTAATATGTCCATATAATAAATATTTACTCATTTCTTTCATTTAATCTAGATGCAAAGAGTTAAATTACATTAAGGCATATAAATATTTGTCTACCTCTCCTGGATATCAAATAAATAAGGACGAATCTCTTATCTTCAAATATTATACCATTATATTATTAATCAAGTCCAATACGTCATATACTTAGGTAGCTACTTCTTTTTAAATAACGATGCAGGTGCGCTGATAATGCAGCGGCAGCCAAATGTATACCTTGACATAGACACTGTTTGTTAAGGCGAGATAGCATCAGTGGTGCTAGCTCGGACGCACAGCGGGCGTCAGCGTGCGCTCCCCGACCTTATCGACGGCCGACACCTGTATCTGATAACAACTTTTCGCGGCCAATGATTACCGTAATCTTATTAAGTCCATTGCCATTCTCATTGTCAACATACTTCTCAGTACATTATTGGATTATATTTATATACTAGCTGGGACCCGCGGTTTCACCCGCCGTTTAATATATAAGAAATAGATTACCGTAAATAATTATTATGTAATTAGTATATATTGGATTTCAAACTTGAAAGTACGACTATTCTCAGAGGTAGTCGGATAAAAAATACCGAGGCCGTTTCTGATCAGAATAACGTGTAAAAGTGTCCTTTAAGGAACCATTTAGTCATCAAGGTGAAGTGGAAAAGGGTGGGTCAAAACCATTGAGGTACCTCAATGGTTTTGACCCACCCTTTTCCAAATATTCTGGAGTGGCGACCACAACTTGAACGCTGGCTTCTACCAGATGGATAGACGATTCGGTAAGGGTGGGGGTTTCCGCTGCATACGAGTAAAAACTTTCAGTTGATATGACGATGAAGAAGTAAAGGGACGCTACAATGTTGTAGTTACAGGAGCAGCTGTAGTGTGCGTCACGAAGCGGATGCGAGGCGTCGGCGATAAAATGTTGAAGCTTGTTATCGTAGTTGTCGTAGCGTCTGGATGCCACTCGTTCAACGGTTTACGAGCGAATGGCAACCCGCTGCGCACTGCGGTCCGCGCGTTCTCCGGAGTCAAACGTTTTGTTGTGTCTACCAGTACTACTACTGCTGCCGCTGTGGGCTACTGTCACGCTGGTCCCTCCCGTATTCTGACGATCATGCGATGCAGTCTGATTGTAAACGTGTACCGTTGGTCGTTCAATCAGAAAACACAAAGGAAAAGTGTGGTTTCAAGATCTCGTGAAATATAATTAATATTTACTCATTTCTAACCTTGAACTTCAGATGCAGAACAAATTACATGAAGGCATATAATTTTTTTTTTAAATATATTATATTGAAATATTATATCATTACTAGTGGTCACCAAATGATCGAAACACGACCGTAATTCCATTTTTTTAACATGCATTTTATTTTTATGCTCTCCTCCTCCATATGAACTCTAACTGTGCCAAATCTGACACTCATTCGTGCGCACAATGTGTTTAAAAAGAAGTAGAGTTTTTCTTCAAGTATTAATATATGATTTTATCATCATTTTGGCCGAATAAACTGCTGGACACATACCTCCCCCAAAGATCACCACACTGGGCTGTCTGGGTGTGTGCACTCATCGGGGGGTTTTTCCATAATAACCACGCTTGGCAGGCGGGTTGATGGTTGCAGTTGAGTTGATAATGTACTCAAAGGACGCCGCTGCCCTTCCTCTGGGTAATCTCACAGTCACCTTTTACGAAATCCACGGGATGAGATGGGTTGGTGCTATTCGTAGCCGGCACCACACGGCATTAATATATAGATACTATTGATCTACTCTAACACGTCATATAAATACTACACCTAAATATAGGTAGGTTGCGACAACTACACTTTAATAGTTATCAGATTTTTTTTTCTGCTAGTTATCTGGAAGTAGTCCCAGGGTCACGTGATCACCAGCTGTCTTTTTTTTAAATTTGGGACCAGCCTGCCACACATTCCCAACTCCTGCAACTCCTGTAAGCCAGGATCTACAATGGCGACCACCGAAAAGAACACCGACCAATGAAGATCGGTGTGTCCCAGAGAAATCAAAAACTGTCTTGGAACCCGCAACGAAATTAATCAGAAAAGAAAATGGAGGAGTAGGAAAGTATATATATAGTCCAATGTTAAGCGTCCATGCTAGTCAGATAGCGTAGAGCACGAGCAGTCGGTATGAGAATGCCTGGCAACCTGTTACCACCACGCCTTGGGTCGTGCTGTTATATTACTTTCCCGTTCAATGTTGGTCTGAACGTGGGCTTTCTCCTCACACTTCGGAAACGACCAAAGAGGGGTCATTGTAAAAAATTAGGTATAATACTGTTATCGGTATTTGTGTACACAAAGATATAATGAAACACATAATTTATTGTTCGACATTAACAACATATACTTATGCTAATACTAAGTACCTCACTATCTGATTAAGATTATCTGTTTAAAAATGTTCGTAAGATTGATGACGCTACAGATTGTGCGTTCTCATGTTGGTACCGTCGTAGTTATAATGAAGGAAGTGAAACAATGACTGGCTTACTACGATAACTTGCTTGTTACGATAGATCCGCTACAGGTTGAGTGTTATCATAGTAGTGAGGTTGCAGAGTACCGGTGAGTTTTACTGGAGATCCTAGTGGTCCGGTATGTGCTGGAGACGATCCAGAGGGTTTTGGTAGTACCGAAGTTTCTCTTCACATCAATGAGGAAGCCTGTTGAATATTTCCACCTCCCAAAACAGATAAAATTTCAGTGCCGAAGGACACTACATTTTTTTCAAATCGATTATATTTCTTCAAATAAGGATGAATCGATACAATGAGTGGAGAATAACTGAAATATGACTGAACTGAATTTTAAATAGAACCAAATCTCATTACAAATTGAGGTTGAGCGAACATCTCCACCTAACATTTGATCTATCATAAATCAGTCAATCATTTATCCAGTAATTAAGTCCTAACGAAAGGTTTACAGATCATATTGACACAGCGGAGGGCATTTCGTTACATGAAAAGAAATGGGAAAAGTAACTCAGGGCTAGGTTTTTCCAGTATCATCACTGTCGTCACTATATGGTCTCCGTCCGTGCCCACACCGAGTAACCCACGAGAAGCATAGCACAGTGCACAGGAATGCTTCGGGGGATCCTTTAGTGGGTGGCTCTAGTGTGATCTTACGAGGACCTTGAGCCCCCTTAGGTGCCGAAGATGACTGCCCCAGTGGTTTTAGCTGGTAGGAGTCTGGCAATGCCCTTTGTCCTTCCCCGGGGTGGAGGAAGTACGTGATGAATTTCCACTGAGACCAATAAGAAAAGGTCTTTCCAGGATCAAGGAAAATGTGCGCAATATATACAACTAGTTTAGTGTACTAGGTCGTAGATGCAGCCTTTGCATGCAATGTTTGTGCACAGATCAGCCGTAAACGTCCACTTGCTGTACATGGACCTCCCAATGACTACTACAATGACCAGTTATAGGGGATTTTGCTATAATCAGCACGCTTGGCGTGTGGATTGCTGATTCAAGCGTGTTGTTAATAGCACAGGAGAGGATGCTGCTGTCCATGCTCTGGATATCAACACTTTATCCCGAGAGGGGTGGTCTATTCTTTGCCAGAAGCCACATGGAGTGATGTCTGTACAACTCAGCTGGTCGCATCTCAACTCATCAGACAAGAGCCCCTCGAGGGTGGACCTCACCCCGCTCTACCCGCCCGCTACCGCCGGCACTCCCCACGTAACTGTTAAAGCTTTGTTTAACACACTATCTGCAGTGCCATTTCTAAAGCTTAAACATCCTTGAATACAGAATTGAAATAACGTTAAAAAACCATTTTGGTATTCACCTTCTTAATAAATATATAAATAAAATACTACTATTAATTCACTCGATGTCTCGAACACTGTAGCGTTCTGTCTAGATGCTGCACGTAAGTATATAGAATGAATGAAATAAACGCGATATATTCCCGTTAGCTATTTATATTAATATTATTATTTCAATATTATTATGAGTTCTTTTCACTGTAGAATAAAATGCTGCACAAATTAATTAGTTCATTCCAGGAGAAGTATTTTATCTCGAAGTCATAGGTCTCTGAATCGGTTCGGCGATGCGATACAAATGCTCCTCATTTATATTGACTGTAGTTCCACATGGGTTTGCCAGCAATTATTCTCTGTCCACTATCGAAACGATTTTAATTTCACCAGACTAATGAAATTTTGTACCTTGTTAAGTTAAGCTTTTATTGTTTAGTATTAAACTAAAGTCGTTCATTGTATTATATGACTTTTATATGATCTCCTTCAAAAATAATGAAGTTCATTTTAAGGGGACAATAGGAATAGGTACAAGGGTCACGTTTATTAAAAAATGCAATTTTAGCACAAATCAGTGCTGGTTCCTTTCATTTTACCACTTTTTTTAACTCGCTTTCTTGTATATCTGTCTTTTTGTCTGTTTGGTACAAATTTTGCTATCGATTTTAAACTAAATTTCTGTTAAGCAAGAGACTCGAAACTTTAAACATAGCTCAGAACCGGATGACAATGCAATATTAACTCTTCATTTGTATCATAATTTCGGCCGAATAAAGTCAGTGCTGGACAAAGGCTTCCCACAGACATCACCAAAATGACTGGTCTGGTATGTTGTGTGCTCATTCATTTCGCGTAATCCCCCGTTTTGCCATTATCGCTGCCACGGTTGGCAATCGTAGTTGTGTTGTACTAGAAGCACGTTGCTGCCCACTCACCCAGTTACCCACTGGATGAGATGGGTTGGTGCTATCCGTAGCCGGTATCACACAGCCTCAATATTAACTAGAAAACAGAATATAACAAGTTACATATAACAGTTAATTTTACTTATTAAATACTTTTTTTACCTTTTGTTACTAAAACGCACACAAATAGAGATCACGTGCCCTTGTAACAAAATGAATAATAAGTAAGGATTTTTTTTGTCCTCGAATAACATGTTTTTATTCTTACAAAAAATATGGGAATACAAAAAACTTGATTTTACTAATTGTCCCTTTGAAATAGGTCAGTATTTTTGTAGGACTCTATTTATTTAAGATCCTCAAGTGGAGGCTGCGCCCTGGTAAAGGTAGCGTGGGACGGCCTCTGATGAGATGGATAGCTATCCTGGTGAAGGTCGCTGGGACTCGTTAGATGCGGCCGGCATATAGCCGGTTGTTGTGTAAAACTATGGGGGAGGCCTTTGTTCAGCAGTCGACGTCCTGTGGCTGACATGATGATGATAGTAATAAATTGAGACTAATCTACATGATTTATTTGTTCCTAACAATTACCGTCGCAGCAGGAGCCATCAGTTATAAGCATGTTATTTCCTATACCCCGGACAATGACTGCGCTTAACGCTCTCTTGGATTCTAACCCCGACTTTGATTTGTTTGAGGATGCCTGGAAGACTACTCTGTCGAAATGTACAAAGTTTTGTGAAAATAATGCATTATTGCGTGTTTATTTGTGCCTTATTTTTAATTAATAAATGTGTCTTATTTATAATTCTGGGTTTTGTCTTTTTACCTTGTACTTAGTTGTGATAATTTTATTTATAATTTATTGATAATTGTCTATAAGTAGTGTAATTGGCTTTGGCCGTTCTATTTAAAGTGAATAAATAAATAAATGATGTATGAAGGTGTTCTAATCCAATTAGTTTGATACACCAACGCCTGATATGATGTGAAAGGCAAATGTTGGTTTGATCGATACAAAATAAGTTAAATGGAAATCTAAGAGCTACTTATAAAGTTGAGAGTTAAGAGTTGCTAAAGACGAGTAAGGGTTGATATCGAAAGGATCCATCCTACCATGTGCTAATAACAACATACCTCGATCACCGCTCCACCTGCTCATTGGGAGGCCTATGTTTAGCAGTGGCCGTTTTTTTATAATGAAAATCAAATTAAAATCTAAGCATATGTGTGTATATTCTATCAAGAGCTAAAATAGTATACTCAACCTTTACGGTGATCTGTGTTATTCAGTCTATTCGATCCGCCTGCAAGCGTAGGTGCATACCGTTTAAATTCCCTGGAATTTAATTCCACATGAAGCTTGTAGATTTGAATGAATTATTTGTGAAATGATATGTCACGATATTTCACTCTGTAAATGAATATAAAAGCCATATGTGCTACACAAACCTCACACAATAAATTAGCGTTGTGAGCGCTGTGAGAGCTGGACATCTCGCACGCCGCGTGGCTAATTTATTCTACTCACAAAGCAAAACTCGTTAAAATCTCTATAACTATTAGACGAGGAATGCGTTTTTGGCAAAAGGATTTAATATATTTTATGTCCAAAACCGCAACATAATTTCTTTCAACATATTTTCTTTGACTTTCTTTTGTTCGTTTTCCTATTTCCTTCCCATTCCCCCCTTCTCCCCGTTCTCTATGGTTGAGAGAAAGAGGATAGACAGCTACTCTCGCCAATCGTCGCACGTCTTCATAGGTGGTGATCGAGTTCGTCGCGTTTGCACTCGTATTTTTTTTTTACTGATAACTAAAAAACCATTTCGCCACAGCGACCAGTCTGGGTATGTTGTGCGCTTATTGCGGGGTTTTACCATAATCGCCAGGCTTGGCAGGCGGGTTGGCGATCGCAGTTGTTAATGTACTCGAAGGACGTTGCTTCCCAGCTCCGGTTAATCTCATCGTCGCCTTTACGAGACGCATGGGGTGAGATGGGGTGGTGCTATTCGCAGCCGGCACCACACGGGATCTGTATATCTCCTACGACCACTCATTGTAGTGATAATCAGGAGGCTCCCTGTCCAGCAGTGGTTTTTTTTTTACCGTTGCCCCGCACTAGTATTTTTCCTGTGTCGTGGGTGCGTTGTGTCTGCGAATCGAATCCGCGACCCAGAGCGCAACAGCCGGCTGTATCAGCCACTGCACCAACGGGGCTGTGCATGTGTTGAGCGCGACTGGAGCGCTCATTTTGCGTTGAATATAATTATTTCAAAGCAACTACTCGCGGCTAGCGTCGATCTTCAGGTCCTGCAAAGTATAACTGGTTGTACTGTTACGTATCTTCTAACGTAACGCGAGGTTGCGATAGCGATGCGTGACGGTTATGTGTCATGCATGGTAGTTCAAGCATTTTCTGTTAATTAGAACTCGGAATTTAAACGGAACAAGAGCATCTATGACGCTATCCAACATAGTGAGGTGTGTTCGTGTGACGCCACACTCACTGCACTCCCGCACACACAGGTACATAGATAGTGCGCCTGGCTGCTGGGCGCCAGTGGGCTAACCGTGTCTTGCTTTGCACTTTTCTTCAGTCCCTTTCTATTCAGTAGAAACATGGAAATGTATCATCATATTTCCTTTTGATTTTATCGTAGTAAGCGAACCCTGACGAGACAGAAAACGTACTGGGCACAATCGAAAAGGCAATCGGCCAGTTGACTAAGGAATAATGTCCTGGGCTGCAGCTGGCTTGTGTGCGATGAGTTGAATATACTGCGATTATTAATTGGATTGCCAAGAGTGGTAATTGTGTCAACATCTAATACAAGTCATGACTATGGAGAGCGAGAAAGGGTTATTATTTTACTGTTTTTATTGAATTAATGTTGATACTACATAGTGTAGTTTATCAGGTAGGCAGGTAGGCATTAATCCATAGGTTACCGATAAAAGCATTTCTTTCGATAAAATAGAGGAAACGGTCATTGGCATTAACCCCATACAATTGTAAACCATGAACTGCTAATAAAGAGTTACTAACCAAGAATCCTGTAAAGCAAACTTTGTCTTTGCAATTTTTTCGAATCCAAGTTGGCTACAGTTAAATTACTATTCGTATAATTTTATGCTCATAATATGCCATGAAAATAAAGTTACCACTTCAAATAATTACCATCATTTAAATGAGAACAAGGGATTTCATAAAGTAAAAAACAAATTTAGGTACCAAGAACCGATCCCTCATAAATTTGATCAACAGCGACGAAATAAAAAACAATCGCGCGTAATTGGATAGGCTTTCCTCCGTCGTAACATAATTGGGTACACGCACGCGCGGCTGGGCGGCTCGCGTGCACGAGAATTAAGATAAAAACAGGTAATATATTCAAAGAGCACATTCCTCCCGAATTAATTCCTCGTCCAATCTGTATGTGTGGGGTGTCAATAAATCTAAATATTCATCAGTAGGGGTTAAAGGAGGGGGTCTCATTTATCCGCATTAATTACACGCGCCCTGTGTTGCACCGCGCTAGCCCTTTTAATATTCGCGACGCGTAGCACCGTAGCACGGTGTAGCGCCAGCGTAGCGTGCAATCCTACCTGCATAAGCCAAGCTCTCCTGTAAAGCGCATCGGTTATAATTAAGCAACGAATAAAACTGAGAAGCTGCTGTAAAAAACTTACCTCATTTAAACCGGGATGCGAACATAAATGAGAGAGAAGTGACAGTGGGTTTTGCTGTCGCAGAGAAGAGACAATATATAATGTCTATATGATACCTTTGGGACCAAATTTGTTTTATTTACCGTTTGTATCATCGTCATTGCTGATGATGATGATATTTGTATGAACGTTTTTACCATACAACGTTTATGTTTTATCTTGATAAGATACTGCACGGGCTGTTAACATACAATTTTGTCACAGAAACTTTCCCACGGTCCGACGTGGGCCCCATTACTGACATTGCGTAGTGGTGCTCGTTGAATACTCCACGGCAAACGATGTCACGGGGACTGTCCCGACCCGCGTTGCGTGCACTTTATCTTTTACACGCGACTAGATATAGTTCTCAAGCGTGCGCAATATAGATAAGCACAGAAAGTCCACTCCATAGTCCTCTTTTAAATTACCGTATGTACCTATTTATCTTTGCATAAAATGATCCTATAGTATAACATATACAATAAGACATTTTTGTATCCTTTTCGTTCAGTGCAGCACACAAGCTAAAGTGTATACAACGTTTAGGTGCTTATATTTTAAGGTTTTATGTTTAGTATATTCAATGCATGTTTATTTTCTGGGGCAATAAATCAAAATCATTTTTCATTCAACTTTCTTTACAATGTCGAATAAGAAGCTCATATACACATTAATGGAGGAGTGCACATCAAGATGACTAACTAAATAGTTTAGTGTTCTAAGATTCGTGATTTAGATTTGTTTGTATCCGAGGCACATGCCATTTGAGAACCGTCCATATTAACTATTACATCAAACTGTGACATCAGTGAATTGAGGCTATCCAGCTAGCTATCCACGCTCTTCTAAAAGAAATACTAACTAATATCAACAATAACTACCTAACCACTGGTCTATTCTTCGATTTATCGAAAGCTTTCGACCTAGTTTCACATGACACATTGTTACAAAAGCTTCAAAATAGTATTAGGGGACCAACACTTCTGTGGATATCCTCGTACTTATGTAACCGACAACAACGTGTTATTATAACAAAGCTAGATGAAAATAGGCATATGATACCATACTCTTCTGAATACAGGCACAACAAATACGGTGTCCCACAAGGAAGTGTATTGGGCCCAATATTATTTCTGTTATATATAAATGATATCATTAACATAACCACCCATAAATGTATACTATTTGCCGATGACATATCTATCGTTGTGACATCTAATAAAAATAATAAAACCACTATTGATCATCAGACAGACATTAATCAAGTAATAAATAACTTAATTAAGTGGCTCGACATAAATAATTTAAAAATAAATCTTGAAAAATCCGTTTACATACAATTTAATAAATCTAACAACAACAAATATAATGTCAATCTAAATGTGCCAACAATTAAAAAAGTTACACATACAAAGTTCTTAGGAGTAACTATAGATGAAGACTTAAACTGGAAAGCTCACGTAGAAAATGTTTGTAGTAGGATAAACAAATTTATATACGCACTCAAAAGTGTTAAAAATGTAACAAATAATAAAACAGCTGTCATATCCTATCAAGCGTATATAGAATCGGTACTACGCTATGGTCTCATAGTCTGGGGCAATAGTACAGATACCAACAGAGCTTTTATCGCTCAAAAAAAGTGCATTAGGGCAATATATGGGCTTGCACCAGATGAATCATGCCAACCAGTATTCAAGAAACTTGGTTTGTTACCGCTGCCATCTCTTTACATATATGAAATATGCATGTTTGTATGGAAACATATGGAACTGTTTAAAACAGCTAATGACGTTAATGTAAGAAATCGGCGAGACCCATTCCGGCTCGTACTTAGTGATATCCCCAACTCAACAAAATATAATAAAAGCTGCTTAGCGATGTGTGTGCGTGTATATAATAAATTACCAAGCTATCTAAAAGAGCTTAATATAAAGTTCTCGTTCAAAACTAAACTACATGTATGGTTAAATGAAAACAATTTTTATAGTGTTAAGGAATTCCTTGATAAGAAAAGTTAATATTGTAAAGTTATAAAAAGGAAAGAATAGACTCTTCCCTACTGTTAAACAATGTAAATGGTTTGTGTTATTTTATTTTGCATGCTATGTATTAGCAAAACATGTATGCGCTTTTTATACTTAACATCTTTTTATACCATGTTTTACGCAAATAAATATTATTATTATATATGCTTCATTTGAATCTCTCCCATTTCTGGGGAAATACACCAAAACTGCGGGCTTTTGGCCAAACAGCTTTGGCGGTATAATGTTGTATTTAATCGATTGACAGAAACTTTCTTACGATTCTGCATGTGTTCAGTATGATTGCTTTCTGTAAGAGTATGAATGTGAGTGGATGAATATTTAACGTTTTAAGGCTTGTATGAAGTGTTTTAGGAATGACGCCAGTGCTGGATATTATAATTGGGATGGTCTTGACCGTGGTAACTTTCCATTGAGTTTTTAGTTCAATTGTCAAGTCTGCGTATTTTGAGAGTTTGTTTGAATGTGTGGCTGTTAGATTGTGTGTGTTGGGAATTGCTATATCTATGAGGTATACAATTTTATTTTGCTTGTCGTGCAGGGTAATATCAGGTCGATTGTGGTGTATAGTCTTGTCAGTCAGTATAGTTCTGTCCCAGTACATTTTGTAGTTAGGCGAGTCTAGTACGATCTGGGGTGTATATTTGTAATATGATATTTTTTCTGTAACAAGTTTGTATTTATACGCGAGTGTCTGGTGTATAATTGCTGCTACCTGGTCGTGTCTGTGTTTGTAATCTGTTTGTGTGATAGATGAACATGCGCCTGTGATGTGTTGGATTGTTTCAGGTTGTTTATGACAATGACGGCAGTGGTCACTGCTTGAATTGTTGTCTCGGATTATGTACTTCCTGTAGTTTTTGGTGTCTATAACCTGGTCTTGAATCGCTAGCATGAACCCCTATGTTTCAGGAAACAGCTCACCTCGCTTTAACCATGCGTTGGACGCTATCATGTCAACATTAGGGTTGGTTAAGTCTAAGCGATGACGTCCATGAAGTGATTTTTGAGTCCATGTATAAATTTTCTGTTGGTTGGTGTTTGTCTCCAATTTTTTGGTGTGATCAGCCAGAGAGAGTGGTGTGAATGTGTCTGCTTGAGATATAGCTTTGTGTAGTGCTGATTGTTGTGAGTGATTGTGGAAGAATGTTCTGAGCAATGTGATTTGTTTGTTATGTAGGTTTGTTATGTCAATGAGTCCTCTACCGCCCTCGCTCTTAGGTAACGTCAATCTCTGCACGCAAGCCCTTGGGTGATGTTTTCTGTGCGAAGTCATTGTTGTATTTATTATTCTTTGTAGGCTTTTTAGGTCTGTTTGAGTCCAGCGTATGATTCCAAATGAGTATGTCAGTATGGGGATAGCAAATGTGTTAATGGCTTTGATAGTGTTTCGTGCATTGAGGTGGGTGTGTAGTATTTTGTGTAGTCTATTTTTAAACTTTTGTTGCAGAATCTTTTTTGTGTCTTTGTGGTGAATTTGCTGTGACTGGGAATATCCTAGGTATTTATATACTTCTACGGGGTCTACGGTGTCAATGACATCATTATTTGCTAACTTATATGAGGCGGGTTCTACTATTCCTTTGTTAACAGATTGGATTTTACATTTGTCTATTCCGAATTCCATGCGGATATTGTTTGAAAATATCTGAGTAGCGTCAGCAAGTGTATGTATTTCATTAAGTGTGCTTCAAAGAGTTTGATGTCATCCATATACATGAGATGAGAGAGAGTGGTTTGATGTGCGTTGTGTTTAATTTTAAATCCTATGTCAGTTTTGTTAAGCATGTTAGAGAGTGGATTAAGTGCAAGGCAAAACCAAAGGGGACTTAAAGCATCACCTTGGAATATACCTCTTTTTATTGGAATGAAATCAGTTTCGGTGATTGTGTCAGAATTACATAGTTTAAGTTTCGTGTTCCAGCTTAACATTGTCTTTTCTAAAAAATCGGTTACTGCAGGATGAATTTTATAATGTTTTAAAATATAAACTAACCAAGAGTGTGGTACAGAATCGAACGCTTTCTTGTAGTCTATGTACATAGTGTGGATATTGCGTTTGTGGCTAAATGCTTGTTTAGAAGCTACAGCGTCGATTGTGAGCTGTTCTTTACATCCCTGGCTATGTTTTCGGCAGCCTTTCTGTTCCTCTGCTAAAATATTGTGTTCATTTGTGTGTTTGTATATGGATTCACTTAAACATGATGTGATAATTTTATAGATATTCTGCAGGCACGTGATTGGACGATATTTAGCAGGGTTTGCCATATCTGATGAATCTTTCGGGAGCATGTATGTTATACCCTGTGTGATGTATAGCGGCATTGTATCAGGTGAGTGGATGAATTCATTAATGTGTTTGAGTAATAGTGTGTGAGTGCATGTGAACTTTTTATACCAGAAATTGTGTATGTTGTCGGACCCTGCAGCTTTCCAGCTGTGCGTTCTTGCTATAACAGTTTTCAGAAGATCTAAATGGATTTGTTCAAATTTCATTTCTGGCAAACCCTTCAACCTCTCTCTATCTTCCTCAATCCACTGATTATGTTCGTGTTCAACGGGGTTAGACCAAATGTTTGACCAGAATGTGTGTAAGGATTCAGAGGTAGGTAAAGTGCTATTGTTTTCCGGTGCAATATTGTGCTGTTGTGTAAGCTTTCTGTAAAATAGCTTTTCGTTATTGCAAAACTGTTTATTTTGTGTTTTTCTAAGTGTTGTCTGTTTGTATCTTCTCAACCGGCTTGACAAGGTGTTTAATTTTTGCTTTAGGGTGTCTTGGAAGTGTTCTAAGTCAGTGTTTTGGTTTTCGTGTTGCGAATGGATTTTGTACTGTTGTTTAATTTTCATTATGTGTTTTTGTAAGGCTCGTGATCGGACACCTCTTGTATATTCAGTCAGTCTCCCAATATTTGCTCTGAGATCATTGATCCTTCCTTGCAGTCGTCTTTGCCACCAGGGTACACTTTGTGGTTTATTTATTCTATTTACATCTGAGATTCTAGCACCATTAAATTTGGCTGAAGTATAGGCCGCACTGTAGATAATTGTTTGTAATGTGCTAAAATTTGTGTCCGATGTGAGTGTATTTGGAATAACATCAGAGTTGAGGTGACTTATAATAGTTGCTAGTTTCCTAGAGGGTTTTAGTTTTGGTAGGTAGGGTCGAGTTGTTGGGTGTGTATCTTTAAAATTGTTAAAAGTTTCCATGAACATTTCTTTTAATTGTTGATGCATTTCTATGGGGAAGCTTAGAGACTGATCATCTGTTGTTTGTTCTGAATCTCGCTTATTGGTAACTGTATGCACCGGTTCAGTAGCTGTTAAGTTCTCTTCTACATGTTGGGTTATGTCTTCGGTAGTATGTGTAATAATAGAACCTAGCTCATTTCGAACTTCTTCTTGAATTTTTTTCAGATGATCAGCAGATAGAAGTCTGTTGTTAATAATTGACCTACGTTGGTCTGCTATTCTTTGTGCAGAAAGATGGGCAATTGAAGGACATTTAGAAGTAACGTCTTGGTGTAATAGAGGTCTATATGTGGTTAAGTCTGTTTCTAGATTTGTGAGTCGATAATAACTTCTCATTATGGCTTCGTTGAGGTTGTCTGACCATCTAATCCTCCGAGTTTTTGTGTGGTCTGTGGTTGTGTTTGTATTTAATGGTGGCTGCTGATTTTGAAGTAAAGCTCTTACTTCTTCTTTGATACTCGCAATCTCTAGGTTCGTTAGAAAGTGACGTTGGACTATAGCACGGCGTTGGTCTCCTACTCTTTGTTTTCCTACTTCCATTTCAGGGAACTCTGCTATAAACCGTGCGTGTAATGGTGTAAGGTACGTTTTTGTGTTTGCTTCTAATTCACTGAGGATGAAATAATGGCGCATGATGAAACTATTCATGTCTTTAGTCCACGTCTTACGTGTGCGCCGTCCACCTTGGATGGGTGCAGTAATTTTGGCCGAAGTAGCCTCCTGCACAACATTCATGGTGGATTGAAGTGATGGTGAGGGTGATGAATTTGACGAACTTGACTTTTGGGTTATATCGAGATAAGATGGTGGTGATGAAGGGATGGATGAAAATAATGATGTTGTTGGTGAAGAGTTTGATGATGACTGTCCGTGTTGGACTGCAACAGTTCGAGACTGGGCAGACTGGTGCGATACGTTGCCCTCCCCAGAATACGTAGGGCTGCCCGAGCTGGAAGGCTCGGAGCGGGATTCTCCATCGCGGTTGGCTACGGTACCCGCCTGGGGTAAAATTCTACTTCTTAGGCGCATCGCATATGTGTTACTTAAGAGGAATTGGGAAACGGGAAGCTATAGCCTGGGAGTTGACTAGACGCTTAGGTATGGGTTGGGAACTGGGATTAGGCAAGGTAAAGGAGGGAGTTTGGGAATAGGAATTAGAAAAAGGAAATTTGGGTAAGGAAGGTGTTCTTGGTCTGGGAGTGGACCAGGAACAAATTTGTACCCCTCTTGGTCTGACCTCTCACCCTAGGCCTGTCCGGCATGAGTGACTCTACCGGTATAGCCCTAGCGCTCATTAAGGCGCACAAGCCCCCCCACGACGTCAACGTAAGGATACGATGGGGGGGTTATTATTATTATTATTATATTGACAATTTATTTTTGAGCCCATGAGAGCGAGTCCGAACTACTATAATTCAAATAAGGACCAAAGTGGTTTAGTTGGTCACTTGGTAAGACGTGGTGATGGCGCGTGGAATCGAGCCCTGACAGAGTGGGTCGATGATCTAGAAGTGGTCGCAGGAATCAGAACGCAGACCTGGATGCGATCAGCACAAAATAGAGTAGATTGTCACATGACACTTATACCTCGAAGTGAGTTGATACAAGCTGTGGATGATGATGATTTATATATGAGCCCTATTGGGCGTTATTAGGAGTGGGCCCTCTGTCGTTTGTAGTATCATGTGACGATGAGAGGCGCGTGTCGGTGGCGCCGGGTCACGGTCAGCGATACATTATGGATGAGCACATGAGGCGCTATTACTTCGATACGAGCCGTGATCGCGGTCACACGACTATTTATGTATACGACCAGTTCGCTTCACTTACTCTAGCAAGTAGTGGAGCATGTGGGAGTACATTACAGCGATTGACTTTTTGCAAATTGTCCTACTTGTAATAAGTACCTACTGGTTTCATACTGACGAAGCGTTTTGTGGAGATGTAACATAATCAGGAGTAAGTAGTTTTTCTTAGACTTGTTACATATTTAGGATATGAAAAGTTGCCAAAAGACATCTTTATAAGCTAGTAGCCTGGTCTCAGCAAATATTGTGTATTATTATGTTCTCGTGGTTTTGAATGACACATATATTTATTATTTTATCTCACGAAAAGGGCGAATAAAGAATATTTTCCTGTCATTAAAATGTTTTTTGAATCTTTCATAATTTCCTGGCTACGTTTACTAACTAGTAGGAAATTTACTAAAATTTATTTCGTTCTTGCATTATAAATCAAATGCAGCAATCCTACATATATAGTAAACGGAAGCTTCGTTGAAGGGGCCAGTGAACAGAGGCGAGTAGGGGCAAGGTGGAATTCTCGTCACGCGCCGTGGTTGACTCTACTCATATAGAGCGGGCGCGCGGCGGCGGGAGCTGCAGCACTGGGTCATTGAAACGGCGTGATGTGCCCAGATATGAATAAAGCTTGATGCTGATCACGATCATATGTACCTGAGTGCCGTTTGTCCTTTCCCCATCCCAGATTTGGAATTAATTATTTAAATGTCCGTCACTGCAGTTTATTTCTTCATTTTTGTGTCAATAGCTTTTACTCTTCCATCGATATTTCTCCAGCTCAAAGCATGATCAGATGCACAGTTAATTGGTTGGCTTGCATTAAGTCCCCTTATCGTGCCTTGCCGTGTGGTGCCGGCTACGAATAGCACCGACCCATCTCATTCTGTGGGTGTCGTAAAAGGCGAGTATGGGATTAACCGGAGGATGGGCAGCAGCTTCCTTCGAGTACATTAACAACCCAACTGCGATCGCCAACCCACCTGCCAAGCATGTGGTGATTATGGCAAAATCCAAAGAGCAACAACATACCCATGTCGGTCGTTGAGGTGATCTTTAGGGAGGCCTGTGTCCAGCAGTGCAGTTTATTCGGCCGAAATGATAAGGTCTCCTTATCTAAGTGTGTCCGGATTAAGAATATGACACTACTCTATGTCCTCCCGTGGATGTCGTGAAAGGCGACTAAGGGTTTATAAAACAGACACAGGGTGGAATAGTAGCCATGCATACGGCGTTCACTAACCCGCCTGGCGAGCGTGGTCTGTACTGTCAGTACTGGCCAATTCCCCAAAATGATGACACAATAGTAGAAATATATGGGGGAGGTCTTCGATCAGCAGTGGACGTTCTGAAGCTGATATGAGGTCTCCCACATTATATACGACAGTTAGTTTTTTATACACCATCGTGACGTCATGCTCTTTTGTCTGTATTGCACCGCAGTTCTACCCATCTACAAGGCTGTTATACTATCGTTATATAATCCGTTATCCAATGGAGAGAACTTTTTAATGGCCTCAAGAATGGTCTTTGTTAATGGTCAGAGTGCGCGAGGAAGCTGTGGTGGTAATTATCGAAAAGCGGGTGCCTTCTGTCTTCCGAATGCTTCAGCTTCTCAACAGAACATGTGAGCTCGCGCTGCTATTGATAAAAAGATGATACTCTAGCCCTCTTTATAATTAAAGCCATATTCTTATGAACTGCATTGAAAGGTCCCGAGTGGTCTCGACAGCCCCTGAGTAAGCCGATATTCCTTCACCCCGTCGCGCATCGGTGGCGTTGTGTAATACATAAATATGCTTTTAACAATTAACCTACGAATGTTTATGGTGCAGGTATTCATTTCTATAACCACACAACTAGCTACAACAGGCATCTGATTCATTAACGGTTATAATAAAAAAAGTTTTGTCATGTGAGCTCAATTACTAAAACGCAATACGCCGCCTAGCACACTATACGGTGCGGAACCCGAACCTTGCTCAACCGATTCTCGCATTATTTAGATGGAGGCCGTTTTGTTACTTGCAATACAAAGCCGATTTTAGTGCCGGAAAGCCCACCTTGCAGTTTCTTGAAAATGACCGATAGCCGCAGTACTAAGAAGCCGCAGAACATCAGGAGCGTTTACGCTCAGTAATAACCATAAACAATGGAAAAAAGCAAATCTTAGTATTTTGGCACTGATTATGCAGAGTATGCAGAAATGACAATATAAATCTATACAAATAAATAAAATTGAAGTGTCTGTTTGTAATGTCAATGTCAACAGCTTTTTACTAAATGCATATGAAAGTATATACGGTACCTATAACAAAAAAGCAATTTCTAAATTTTTTGTCTGTCCGTCTGTCTGTCTGTTTGTTCCGGGTAATCTCCGAAACGGCTGGACCGATTTTGACGGGACCTTCACTGGCAGATAGCTGATGTTATAAGGAATAACTTAGGCTTAATTTAATACTATTATTTTAGAAAAATAATTAGGGTTCCGCGTAAAAAAATAAAACCCTTGAAATTCAATATATACATTTTATGTCAAGTGTCTATGTCGAAGTACTCTAAATTTCTTTTAAATTAAACGCGGGTGAAACCGCGGGTCCCAGCTAGTCTAAAATAAAATCAGTGCGTAGTTTCCAAAAGAACAGTAGTGAGGGTATAAATAAATCAAGAGCGGGTGCACATTGCTATTCAGTGCGAGGCGGCGCGAGGCGGAGGCGGCAGATAAGCGGCGGCGCGCATTTACATACTATTTTATTTCGCCCGCGTCACGTACTCGATAGATTCTTATGTTAAGTAGCTTCACTGCACGACACTTTGACGTTTTAAATGTCACCTGATTTATAGTCCTCTTTTATTATTATGATTCCCTTTAATTCTTAACTTACACATTGACTACATTTTTAAACATACATATTTTTACTTTTTATCCGTGTGGTGTCCGGATTAAGAATATAGTACTACTGCATCTCCTCCCGTGGAGGTCGTAAAAGGCGACTAAGGGACTCTAAACCAGAGGGATTATTATCTTAAAATCCAATATTTATCAAGCTGGTACATGATCTGTTTTTTGCTGGCAGAAACGTCAAGCTGAATTGATCGAGCTATTTTATAACGTATTTGTTTTGTTTTTAATAGTGTGCCGTCTTTTGGTCAAGAATAAATGTTCTATCTTTCTTTCTGGTTGGTTAAATCACTTAAACCCGTCGTGTTAATCATTTTCATCTGCATACTGCTAACCACTACACATAGGGATCTCTGACGTAGCAGGTAGCTCGTAGTATTGACGAGTGCCATAGGTACGGCTTCAATACCCGCATTGAACTAATATTTTGATGACCCACATATACTGGATCCGGGTCTGAGGATTTATGGAAGGTGAATTTGTGTAGGTAAACGATACAGGGTCAAAGGATCTGTTATATTGTCCATTCAGTATCGTAGGTATAATTATATGAAAGTTCATTAGCAGGTCTACCTGCAGTATTTGTGCGGCTAGCTTGAATATTGTCTCGCCATCAGTCGGACATCGAAGCCTCGTCACTCCCAGGGTGCATCGCGTGAAGGTGAGCTGACTTTCGGGACCGCTGAGTGCATACGTCTATAACAACAAACTGAAAGCGGTGTTCATGTGAGCTGTAATTGGAGCATCGCCGCTTACGACACCGCCATTGATGTGTGTTAATTAACGTTAATTAATATTTAAATTAATCCCTTTATAATCTGCGAGCTTTGAACAACCTATATGTGTGAGGACGGTATTTTGATTTGGAATAACGATAGGAGCGATCAATAGACCACTATTGATCGCTCATTCGTTTGCCGATTGTAAGGTTCGAAGTTCAGCCTCAAGTTTGCGAGGTTTTGTCGGGATTTTCTATACTACATTAGGGTTGCGTGACCGTACATTACTGCTTACCTTCGTAGGGCTTACAAGAGTTGCTTATAGTTACAAATGTCAATATTTACCATCAGTATTGAACGGGATACCAGAGAGTTTGCATTTCAACTTTTGTTTATAACTTACTGGGTTTATTAATTTCCGATTGCGAGAAAAACTTTGAAGTAGCAGAAAACAATTATTAAAGCGCAGATCGCTCCATTTTGATCGGAGCTCGTCGGGTACCAGCTCTATATTATAGTAGTAGTGTAGTTCGTATTTAATGTCGCTATTAATAACGAAATATAAGGGAATGTAAATACGGCACGGTTGGTGCAGTGGCTGATACAGTCGGCTGCTGCGCTCCGGGTCGTGGGTTCGATTCCCACACGGAACAAATATTTGTATGATCTGCAGGTAGTTGTTTCGGGTCTGGGTGTATTTTATGTGGAATTCATGTCTGTAAAACGCACCCACGACACAGGAGAAATCATAGTGTGGGGCAATGCTTAAAAAAAAAAAAATATATATTTACAATAATACACAAATACAATTTAGGCGGGTGTATGGTTGTTTAAAAATATGTTACTCAACCTCACTCGAATGGTTGTACTGTTTGGATCAAATTGAGTACTAAGTATAACTAGCCAGAGCACAGAGAACAAGACTACCAGAAACTGGTGCTGTATGATCCATGATATAGACCAAGTGACAGAGTGCTCCTGGGACAAATTAAACAGTAGACGCGACAAGGGTGTGCATGAATTGTGACTCGAAACAAGTATCTATAGCCCATACGCACGGAGGACGCACTCCACCTCCACCATACAAGTGATATTAAGTGCTTAGACTTTGAAAACGGCCTTCTTGTGATAATAGGCGATGGTCTTCATTCCTATTGAGGATTCAACGGGTCTTATTAAGGTAAGCGCCGACTGTTGTCGGAACTCGCCGGGAGTGAAATCTGCGGGCGGGGAGGGGAGCGGCGTTCGTCTCGCGGGAAGTAAACTGCTCCAAATCTAATTAATATAATTTAGTTCGGCTTTGATCCGCCGTCGCGACTACTTTGTGCAGGAATGCTCAAAGAGGTTATCTTTTGGTGATGAGACACCTCAAGTAACGTTATATCGATATTCTGATTTGAAAACTACATGCTGTATATTCTATCGCGAATATGTCGAGCTGATTACGGAGGTGGGAAGTAATTTATAATTAGTCATTATAATTGTTTTATTGTTTTTTTAGTCATTAATTATTGATCTATGTACAATCGGAAAATAATGCAAAGCCAAAATATTGTCTTTCTTTTATGTTTTCATTCTTAATAGGGGCCCACCCCTATGTAATGGTGAACTATAAACGAACGACCGAAACGACATTTAAATGTGAAATTATTTATTTTCCTATAAATATGGTAATTAAAGTGACCAAGCGTAAGCGATACCCATCTTGTGTGCGCAGAGCACTTAGTAGCACTGTTCACGCATGTTCTGACCATGATCGCGAACAGGCTGGACTGTCCATGTGTCTCACGCTGCTGCAGATAGCGTGTCGCAGTTGTCCTGTGTTTCACTTTTTGCTACTGACACTTAATTGACTTACTACCTACCTACTTACTTGAAAACTGACATTTACTAAAAAGAATGAGCGATCTTTATTTTAAATAAATAAGTAATAATAACAAGATATTTTTAAAACATCACACATTTCTCTTAAAATACAACATAGAAAATATAGGATAAAGTCAGTAAAATAAATAATTATATGTATGTGTAAAATAATTATAAAACATTATAAATATAAGTAAAGTTAACATTTAAGAATACCTAATTAGATATTTTCTGCATACTGAATAATGATATTGTTTTAAACTTTTATCGATAACATTATCTAGAAATGACTCTTCGCATGAAAGCTAAACGCGGAGTCTGCCCAATACTTATCAGTGATTTGCACCGCCTTCCCTTACATCCCGATATAAGATAACAGCCTCTTACGATATTACCCGCCTCTAATAAACACATCACTCTAATTAACACAAATTTGTTAAAAAGACTTCGACAGTAATTAGCTTTGAGTCTTAATCTTTTCAACTTCGACCGTCTTACATTTTGAAAATAGAAACTTTTCATTTAATGATTCACAAATGTAATATATTTATGTCAAGAAAATTAAGAACGGAAATAACGTAAAGGAATTACGTATTTCCTACTTCGTTACTGATCTAATTAAAAGAAAAAAATGTCAAGAAGTACTTGCACCAGTGTTTATATAGAACCAACAGAATATGTGTCAAATGTCCGGCTTCAATGCGGAGGCCAATCACGAATTGCTTAAATAGTGTGAATGGTATTCGTTTACAAAGCCAGGTTGAGTTTGCGTAGTGTGTAAGTTTCTTTAACCGACTCTGAGAAAAAGGAAGGTTCACTTCTTACCCTGTATGTTTCTATGTGCGTGATTTTACAGAAACTACACGACCAATTTTTACGCTTCTTTTACTGGAATATTCTATATACAGGGAAGGTTCTAGCGTATACAATGTTACGGTACCATTGTCATTTATAGACAGACAGGATATAGGAACTGTGTTAAAAGTAAAATATAATGCTTTATTCCAAAAAAAAAAAACATTTTAATCCCCAGTAATACCACACATCTAATTACTACTGGAACCACAATAGTGAGAACAGTATACAGATATGAATCTCGTGTTTTAACACCCAGACCCGAAAGAACTGACGGACGGAACTGGTGGACCGTGGATTCTGATGGTCGGTGTAAATCTGCTGGCCATAACAACATTTGTTACGTGCCGGGATCGAACCCGAAATCCGCAGTAAACGAAACCACTGCGAAACTCGGAATAATTATATTCTGAGGTTTGTTCATATTTGTATCACGAGCTTCACAACATATCAAAATTCTTTGCTCATAAAGCAATATTTTAAAGGTAATTATAACTTGGTAACTCTAATCAGTGCTCAATGTTACAGTACCTAAATATTGTAGTCTAGCAGAGAGCATAGTGAGGAAGGCGTCACTGAGTCCGCGGTATGCAGTCGGTGCCCATTGGATAGCTAAACATTTGGCTCACAGATCATATTTAACATTCGGTCGCCGTGTGCAGCGCAGAGGGCGCGCGGCGGGCGGCGGCTAACGACTTCCGCTTCCGGCGGCGGCGGACACCGCTACGCGGCACGCGCTACGGGCGGCGTAGCCCACACTACGAGCGTAGCCACTCCGTTGAATGGCCATGTCAAAATGAAAGTCGGAATTATGAGTTTATTTCGTGAAATACGAGAGTTTTTATTGCGTTTCCAATTTTATAACGGACAATGGTACGCTTGTTCTGCGCTGAGAGCGACGGAAGCGTGTGACGCGACGACACGAGTGTGTGCGTGATGCGCGGCATTATTATGTCAGTCCAGATCTTTTGTCATTTTACGTTAGTTGTGAAAAATGCTTTATATTTGAATTTGATCTAACTTGTAGTCACTGTTTTACTGGTATAAAATAAAACGTAGAAGTAGTTTAATGCGACTTATTGAATAATTGAGAGCCATTTACCATACAATTTGTACATTTTTCTTATACGAGTGTGACCCCTGTGATGCCCTAACCCACATCCAAAGCTCGAAACAAAAAAATCGTTCCCACTGCAAATCTCAGTCACCCTGTTTTTAGCGCGGAATTTGAGGAGTGCGAGGGGGTTGAGGGGGAAGGACACTGAATATTTATGCAGCTCGCGAGTGACGCGACAACTTTCCTCCATGAATACGACAATTGAAATTACACCGAGCAACGAAACAATTTTGTTATTCAAACGCGGCGGGGTGGGGGCAGGGCGGCGCGATCTAATCTAAACAATACGTGATTGAAAACAAACATTGTTGTAACAACGACACTCATCGCCGCACGCCCTCGGATGTGCAATTGATACGTACCATGCTAATAATTCAATCTACCCTCATTTGTGAACAGTCTTCGTAACGTTGGTTATTTACAGGCCATGAAAATACTATGAACTGTTATCGATATCAGTAACTGGAGCAAGTGTTATTGCAACTGACGCGTATAACCTAAACCAGTGTTGCATGAGATAATTTGCCCTGTTGACATTCTGAAAACATGGCGAGCAGGCTGAGAGTTCGCTCGTACGACGTTGGATTGATTTAAATATAATTATAATTATACATATGGCGAAGCAAAGCTAACAAAAATGCTATATTTAGATCAGTACTGGTATAACGCCTAAAAGAAAGGCAATGCATTAGACTATTATCACTTTCACCACAGTGTGCAAACTAACAGGTTAGTGCCACCAATTCGTTTGCCAACTATACAGATGTTGTCTCAATTAGCAACGATTGGTTGCCATCCACTAAGCTACACGCTTACACAAAATAAGATGTCTTACAAAAGTAACAGATAATGTAACTGCAAATCATATTTTCTGATGTAGTGAAAGTTGAGGCGAATATTCTATATGTTTGTTTATTCCTCCTGCGTTAATCCACCGCATGGTAGTCCACTGCTGTTAATATGCTGAGTATAGCCTTTGCCAGTCCCAAGCTAATCGCACTCACTGTAGCGCGATCTTTACGATAATGTCCGATCATCGTATTGGGAGTCTTCCCGTCAGTCTACTATTCATTTCGGCCGAATAAAGTCCACTTCTGGATACAGGCCTCCCTTAAAGATCATCATAACGACCGATATCGGTGTGTTGTGTGCTCAGTGGGGATTTTTCCATAACCGCCACGCTTGGCAGGCGGGTTGGCGATCGCAGTTGAGTTGTTAATAAAGGACGCTGCTTTCCATCCTCCGTCTAATCCCTTAGTCAGCTTTTACGACACCCATGGGATGAGATGGGTTGGTGCTATTCATAGCCGGCACCCACAGTCTACTATTACCATCCATCTATTGCTCACCACACAGATTATATTGCCTTGATCCATTATCATTCCTTGCTGAGCGTCCTGCCCGTCTCCACTTCAGCTCTGTCATCCGTACACGCACATATCTGACTTTAGTGCGATGTTAGGTAGGTATTCTGTTGACAAGGGAAATTACAATTAAAATTAAACGACATGGAAATGAATTCAAATAGAACTAGGATAACTTTGTAAGTATTTTGATTTGAAGGTAATTTGGTACCATGACACACACATACATCAGCCCGTAGACGTCCACTACCGGGCCAACGATAACTACAATAACCGGTCATTCCCATAATCACCACGCTTGGCAGGTGGATCTGTGATCGCTGTATGTTGTTATTAGCACACGGGAGGATACTGCTACCATCCTCTTGATGTCAATATTTTTATTATGATTTAGTCGCCTTTTACAACACCATTGATTGAAGAGGGGTGGGCTATTGTTTGCTGATAATCAGACCGTACCCGTGTGGTTGTATTAAGAATATAGCACCACTCTACCTTCTCCCGTGGATGTCGCGAAAAGGGAACTCTACACCGAGGGATGGGCAGCAGCGTCCCTACTGTGGAAGCCATTTTGCGCTCACTAACCCGCTTGTCAAGTACTGGCAACCCCCCCCCCCCCCCCAAAAACGACACACAGCACGTAACCGGTCATTTTATGGCCTTTGTTCAGCTGTGGTTCCTTTTTTGGCTAATATGGTGATGATTGATGAACATTCTATGAACACTGAATTTAAAAAAAAGAGGTCACACGGCTCTGCTTCACTTTATGTAACATATCCGCAGTCATCTACCACTGAGACATCGTCAGCCCTTCTGCAAGCATATTGAGGTCTAGTAGCCTAAATTCCAAACATAGTTGACGTTTAAGTTTGATAATTCGGGGATTACTGTCAAACTAATCACCAGAAGGGCTATTTTCAAATTTGGCAATATAATAAATCACCATGTAAATGTTACTTATTTTTTATAACACTATTGCAGTATACAAAAAAATAATCAGATTACTTCGCGTTTTGTTTTTTCTAACGTTTCGAACACTTTATAGCGTTCGTAGTCTCTTGGAGGTTCGTCCAGTTTAGTCTATTACCGTTTGTGACTAAATTAAACATGTTTCTAATGTATTTACCTGCCTATATTATCAACGCAGCATTTAATATGGGCATCCCCCGAGCGAACAATCAACTTGCACTAGATGACACGTCAACGCGTCACGTTAGCTTGTTACTACTAACACAATGACGAGCGCGGCCTCGGGGGCCGCAGTACGCGGTTATGTTTCGCGTTCCGCGCGTATATCGCCGCGTACCTGTGATACGTGCTGTGTGTGCCCGCCATTATGTAAACCACTTATAATTGGATTGTCTGCTTGAGATAACAGACACGTATTTTGTTTACAGAACATCTGATGAGTTATAAATTACGAGTTGATGTGTGAGAGCTTTGTTTTGTTATGAGAAGTTTATGCATAATTGTACACAGCATATAGCCATGGTACACTTATGTCTGTTCTTTTATGAGTACATCTTACTTATCTTATTCATATGTAATGATCTGATTCAACAATATGACCCAGTTATATAAAATAAAGACAACATTCAAGTTGGTAGATTGCCGACAACACACAAACTATTTTTAATGTTATCAAAGCGCTCGTTTCTTTTGAAACATTCTTTGCCTCACTGCACGGTTCGCGGCAATCCCTTCGAGTTGAAGGCTATCCCTATCGAGTGTAATCATCCCTGCCCCCTCGCCCTCACCCCGTAGCTTATCGTGCTACAAAGCGAGAGCTGGCCCGCGGGGCAGCGCGCGGGCACACGCTCGGGGATAACAATCGAGTTCAAATAAAAAGTGAGTCTTTGTTTTTCACGTGTGTGCTGAGTCGCGCCGCCCGGGGACCCGCGAACCGAATGAAACAAAAGCTCCAAATGTAACTATTAACTAAACATGAGCCAAGGACTTCAAAGGGAGCTGTCACAACATGCGCGTGTGCATAACACAAACTGAGTTATCCTCAGAAAGAATATGGGAGATGATAAAGGTACTCGTATAAACGCTGCGTGTTTACTGTGTCCCCCCTCCGCCCCTCGCAATACACACACATGACGCGTGTAAGTTTAAACTGCGGCGATTAGCGTGACGAGTGCCAGCGGGCCGGCCGGACCCTAGACATGAACATTGAGCTATGAACACACGCTCAAACAAAAGTGTTAGGCCCGGTCAACAGCCGAGGGGGAGGACTTTGCAGGACTAGGCGGCGTCACTTGACCTCCGATTGTTGAATCGGGGGTCCGTCAGCACCTGCGTTCGGTGGCAGGGGGAGTCGGTCGTGGATTTGACATGGGCGACTCCTTCTGTGGTCCGCATGGTATCGGGCTGGAGGGTCGCGGAGGAGGTGGTAACGTTGTCAGACCACCACCACATAGTATTCGATGTGGCCCTCCACCCTCCCGGCCCAAGCCGTCCAGGCTCTAGCCCGCCGTCGCGGCGTTGGGCCCTCACACAGCTCGACCGAGAGGTGCTCGTCGCAGCTGCCAACGTCATGGCTGGTCAGAGGTCAACCAAGGGATCTTGCCCGATCCAGAAGAGGAAGCGTCCTGGTTTCGGGAGGCGATGATGTCGATTTGCGATGCGTCTATGCCCCGAGCCAGGCGCTCCCTGCGTACGGCGGTGTACTGGTGGTCGGAGGAGATCGCGTGGCTGCGCGCGGTCTGCCTGGCATCCCGCCACCAGTACACCAGGAGCCGACGCCGGCGAAGTGCTACAGCCGGAGAGACTGCCGAGGCGTATCGGACCTACCGGGCGGCCACTATGACGCTTCAAAGCGCCATTTGCGAGGCGAAGGCTCGGTCCTGGAGTGAGCTCCTGGAAGGACTGGACAGGAATCCATGGGGGAGACCCTACCGCATGGTAGTGGGCAAGTTGCGCCCGTGGGTCCCCCCGGTGACCGAAACAATGGCCCCGGATTTCCTGGAGGGAGTTCTCTCTACGCTCTTTCCGGCGGTCTGCGACTATCCCGGTCCTTCTGTACCGCCGATTGCCTTGGAATGGGATGAGGAATTGGCGGTTTTGGAAGGAGAGTTGGGCCGAGCCGTCGGCCGCCTGAAGGCTCGTAACACCGCGCCCGACCCGGATGGCATTCCGGGTCGTGCGTGGGCGTATGCACTGCAGTCTCTTGGGGACCGCTTGAGGCGGCTGTTCACCAGCTGCCTCCATCGCAGCGTGTTCCCGTCCGGCTGGAAGGGAGCCGGATTGGTTCTCTTGAAGAAGGAAGGAAGGGCCGCGGAATCTACCTCTGCATACCGTCCCATTTGCCTGCTCGACGAGGCTTCGAAGCTATTCGAAAGAATAATTGCCCGAAGACTCGTTGAGCATTTGTCGTGAGTTGACCGCGACCTGGCCGACAGCCAGTATGGCTTACGGCAGCGGCGGTCCACTATCGACGCGATTCTTCGCGTCCGCTCGCTGTCGGAACAGGCAGTGTCCCAGCGGGATGGGGTGGCGTTGGCTGTCAGTCTTGACATAGTCAACGCTTTAAACTCTATCCCGTGGGGTGCGATTAGGGGGGCGCTAGTCTACCATCAGTGTCCCTATCTGCAGGGTATCATCGGGGCATACCTGCGACAGGCATGTTCGCTACGTGGGCAGGGACGGTAGCGTAAAGCGGAGGGAGATCACGTGCGGGGTTCCACAGGGGTCGGTTCTTGGTCCCCTCTTGTGGAACCTCGCTTACCATACGGTCTTACGTGTCGTTCTCCCCGCGGGCGTCAGCTTAGTCTGTTACGCCGATGACACTCTTGTTGACCGGCGGGGAGTCCTTCGAGGGAACCATCTGGCTTGCCGAGCAAGCGGTGGCAATTGTCGTGGCCGAAATCCACGCTCTGGGTTTGTGGATAGCGCCTCAAAAAACCGAGGTGCTATGGTTCCACAAACTGCCGCGGAGCAGGGAACCTCCCAGTTCGTGGATACGCGTTGGTGACGCGCGAATCGGGGTGGGCAGGTACATGAAGTACCTAGGGCTCACCCTGGACAGTCGCTGGGGCTTCGAAGAGCACTTCGAGCGTCTTGTCCCCCAGGTCGAAAGGATAGTGGGTGCTTTGCATCGACTGCTACCCAATCTCGGGGGACCGAGGGAAGAAGTTCGCCGCCTCTACGGGGGAGTCGTGCGGTCTGTGGCCCTCTACGGGGCGCCTGTTTGGTCATCTCGGCTTTCGGGCGTCCAGCGCTGCAAAACCAAGATCCACGGTCTGCAGCGTAGAGTGGCTATACGGATCGCACGAGGATACCGAACGGTTTCCTTTGAGGCGGCAACTCTGTTGGTGCGCGTTCCGCCTTTTGATATCTTGGCGGAGATGGATGCGTGGGTGTATCACCAAACACGCTCCCTCCGCCAGAGCGGTGAAGGCGTGCCTTCAGGGGCGCTCGAAATTTTGAGTACGTGCAAAAGCGCGTCGTCGAGGCTGTCTTGCCGCTCTTCGGAGCCTGGCTCCAAAAGAGCGAGCGCGTCACATTCCGCCTGACGCAGGTATTCACCGGACACGGTTGTTTCGGTGCATACTTGCACAGGATAGGACGCGAGGTCACGGCTCAGTGCCACCACTGTGGAGACGATCAGGATACCGCACAGCACACGCTCGGAGAGTGCCCTGCGTGGACTGCCGAGCGGGGGATCCTGATCGATCGGATCGGGCAAAATCTCTCTTTGCCAGCAGTAGTGTCGGCTATGCTGGCGGAGCATGAAAATTGGAGTGCTGTGGTCTCTTTCTGTGAGAGCGTAATGCTCCAGAAGGAGGTCGCAGAGCGGGATCGAGAGAGGGCCGATCCCGCTTGGAGGAGGAGGACACGGAGCCGGGGTAACAACCGCCGCGGTGCCCGTGTCCAACACGCCTGAGCCCCCTGTCGTTTTGATATGGCAGCAGCAACAGAGGCACACCGTTTTCGTAAGATGGCATGAAAACCACATGTGCTTCTCCGTAAAAAAAGCTGAACGCAGCCCAAACAGCATCCTAAATGCGTTGTTATATTGTACTCTCAGGGTGTTGTAAGTGCGCTGCGTGTACTTCACCCACAGGCTGCAGCTGTCAAACGATTGGCCATAGGCCTTAAACAGGGTCACCTTCATCTGATTAGTACACCATGCAAACCTGAGGGTGCGCAAACATAGCGCCCTGCGCTCTCGCTCTAAATCTAGGTTATCAGCTAGGTCCTCCGAGACCTAGTGACCCAGATACTTAAAGTGATCCACTTTCTTCGAAGTGGTACTACAGAGGTGCAAAGGACTTGAGTAAGTTTTATTACCAGCCTCTAACACCACCACTTCACTCTTCTTCGCATTGTATGCGAGTCCATGGGCTGGTACATACTCTTCACAAATAAGAAAATGTCTGCACATGGTGCTGATCGATGGGCTCAGCAGCACCATATCATCTGCGTAACTGATGTTATTGACGCACATCCCATCTATATGACAGCCTATGTTGTTGCTGCTGAGCACACCGATAACTAGTTTATGTATAAATTAAAGAGCCGAGGAGAGGTTACCCCCCCGCCTGCCTAACTCCACATGCCAATTAAGTTTTTGCCACAATACATTATATAATACCATAACAAATGCTTTAGAGAGGTCCAAATATCAAGCATAGACTGGTGTACTTCTGGCTGAGTAGTATTGTACAGCCTGCTTGAGATACAGGATGGCACTCTCAGTTGAAAAGCCTGGTCTAAAACTGAATTGAGAGTCATGAAGGGTTATGTGCCTATCCATATGTTGGTCAAGCAGACTGTCCAACACTTTCACTATAACGGTAGCTAGCGAGATTGGACTATAGTTTACTAAGTCTGACACTTCGCCAGTTTTGTTTTTCATAACCGGTACAATTACAGTGTCATCCGGTAGGTAACGGTGGCCTATACACAGACTGAAATCCAGCATGTTTTTTATGCTCACTGCTGAGGCCGTCATGACTGGGGGACCTACCTCGCACCATTTTCTGTGTAATAAAAGCTACTTCCTTAGCTGACAATCTTACCGTAACGTCTTCGGCCGCGGCCGAGACCAAGGAGGCTTAGCATTGAACATCTGGTTAGTGGGTAGTGGAAACATGGATGGCGAGACCACTTTTAAATGCCGCTGAAACATATTCGCTATGTCATCAGAATCGCGCACGCCAGCTACACTCACAGGATGGCTCGACTTCGGGTTTAAGCTACTTTTTTTTCCAAAATTTACCAAATTGTTTATATGGCATGATGTTGCGCTACTAAATCTAACTTTATCTGTTCTTCATTCTCTTGACATAATTTTAGCCTCACTAAGTACACGCACAACTTCACCATACATCTGACTTAAAATTCGCCTGTGGTTTTCATCAGAGCAAAATTTACCGGTGCAGTTAGTAAATTCCACAGGGAAAGAAATGTTTCTCAGTTGAGAGTGACAAAACTCTGAAAAATTCTTGATCATTGCAATATGCTTATCTTTTATAATGTATTGTAATTAATTTAGAGCTCAGATTATACGAGTATTATAAGTTAAAACTTGCATTCTTTTATTTGTTTAAATATTTGACTCTGACTTTGAAATATAACTTTACAGTATAATCGCATAATTGTATACTTTAGAATAATGTTTATGTTATATTTTGTTATTGCATAGTAATATATAGTTAACCAGTATGTAACAGAAAGTAATTAAAGCTATGTAAACGTAAACCGTCTCCGGCCCCGCGCGCGCCTGTCTGCGGCGTAATATTAATCAAATTAACAACACACTGTTTGCTTACAAACAAATTCAGCGCGGATTAATAATAACTTGAGACGTTTAATATTACCGCGTAAATTGTACAGTTAATACGGTATTTAGCGTGTACTATTTAATCAAATATTTCAATTTCCCATTTACAGTTAAATAAAATCAGATCAGATTTAAGAATTTACTCGTGAGATTTGACTACGGTTTATTTTCAAATATGATCGAAATGTAGGTTGTTTGTTACCCTCGTATATATAGCGGTTATGTTTGCAATTTCTGCAAAATCTATTGGTTTGATTGGTCATCATCATATTAGACAACGGTGACTAGGATGAGTCGGAGGAGTAACAGCAGAATTCTGCCAAGCGTAGCGATTATGGAAAAACCCGCCAATGAGCACAAATCACTAACCCAGATCTGTCGTTGGAGCGATTTTTAGGGGACGCCTGTGTCCAGCAGTGGACGTTTTTCGGCTGAAATAATGATAGTATCTTTACAAAACTGAAAGACACGAACGTGTTTCATAGCTCAACGTATTGACATCACCGTTACACGTCTGCGGATAATTGTTTCAATTATCGACATTGGAGTGGCGGCACCAGCCGACCGCACAGCGCCGCACCGCACCGCACCGCACCGCACCGCACCGCACCGCACCGCACCGCACCGCACCGCACCGCACCGCACCGCACCGCACCGGACCGCACCACACCGCACCGCACCGCACCGCACCGGACCGCACCGCACCGCACCGCACCGCGCCGCACCGCGCCGCACCGCACCGCACCGCACCGCACCGCACCGGACCGCACCGCACTGCACCGCAACTGATCGGTATTCAGCGCTGCGGCACGCGCGAGCCACCTCGACTCATTGCTACGCACTGCTGTACAATTGATGTTGTGAGCAAGTTCGCCGAGAGAGCAGCCCGCGTCGAGATACTTATGAACTGCGTCCTTTAATTATGTTCCAACTACTGATGCAGATATCCTGACTGCTACCATGTAACATCTGTCTCCCTCTATCACGTATCACACTGATGATGTCGCAAGACCTACCAATTTCTAGTGTGATCTTACGAGGACCTGGAGCCCCCCTTCGGTGCCTAAGATGACCGCTCCAGTGGTTTTAGCCGGTAGGAGTCCGGCATACCCCTCCACCCTTCCCCGGGGTGAAGGAAGTTCCATGTAGAATTTCCACTGGACATCAATAAAAAAATAAAAAAAAAGACCTACCAATTGGTAATCGAAGAACATTATTAGAGGTGCACCTATTTAAACAGCTGCTGAATTGAGATAATTAAATGTATTCTAAAGTTACGGTCTATACTATAAAACATGTGCCTAATAGTAATGTGATTTATATTGCTCCCTATCGCCTGTAGTGGTGGCCATTAAAGTCACCGGCTGCCATAGAATGTCATTTAAAAGGCAGACGTTCCCGTTTTTCCAAAGTATTAAATCCATTGAGCACCCGTTGCAATAGACCTTATAATTTTAGTTTCCATCTCATACAATAGTTTTACACCGCTGAGGACAATCCGAGACTGCATTTTATAGTGCAGCCATGCGGAGTTTCCGGTTAATGTTCCATTTTAGATTAAAATTCTCTAAGGGGCCTCTGCGTCCTGGGTCTGGTCCCATGTCCTCGCGTAAGCAAATCAAATGACCGGGTTTCTCTTTGCAGAGGCTATTAACCCGTGATTATAGAGACAAATGACACATTAACCAGTGTGTGTTACCAGTGATGACATATGGAACAGAGACGTGGTCACTCACAATGGGCCTCATAAGAAAGCTCAAGGTCACTCAGCGAGCTATGGAGAGAGCTATGCTTGGTATTTCTCTACGAGATCGAATCAGAAATGAGGAGATCCGTAGAAGAACTAAAGTTGTCGACATAGCTGAAAGGATTAGTAAACTGAAGTGGCAATGGGCAGGGCACATTGCTCGTAGAACTGATGGCCGTTGGGGCACAAAGGTTCTCGAATGGAGACCGCGCACCGGAAAACGCAGCGTGGGACGACCTCCAACGAGGTGGACAGACGACCTGGTGAAGGTCGCTGGGAGTCGTTGGATGAGAGCGGCATGTGACCGCTCGTTGTGGAAATCTAAGGGGGAGGCCTTTGTTCAGCAGTGGACGTCCTGTGGCTGATATGATGATAGAGACATGTATGTTCAACTGTACAATACTCCTGGTTAGTCCAACTATGCTAAATACGTGTTAACGTCACTCGTGCACTGTATCGATGGGTTTTAATTTCACAGTCCCTCGAACACCCTAACGTCGCAGCAGTAGCTAGCAGTTGGGTAATTTCCACTTTAAGTAATTATTTAGTTATATACCAACACCTAAACAACATATGAAGGGTACAAGACAAGAAAGGCTCACTAACAAAATCAAGATAATAAGACCGGAGATAATCGCTAATCAAATAGATAACATTGATTGTATGACAGATCGTTGAACCGAACAAATACAATGAGAACCTCTACCAATTTTAACTTAGTATCTAAATATTTTAATGTCTTAGATTTTCGCGATTAGTACACATTATAAAACACTTTTAAACGGATTCTATCGCGTATATAAGTGTTTTATTATAATAAATATTTTAACTTAAAATCTTGAATTCAATTCGCGAAAGTTTAAGAATTACAACCTCTACCGATTTTATATACAACGCGAACCTTTTATTCATGATTGAGCTGCAATAGGCTGCTTTTAGTCTTTGATAGATTTCTCTACAAACAGTTTTGAATGAATCATACGAAAGGCCCATTTGAAACAAATCATATGATAAATATTATCTAAAATTACAAAATGTTGATTTGCCCCTTTTGTTCCTGTACCTTTCATATAAATATGTACTTCTATATCATATACTTTGAGGAATTTATTGTTTTTAAATAAATTGTAATTCGATGTCATTATCTGTTTTTATAAATATGTTAGCCTCTCAAACACTCTTGAAGCAAGTGTATGAGTTTACATATTGTTCCCAACTAATATTCTAAGAAAATACATATAATTAAAACACTTCCTAACACAACAATAATTTGGTAACACTGATAAATTTTGATTTGTAATATGAGTATTTTTTTATTATTACTTCATAATTTTTATTAATTCAATATCTTTAAATTCCGAAGAATAAACGATTTCTGTAATCCAGTCAACATTCAGATAATCAAACAAGAGCATTTTACTGTAAAAAAAGGAATTTTCATTCTAATTAAGCAGTAATAATGTATTATTAACGTTGTCAGTCTCATTTTGTCTTTTCTGGTTTAACAGATAGTTTATTAGATAAGTCAGAAAAGTATTCCAAATAACAATTACGCTAACAATTTAGTTTACTCCGACTTATACAGTTATCTATCAGAGGCGGTGGCAGTACTGAAAACGTTACTTTTAATAATTATACTCATAATTAGTTGTTGCTAAGTTGGATATCGCTCGTAGCGTAGCACGGCGCGGCTACGGGCAGGTATTACAGGTAGGCCGTCTGTCGTAGCACAACATAGCTCCGTCGAAACAGGAAAACTGGCATTTTATGTTTTCTTGACACAAAATGAAGATAACATTATACAAACATTTTAATGCTAAACTAACATAATTATAATACTGCTTGTGTACAACTTTTATACGATTCATAAAAACAGTCAATTTAACGATGTAGAGCTTTGTTTATATTTGTTTTGTAATCCTCAGAAATATTGAAATCTTTTAATACTCATCTCATGTATATTCACAAAAAACGTATGTAGCTTTGTAAATAACTCAGAGCTAGTCGGTCGATTAGTCAGCGTTTAGTATAAAAAATATATTTTTGTAGTCATGGAATGGCTGACTAGACAGTTATTGAAATTAGATTAATGAATATAATAAATACGTGATAATTCTCGTATAATTTCGTAATATAATGAGTGTTTCGTCTCTGAAACTAACTTGTGAATTATTAAATGAATAATCGTATAAACAGTTCGTTACATTCACTCATATTTTATGTAATAAACAGAATGATTCAACCAATATAACTCCACAAATATACCATATTCATTACTTTAATAGTACATCGGAGTATGTACCTACTCAACGCGTCACAGTCCATCATCGCTTATAACGTACGACATTTGCGATTCTATGCGTAAGCTAATTGCGCAAGTATTGCCCCGATAGTGCAATAAAGATGTCGTCACGAGTTATGCGGAGGGAGCGGGCCCGGCGCGTGCGGCACAGTCTACGCAGACAGGAGAGGGTGTCCTGATGGGAGATCGATACATCTAATACTATGCTTGGCAATATAAGTTACATCGGCAGCCCTCTGACCTTTGACATCTGGCCGTCAATATGTCTGACAACAGAACTGTTCTGCCTATTAGGTAATTGAGTTCGGAGTCCTGGTAGCATCTGTCCACGTGAAATCTTAATATTTTTATATCGTTTGCATAAAAAGCCAACCGCGGATACACATACGTGGAGCAAGTTTATAAGGAATTCTAAGAGCAAGTAAGAATTCACTCGTGACATCTATATAGACTGAAGTTTTAGAGAACTTAATGTGCGTGCACTAAGTGGCGGAGGTCTGGAGTCGATAATATTAATAATCCGTGTCACATGTCGCTCAGCTGTAACGACAGCGCCGCGCGGCGCCGTACGACCGATGTGATTGTTTCACTTACTTGACAAAGGTACGCGCGTGTGATCCTTAAATGTACAATTACAGGCAAATTATTAATTAGTTTACGCCAGAATATAAATTAAAGCTTGCGGCGTATTACCGGAGATCTTAAGGCTTAGCGCGCACGGGTGATTTTTGTCCGACCAACCCACGGACTTCATAAGAGTGACGAAATCGTCACGGTGACAGAAGTCACCCGAGCGCGCTAGCTCTAAAGGCAGCCTAGAATAATTTCAATCATGGGTAAATTAAGCTATTGTCCATAGCATTCGATGCTTTAAAAACGCTCTCATTTTAGTTTCTGAATATGGATAAACTAATTCAAATTTAATCTCAAAATAAGAGAAAGCCGCTTCTCGTTCATTTACTTTATTCAGGCCCACTTTAAACAATTTGAAGTTAGTGAAAGTTGGCCGTCGACGGGAGCAAAAAGGCTAATCTGCGAAACTCCATCAAATGTAAATCGGTCGGAGGGACAAAACCCGAGCAGCGGGCTTAGACAACAAATAAAACGTGAAAGAGCAATGAATACATTAACTGCGGGTTAATATTTGACCTGTATAATCGACAAAGTTGTCCGACGGTGACACAACACGCTGCAAACAGACAGGGTCGATCAAGTGGAACTTACCCTTTATATATGTATATATATATATATATATATATGTTATAACGAGGTTTATGTTAGTATAAACTGTTATTCGACGTGATTATTGAAAAACCGTCAAGAAAAATGACCACACCTGAAGAGAGTCTACTGCATAGACTGCATCCGGTTATGGCATGGAATCCGAATACCAGTGATCTTACATGTGGACTGTTCTGTCCTGTTAAGTAAAATCTCATAATAAAAAGCTGATCGACATCGATCTGGTATATCATTGATAATACCTACTGATGTATCACAGTCTAATTCTTGACGTCGCGACGAAGACTTCGGGAGCGCTTTCCCCCAGTACTCCCCAGAGGGCAGCCTAGCCGCACGGCCTCTTGTCTTCTCCTCCGCACTCCTCGTCACACTTGAAGTTCTTATGATGAGTCATTCTCTGTACGTGCAGTGCGCCTTTGGCATTCGCTTCCTCATTCCTTGCGTGATAGCGCTTCGTCTGATGTTTCAAGAAAAGAATTAAGGAGCATTTCCTCTCAACTTGACTAGTATGTATGTATTATTGTTATTTATATGTTGTATATTTATATTTTTTAAGTTTGTCTTTATTGATACACTCACTTAATAAAGTATGTATTCTAATGTTACTTTTATATTTATTAATTTTAGTCGCAGTTTAGTCTTGTTGTACAGTTAATTCGATCCTCGTATAACGCAGTACTGTATCGCTCGAAGGTTTGCTGTAAGAGAACTCAATATTGAGTTAAGCTCGCCTATGTACATCAAATTTTCTTTTGTATTGTTACAATTTGTAAATATTGTGTGCAATAAAGAATTAAGAAGATGCGCCACGAAACTCCGTCAGACCCCACCTACATTTTATCAGTTGCCTTCTTCAGATGGGTAGGTCACCTGGCTGGGGGACGCCTCACGCCTCACGATTCAAGTTTTCTCAATATAGTTAGGTTTAATCAGAGTAAAAGTGTTGGTTTATAAATAAAGCCGCCCTGTCGGCTGCTGGCGAGTGGTCGCGAGATACGCGGTCAGTGTTTGTGCCGGCACTCGAAGCTCTTCGCCTCGGCCACCGCGCACCGACATTTATACTAAGCCAATCTCTAGCTCGGCTCTCTAAGTGTTTGATTAGACTGCAGACGGTCTCGCGTTTGTATTGCCATTGCGACATACTTATCCAGTGTAGCCTGTAATTACGTTCATATGTACGGTGCAATATCGTTCTGACAATTCTTACTGAGTGTCCTTATACTGCGTGAATTGTTCGTATTACCAACTGCTGGGCATCGTTTACGTGTACAGGCTCGCTCAAAGCGAGTCACAAAAATGTAACATTTTAGTTTATTTTTAAATCTCCACCCACGAGTGGATCGTAAAATGTGTTATGTTATTGTTTTAAAAACGTTGCCCCACACTAGGATTTCTCCTGTGTCGTGGGTGCGTTTACAGACATGAATTCCACATACAATACACCCAGATCCGGAACAACAAATCTGCAGATTATACAAATATTTGTTCCGTGCGGGACTCGAACCCTCGACCCGGAGCGCAGCAGTCGACTGTATCAGTCACTGCACCAACCGTGCCGTCATTAATAATTAATTATGAACATAGGAACTTTTTATTCTACAAAACGGTGCTGGGTACTAGTATTTCTCCCGTAGCGCAGATGCAGTTTACAAACATAAATCTGACATGCACTAACAGCCCGAACTAGAAAATCTCTCAGACATCATATCAACCAAAGGATGTCCAGTGCTGAACAAAGTCCTTGTCCCATGGATTTCCACCATTGTGTAATCATTTTGTGGGGAATTAGTCTGTCCTCACCACGCTTGGCAGGCGGGTTGGTGCGCGCAGAATGGCTGCTGATCCACAGATGGGACGCTGCTGCCTATCCATTCGATTACAGTCCCTTGATCGCCTTTTCGGACATCCACGGGAGGACAATGAGTGGTACTATATTTATAGTCCAGACACCACACGGAATCTATCATTAGAGCATACAAATGTTTGTTCCATGCGAGGACTGAACTCACGACACGTAGCGCAGATAGCCAATCGCTTAGCCACTGCACCAACTGCAGTCGTATTGTTGTATTACCTCATAAACGAGACCTCATAGGCACGCACATCACTTCTGTCCAGTCTTGTCAGTTATTTATGAACGAAATGTAATGCTAACCTTATACCAAACGAGGTATACATAATACCCTGATATTATCTAAAATATTGATATATTGAATCTAACGGTATTTTCTAAAATTCCGTTTTAATTAATTTTGTGTAAACAAAATTGTTAAGTTCAATAACTACGCTCAATTTGTTGAGTAAATGAGCGACGCTCAAACAGTAACATCGGACAAATGAGTGTCGCGTCTGACGCCAAATATTCAAAGCGACCGATCACTTTAGCGGCCATCGTAATTAATTGAGTCATTGATAATGACAGCGACAGTGACAGCCACAGAAGGCCCACTAGCGACGACGCGTCAAAACGAACGCTCATAATAATCGCTACCACATCCAAAAAGCGATGCCACAAACTAAAGGAGGCCTATGCCCAGTATTGGGATGAGACGTGTTGCATGTAATGATGATTGGAAATGCAAAACACACGAACGCCGACCGGACTTTTTGTCTATCAGTTGAGGTGCAAGTGTCAGGACTAGGCAGACACGACGACGCTGTCAGATGCGACGCGTCCCTCGACCCAAATAATTTGTACACCGACTTGTTAATCCACAGACAAAAGCCTTTGATCTGGAGCACAAACTTCCGCACCTCCCCCCTCTCACCCCGCGGGGGTCGGGACCCACGATTAATGTTAGTAGGAATTCGGCCGCTTTTATCTTCAAAAAGCGAACACTTTTGCGGAGTTTTTAATTCTTCGGCGATGTGGCGCGCACTTCGCGTTCACGCTGCGGGACGATTGATTTTGTTTTGTTTTGCCCACTTCGGGAAACAATTACGCCGATACTGTTACCAATTAAACTGGCAATGAAAAATGTTTTCCTTGCCGCTTTGGTATGTCCAATTGTATCATTAACAATACCGCGTGTGATCTCAGTTTGAACCGGATCTAGCTGAGATCCAATGCGCGGGTAGGTACGCTTGCGGCAAGTATCGACCACAAATAATGATGTGATGTGATGTGACCGCTTTCCAAGTATAAATACGTACATAATGTGTGTAACAATTTTATTCAGGCAGGTCGTGTCGGTCCGTTGGGGTAGTTGTTTATTATTCAACGGCGGCGCTAGTTTCACTCGCGGCCATTTATCGGCACCGACGACGAGCGCACTTAGTTTATTGCTGTCCGACCCCGGCTTCATGTGGGACATTAAAACTGCATAATTATTGAATACCATTACTTTTCATCATTCGGTTATATGATCTAAAACTGCACACAAAAAATGCATATTCAGAGTAGCTACATGTGCAGACATGTGCATGTACAGACAAGAATAAAAGCCACATGTCCCTACCGTCAACATAGTCTTGGATTTCATAATACCCTTTTTAGCATCATCATCACCAGATCAGCCAAAAAAGTCCACTGTTGGACAAAGGCCTCCCTCGTAGGCGTCTGGTTACATGCCATGTGTCGTTATTTCCGAGGAAATTTGCCAGTAATCACCACGTAGACAGGCGGATTGGTGAGCGCAGAATGAATGCTGTACCATAGAAGGGAACATATACATATATGGGGGTGCTGCCCACCCCTTTGGTTTAGAGTCCTTTAGTCGCCTTTAGCAATATCCACGGGAGGAGATGGAGTGGTGCTGTATTCTTAATTGGGACACGGAGGGAAGCTTTTTCATTGCAATTGTTTTAATGCGTGTTCTAATCACCTCATCAGTAAGAGCCGTTATTTATTTTGGTCACTTATTATAGCATCAGACTCGATACTTACAATGCTCTTGGATTTGCCCTGTATAGCAATGGAAAAAATTGTATTATAACAATATTTTGTGACACATGCCGTGTGGTGCCGGCTACGAATAGCACCAACTCATCTCATCCCGTGGGTATCGTAAAAGCCGACTAAGGGATTAGACGGAGAATGGGCAGCAGCGTCCTTCGAATACATTAACAACTCAACTGCGGTCGCTGATGATCGCAAATGATGGCAAAACCCCCCAATGAGCACACAACACACCGATATCGGTCGTTGTGGTAATATTTGAGGTATGTGTGTATGTGTTTAAATTCGGTGTTGTTTTTATAAAGTATGTTAATATGAACTCGTTTTGAAGTGTAATTCGAATTTTACGATCTGAGAGTAGATAAACTACTATTATAACATCCCTTCGCCCTCCTATAAAGTTTTCCCACTATATACATTAAATTATTGGGTGACCAATAAATGCTGCTATGTATATCGCATAAACTACTTCTAGTATGTTCCCTCTACGCTCAAGTGGTCAACTACGTGCTATCAATTACCGCTCCGCCCGTTGTAGGGCCGCGTCGGGTCTCTCCGGTGATTTTCTCGCGAGCCTCAGAGATACCCAGGTAGTTAACCTCTTAATTGCGTCCCTCCCTGAACCTCCACGTTGTGCTTTTGTTGTAGAGATAGCAATTATAATATCTGTAAAAGCGTGGCGGGAGGTATCGGTCATCATTTAATTGGCGCTGGTCAGGCGGCGCGGGTGAGTCGTGAGCGGCACGAGATCGACGCTGCCGTGAATCCCGCTGCCATTTATAGGTTACAGGTTATAATAGTAGTTTATCCACTTGCCTCTGTAATTTTCGTACTACTTACTACTATGACGAAGTATGCTATACGATACATACAATATGTATAGTCCGAAAAACCTTGTCGTGAACGTAATATTCTGTCTGTAAAGAGTATAAATACTTGATTAAAAGTTTGTTAGCAGTTATATAACACGAACAATACCAACCGTTAACATGTAGTTTTGTTTATTGTTTAACTCAAAAACGCTCGTAAGTACTTAAATATATTTACGTAAGTAAACCATTCATTCATCATTCATTTCGGCCGAATGAAGTCCACTGCTGGACACAGGCCTCCCCTAAAGATCACCACAATCACCGATATGGATGTGTTGTGGGCTCATTGGGGGGTTTTGCCATAATCGCCACGCTTGGCAGGCGGATTGGCGATCGCAGTTGAGTTGTTGATGTACTCGAAGGACGCTGCTCCCCATCCTCCGGCTAAGCCCTTAGTCGACTTTTACGATACCCATGGGAGGAGATGGGGTGGTGGCATTCTGAGCCGGCACCACACGGCGTAAGTAAACCATAAGTTTCTCATATAAGCGAATATTGTAATTCTTTTGAGAAATAAATATTCTTAAACCATAATATTCACTATCGATATGTGACCTTATTAACGTAATACTATTTTGGAATGTAAAGAATCTCTAATTAAACGGATTTTTATTTGTAATTGACCGCGGCTAAATAGAATGCGGCACGCGACCGGCGCGACAACGCGCCTGTCATATCTTTTTAAACAAGATTGAATTTAGCACATTTCATACCAAATTAATTCATTTTAGCTGCTTGTTGTAAATAGTATAACCTTGGATATTTTCACAATTCGTAATTACTATCATTTTATAATAAATAATTATAATATAATATATAATATCTACGCTCCTTTTGGGTTGGATAGGGTTATGATACCGTTGTATAAGTACTACGGCGAATAAACGAAACCCCTCTCAAAAAAACTGTAGTGCCTGTAGGTCATACAAATATTTATCTGTCCAGGAAGCAAACCCCAACACCTAGCGTAGAAAGCCAATCGCTCCTGTGCCAACCGTGTCGTCAACTTTACATTATTTTAAGTCCTACGTGACTCTATTTATGGCGATGTTAGGCAAAAATTCTGGGTATCGTCCACGCGAGCTTAGAACCATGTGGACGTCCGAGCAGAAAACTAAGTCATCATTTTTCATCATTTGAGCCGGAAAAACGTCCACTGCTGGACAGAAGCCTCTCTAAATGGGTTTGTGTTGTGTGCTCATTGGGGGATATTTCTATAATCGCTACGCTTGGCAGACGGGTTGGCGATCGCAGTTGAGTTATAAATGTAATCGAAGGACGCTGCTGTCCATCCTCCGGCTATTCCCATAGTCGGCTTTTATGATACCCACGGGACCAGATGGGATGGTAGTATTCGTAGCTGGCACTACGCGGTAAAAAAAATAGTAGTTCATCGGAATGCAAATACGAATATACGAAATAAGAATGCTACGGATAACTCACATATATAATATATGTATAAATCATACGTTTCTCTCGTGAGTAATTATCACCATTAAAGCACTCGCAATTTTATGACCCCTGTTGCACTTAAAATAAAATATATTTTAAAGGATTAATAAGCTGAGGTGGCAATGGGCGGGCCACATAGCTCGTAGATGTGATGGTCGTTGGGGTAGAAAGGTCCACGCACCGGGAAACGCAGCATGCGACGGCGACAATGACGACCTGGTGAAAGTCGCTGGGAGATTTGGATGTGGGCGGCATGTAACTGGTCATTATGGAAATCTGGCCTTGTTCAGCATTTTTTTATAGTGCCCATTCTTCATGGACTTCCTCCGTCGCGGGGAAGGACGGAGGGGCATGCCAGACTCCTACCAACTAAAACCACTGGGGCGGTCATCTTCAGCACGTAAGGGGGCTCCAGTCCTCTTATGATCACACTAGAGCCGCCCACGGTCACCGTGGAGTATTGTAAAGGGTCCCCCGAAGCATCCCTGTGCGCTGTGCTATGCGTCCCACGGCAGCGCATGACCACATGCGTGCCATCGTCTTCTCGTTGGTCGCTCGGTGTGGGCACGTAGATTGGGGAATCTAGAGATCTTGTAGCGACGGCAGGGGATTTAAGACGTATGGGAATTAGGCACCAGGACAGTTGTGACCTCGGCGCCGTCTCCTCCTTCTTCGAGGAGGATCGTCCCTCTTCCGATCCCACTCTGCAGTCTCCTTCTGGATCATGTTGCTCTCACAGAAGGAGACCACTGCATTCCAGTTTACGTGCTCTGTCAACATAGCCGACACTTTATGTCCTGGTCGCTGTTACAATGGTGGCATTGTGCCGTGGCCTCGCGTCCTATCCCGTGCAGGTACGTACCAAAACAACCGTGTCCGGCGAACACCTGCGTCAGACGGTAGGTGACGCGCTCGCTCCTTCTGAGCCAGGCTCCGAAGAGCGGCAGGACGGCCTCGACGACGCGCTTGGTTGCAAACTGCATCCGCAGGCGATGACGCCACTTTACAAGTGCGCGCCGCCGAGCTAGCCGCCGCAGCTTGTCCAACGCCCCTGGAGGCGCGCCTTCGCCGCTCTGGCGGAGGGAGCGTGTCTGAAGCTTTGTTCAACCTGTCTGCTGATATCAGGCTTAAAATCTTTCTTTAGTATAAACGGTCTCGAGACAAGCAGGTTCCGTTACCTTGTCAATTGGATACATTATTAGTTGCCGAGATAACTAGTTATTAAATACATGAACATGAAGTATCCGCCTAGGGTTAACTTACAGGAATACCGAGCTCGTGAGTGATAAGCAATCGCAAAACAACGTATTATTTGCCTGTAAAGGCAACCTTATCACGAACACCTGAACGTGTGTGGGGCCCTCCGTACACAGGCCTTGAAGTATGTGAGATGAGAAGTAAGCATTAAGTTGTGCTGCTGCTGTGTGGGTTACTGTACAGGCGTACTAAGTGATGATCTCTAGCGCGTCCCGTCCCGCCGCCGCTGAACTTAACCTAATTTAAAATTCGACATATTAGCTGAATATTTTTTCCAGGCACACAATATGCGACACAAACCGATTTAATTTATATGATTGACAAGCATTTATTAGTTAATAACAGCAAGATTTATTATTAACACTACAAATGCGCTACGATCAAGTTCGTGAGCGATTGACTAGCGTTAGGTGTTGGGTTCGACTCCAACTCGTAGGCATTAGATGATTTGTTGACTGTAGTGTGATCTTACAAGATCCTGGAGCCCCTTCAGTGCCAAAACCGACTGACCGCTCCAGTGGCTTTAGCCAGTAGGAGTCCGGGACGCCCCTCCGCCCTTCCCCCCGGAGCGAAAGAAGTTCAAGATAGACCACGGGGATACTATAATAAAAAAGGCGTTTCTGCAAGGAGAAGCAGGGGTTTGAAATTGTACCCTTATATGACCCAAAACTGTCAGTATGTGTGCGTAACACATCGCGGAATATAAACATTGGTACTCACAGCTCATAAATATAAAATGAGGTTTTAAAGAAAAAAGTTCGTGTACAGAAGTTAAGTAAATGGAAGTGCATTTTGCTTGTCGTGCTGCAAATAAGCTCTCTGTGTGCACTATGTATCGAGCTCACACGAGCGCCTGCGTGCACTATTCGGAGACAGAGAGCCAGCACAAGTGGATTACTACTGCGAGATGTAATACTTCGCTCAAGGGACTGGCTTATTGTGTTGTTCGAAGGCGTTGGCTACATCATCGTATAAAAGAAATTCCCGAACTATAAAAGCTAACTTGCTTATGTTTGTAGATACTAAACATGGTGCGTACTCACATTACACAGGTCAGGGTGATTTTACATGTAATCCTACCAGCAGAAATAATTTATTTATACGAATGAGCCCCGAGTTATAAAATCAGTCGTTATTTATACAACAAAGGGTCCTATTATGCGCGATAGTATCTCGGCGAGTTTCGTCAAAGCGGCCGAGATTAGCCGCGACAAAGTCGTCGGGCGGGAAATGAGAAATTATCGCACAATACGCCGAACGCTGCGCGAGCTAACTCGGTTAGTTGCGGCCAGCCGACCACTGTTTGACGAAAAGTTTTTAATAAAGCAACAATCTGATGGTGGATGTGGCATACCGAGCGAGTGGCGCCGCCGTGTTGTGTGGCAGCCGAGAGTAGAGCTAGAGTGTCATTATGTTGGGAGGAACTTGCCGATACTCACCACGCTTGGTAAGCGGGTTGGTGAGCGCAGAATGGCTGCTGCTGCCATAGAAAAAACGCTGCTGCCCATACCTCTGGTTAAGAGTCCATTAAGCTTTTACCACATCCGCGGGAGATGGAGTGGTGCTATATTCTTAACTCAGTTTGAGTTATTACTTACTACACAGTTGCGCCTCAACTGTTCGCCTTCCGCTTGTCAACTAGGTGTGAATGCAAGACAAATGTTGAGAACAATGAAGAGTAGGCCGCAATAATTCCATTCTTGTATTTTTTTTTAATCCTTTGTAATTTTATCCTTATTAAATATTAAACATAAGAATATTTTTCTTGTGATTCTATAAAGCTGAACGTCACGACGAGCGCAATGGCTTCGCCATAGCGATTGACTAATTAGCACATGGTTGTTTCCTGGTGGCTATTATTTCTAGAAATCGGTCTGGTGAGAACCACCGCAGTGCCAGATATTCTCCGCGAAACAATTTAGACATTACTGTGCTCTGGTTAGAAGGTCACAATAACTGTAGCTGGTATCATTACTAAGAGACTACTGAAATAACTATTATGTCGAGATGACACGCGCAGTGTGATGCCACGCAACACTAATCCTGGGTAGCATTACAATGGTTGTAGGCAGGTGTGCCGCAAATGACGTTTTGGTCTCGTTAATAGGTTGTGCCGTGTGGTGCCGGAAACGAATAGCACCAACCCATCATCCATCATCCCGTGGGTGTCGTAAAAGGCGACTGAGGGATTAGACGGAGGATGGGTAGCAGCGTCCTTTGAATACTTTAAGAACTCAACTGCGATTGCTAACCCGCCTGCCAAGCGTGGTGATTTTGGCAAAACTCCTCCAATGACCACACAACACAACGATATCGGTCGTTATGGTGATCTTTGAGGGAGGCCTGTGTTCAGCAGTGGACTTCATTCGGCCGAAATGATGTATAGGTTGTATAAAAAAACATTACTTCAACGTTTACCGATTCTTGTTTGGATTCAACACGCGTGGCTCATATAACTACCTACAAAGAGTCCCACAGTTACAGCGCAATAACCCTCGCACCAATCGACAACTATGTTGTTTGACCGATTGTTCCTGACATTTTTACGGCCTCGTTCACACTGGTATTAAAGTCATTTGCGATCATCCGCCGGAACGAGGCTTCAATAAGTGCGTCGCGCTCGGGTCAAATATTTCTTTTATTCGCAGCATTAATATTGACGTCACTTATGATTATTGAAACATTAAAACGAGAATCGCATTCATTGATAACACGAGCATTGCATATTTCACGCGGCAAGTACAGACGACCGAAGTGTGCAGATACACCATCATACAATAAGGAGATACAGAAGGACCACCTGATAATTTTTGCACTCGAGTAAAGGTGCTAGACTTGGGATTAGTAATCACAAACATCGTGTGGGTGTCGCGGTCGTGCTACTGCTTTTTATATTACCCTATACTACAATTTGTCCTGTTACCTCTATCATTCTCAAATGTACAATTAACTTAACTTGGGACCAATATTTCTAGGCCTTAGACCTGAATTTCTTCTAGACTGATGTCAGACACCGTCGGCCGTGTGGTGTTCGAATTAAGAATATAGCACCACTCCATCTCCTCCCGTGGATATCGTAAAAGGCGACTAAGGGAATCTAAACCAGAAGGATGTGCAGCAGCGTCTCTTCTGTGAAACAGTAGCCATACTGCGCTCACCAACCCGCATGCCAAGCGTGGTGAGTATTGGCAAATACCCCCCCCAAAATGATGACACAGTTGTGAAAATCTATAGGGAGACCTTTGTTCAGCAGTGGACGTATAAACGGCCGATATGATGATGTCAGAGGCGCACCGTCGGTCGCGCAGGACACCGATCATCAGCGAGAACAAAAATAGCGTAGCGCGATACTGACCCTGTGCTACAAATTTGTACTTTTTTTAAACGTTGCCCCACACTGGGATTTCTCCTACGTCGTGGGTGTGTTTACTGACACAAATTCCACACACAATACACCCAGACCCGGAAAAACTACCTGCAGATCGTACAAATATTTGTTCCGTGCGGGAATCGAACCCACGACCCGGTGCGCAGCAGCCGATTGTATCAGCCACTGCACCAACCGTGCCGTCAAATTGCGGCGACTACACGTGTACGCGATACGCGTGGTTCAGACGCTCGGCAACGGACTGAGAGCGCACATAGCCTACAGCGCTCAGTCGAACGACATACACGGCGCAGCTTAGATCGCGACAGACACGCGCGATACGCGGCGCGTAGCAACTTTTGCACCCAGACATCGGTTTCGGGGTGGTGATGTAAACAACACAATGTAGATTCGTACGCACGACCAACGCACGCCTCCGACATCAGCGTAGCAGAAATTCGGGCTGTCGCGGAAGCGGCGATACGATGCGTAAGTTATCCAATTTTTTAGGAGAAGAACTTCTGCATCTTGTTGTATAGTGACATAACGCTCTTCGTATCAATTGAAATCAATTGTCGGACAGACATCTGCATTGCGATGTGATAAATCTGGTTTCGGCAAAATGCGGGGGCGCGGGGTACGCGGGGCGCTGGCATAAGCGAATGACGTATATGTGACTGAAAGGCAACATCCAGTCAGTTGCACCCTTTGCTGCACCTGGCGGTAATCGGTACATAAACACATATGATAATGAACCTACAAATGCCTGTGAGATAGAGACCATATGATTGTACAAAATTGAGATAATAGGACTGTACTAAACCTGTCCGAATTCAGAGCCGGTTCATACATTTAGTAGATATAAAAAATATGGTGCACGTATCTTACTTTAAGCATCTGCTTTTGCAAAACTACTCATTGACCAGGGCATTACACCGGATCGCTTACGTTCGATGACGTCCGTAGAGGGCTACGTTGTGGCGATCTTTGGGGGAGGCCTGTCCAGCAATGGACTTTATTCCGATGAAATAATGAACTGAAAAGTGGTATTATGAATCATTAAAAGCAAAAGCAATGCTTGTGCAAACCTTAATTTTCCCAATAATCGATTATGGTGATGTACTCAACAAATTCAACCGTCTTCTCAACACTTGCATTCGATTTGTCTTCGATCTCCGAAAATGTCTCAGCATTTCAATCTTGTTTAAATTGGTTGCCCATTCGGCAGCGCAGAAATATGAGGACACTGGCCACCCTGTTCTCTATACTACACGCACCCAATTCTCCTTCTTATTTATCTTCTCACTTCCAGTGTCTTTGTTCCAACCATGAAAAATATCTTCGTTCTACTAATAATCGTCTTCTTCGATGTTCTACTCATCACTCAGTCTTTATTCATTCTACCTTCTTTGTTCAATCTATTCTACTGTGGAATGTGCTGCCTCTCGAATCAGAATGGTTAACGTTCACCACTACTTTAAAATTAAAGTTCATAAATACCTACTTGACAAGACGTCGGCAGATTCATCTCGGCCTTGATGTTTATTTTTTCGTAGTTGTTTTTATTTATTATATATATGTACATGTATGTGTATTTAGCATATTTACATATTTAATATATATGTAATGTTGGTAATGTTTATGTAAGTTTATACATATATTTGTAATTTTCTATTCTGTGTATAAAAAGTCATCGCATTTATACCTCTCACCCTTATTTTATTTGTACATCTACCTTGTTTTCTCTGCATCACCCATAGGTCGTCTGGGAAGCGAGGCCTGGGGGGATCCTTTACAATCCTCCCCGAGAAGTGCCTGGGGGGGCGACCTTTTTACAGTCGCCTTCCGCTAGAGGAGGTGACCGATTTACAGTCATCCCTTCCAAGATGTGCCTAAAGACGTGGCACCAATGGGCTGCTCTAGTGTGATCTTATGAGGACCTGGAGCCCCCCTTCGGTGCAGAAGATTACCGCTCCAGTGGTTTTAGTCCATGTAGAATTTACACTGGACATCAAAAAAAAAAAAGATCGTCTGGGAAAAATGCCTTTGGCATTAAGACCGCCGTTGTACACTATTGTACATTAAGAATAAATAAATTAATTAAATGCAATGTAAAAATATCATCAATGTTGGCTTCATTAAAAACATTTTTTTTGACACAAATAACGATGGATTCCAATTTCAATAAGCTATAACTTAACTGTGGTGCCGGTTTGAACAGTTCAGTTCCGAATTTAATTTGCACACAACTTTTATTTGAAATCAAAACAATCACCGCTGTTACGAGCCGCAGCCCATCCGTGTCATATAACAGATACACGCAGAAGTTCCACTAGAATCTCGTCAAACTGTAAAGCCAGTTCACAGTTACATAGTTGCCAAACACTTACTCTTTGTCGAACAGCACATGAACAACCAACGCGTATGCAATATATAACGATCATTTACTGAATGTGCAAGTCCCTGCTCACACAGTGTTAGGATTGGGTCTTCTGTACGTTATTATTTGATGTCGTCACGAGAGAGACCTCGCCACGAAGCAACTGGAGGCAGTTTAACTTTCCCACGTGTAATGTTAACGCACGATTGAAACGTATCAAACATTTGTTTGTTGTCACGATAATTGTGTCGCGTACATTGGTACTCCAGCGTAGATGCATACAACATCCAAAGTAACAGTTTATTGGTTGAATGATGAGTGTAGAAGAAAACGGTCAGATTTGGCCCGTTAAACAACATAATAACACAAAAGCCCAGACTACCCAAAAAAATATGCAATGAAAAATTCGGAGTTATATTTTTATTCAAAGGTTATAGCGTGATAGTCTAATATCAGTGTAAAATATCCTTTCGTCTATCCTAATGCTATTTTGAACAAAAATACAAGACTCTTTTTATTTTAACATAAAACTGCAATGTAAATAAAAAGTAAACGGTTGTTGTTTCGCTACAGTTCGCGGATGAGGCCATCGCTCGTAGTCGCATAACTACATCATGTTATAATCACGTAGCATTTTGATCGCGTTGTTTACGATACACTGCGTGCTCATAAATGGCAAAACCTGTAACCTATTATTTCCGAGATAAACGGCTTTCGTATTTTTCATATCGGCCATTTATACGTCCACTGCTGAACAAAGGCCTCCCCCATAGATTTTCACAACTGTGTCATCATTTGAGGGGGCGGCTTGGCAGGCGGGTTGGTGAGCGCAGTAGCCACCGTTTCACAGAAGGGACGCTGCTGCCCATCCCTCTGGTTTGATTTCTTTAGTCGCCTTCTACGTCATCCAGAGATGGAGTGTTGCTATATTCTTAATCCGGATTTTTATTATAGTGCAACCTGTTAGTAGTGTAGTGTAGATGTAGCCGGTAGGAGTCCACTATATCCCTCCACCCTTCCTCGGGGTGGAGGAAGTACATCAAGTATTTCACACGGTTCAATAAAAATACCACCAGGCGAAGGGCTTGCTCGTCTCGTTATCATGTTGATAAGAAATATATACCGTCATTATCATCATCATCATGTATATAAATCTAATCGCGATTATATATATAATTGTTGATAAATCATGAGGAAAACTAATTCGCGATCGAAGTCACAAGTCATATCTAGTACTTATCTTTTTTTTTTATTGGTGCCCAGTGGAAATTCTTTATGAACTTCCTTCACCCCGGGGATGGGTGAAGGGGCATGCCGAACTCCTACCAGCTAAAACCACTAGAGCGGTCATCTTCGGCACCTAAGGGAGGCTCCTCGTATGATCACACTAGAGCCGCCCTTTGGTGCCACGCCTATAGGCACATCCCTGAGAGGGGGACTGTAAAGCGGTCACCCCCTCGAGGGGATTGTAAAGGATCCCCCAAAGCGTCCCACGGCAGCACGTGACCACATGCGTGCTACCGTCTTCTCGTGGGTCGCTCGGTGTGGGCACGCAGATTCCCCAATCTACGCACCCGCGAACCCAGAGGTCCCCCCGCCTTATAGCTACGGTTCTAGTACTTACCTACTTATAACTTAAGTAGGTACACTTGTTATATATAACTACACAAACAGCGAAGTATATACATAGGTTAAGGCTATACAAAGAAGTTAAAAATGTATTTACGAACATAAGATTAATTCTGAGTTCTTTTTAGGAGAAGTGCGGTTTAAACATAATTGTAAATTACAGCATTGTCATTGTAATTAACGTGAACAAGCAAGCAAATTAAGCGGTAAGCAGCGAGTGCAAACGCAGCGACGAGCAAGCGGAGCGGAGACGCGCGCGGTATTTATCATAATCCCAGTATTTAAAGAGCTCGTCCCAAGAATGTAATAGTGTGGCTTGCAACCGCGGCTGCGGGCGAGCGAGGGGGGCGCCGGGCGCGGGGGACGGCTCTACTTTTGAATACATTCGCCGCGCACGCAATTACTAAGTTTTATGCGCTCCTGGTAGCTCGGCCGTGTAGAGACTGGGATACTGCACAATATTGTACATTCTCTGCACCGCTTTAGATTCTTGTAATTGTTATGGAGAGTCAGGAAAACTATTTCTTTTGTTCATATCTGGAAGGGCAGGTATGGGTGGCATGTCGTCTATTGCCAGTATTCCATTAAATAACAATACAAAGAGTCAGGCGAGGGTCGGGCTTACACGCCTAACACATGTAATACAACATAAGGGAATCACAGTGACGATTGCCCTCAGAAAAAAATGCAATCACACTTCGTGTGACCTTGGGACACAGGAAAACGCGGCCGCTGGGCGTGCGACCACTAAGTCCAGAGGCGATCAGAAATACTAAAGTATGTATCAGGGCTGCTGGACTTTTTCTGGCAGAGCTGGATCTATTTACCGTTAAGTAAATAAAGCGGGATTCATACGGTGAAAGTGCGATACAACAAAAAACTAAATTAATACGATATTTTTAATTACCGTTAGAAACAATTATAAGACCTATAAAAAGGATTAAACCAACATTTTGTGTTAACAAAAAACTTTTATTAAACACTTGACATTGACAATAGTTGCATTGTTTATAATTTGCCCTATCCTGATCCTGAAATCAGATACAGATACAGAGGTATTCGAGGCGGCACTGAAAATTTCGGGAATCAAGGAAGTGACACAACATTACTATTTAAAAATGTATTTATTGCTTTTCGAACAATTCCATTTTCTCAACGACTAAACAAGTTTGACAAAACCTTGTGACAAGACCGTGAATCTTTTTTAAAATAAATAAATGGTATTTGATTTGTAAAACCAAGGAGTTTTCAATTAAAAAGATTTTAATATGACAGGAACAGTGGAAATATTCCATTCCCGATACTTTTAGTGCAGCCTATGTAATAATGGCTCGCACTTAGTTTTTCTCCATTTTCGAGAACACGTTCCGAAACGAAGCAAACAAATGACTACATTCAGAAAAAAACAAAAGAGAATCGAAGATTTCTTTCTTTATTAATATTACAAATATGTATCTGAGCTATGCCTGCCAGCATTATTTTTTTCTTACCAAGGTAACTTACCCTGTCATCCTCACTACTTTTTGATCCCTCCCAGTATTATTATGTTTGTTTTAGTATAAAGTTCAAATATCGAACGATTGTTTATAAAATGCCATACCAAATACGTATTCTTGAGTACGTAATCGTGCGCGATCGTGAGGTAGAAACATAGCGAACGATTGGTTAGCGAAAGAGTGACCCAAAAACTACTCGCTTGTTACGTGCTGTTTTTGTCATTTCCCGACGGCCGGATGGTTAAAAAGTACATTCTATATATGGAAACAGCTGAAGTGCCCGCGCCACCGTTCCACCGACGAGGCATTATCTAAAAGCGGGATCTGTGATTGTCCCGCACATGACTTTTAATTTCAGCTCAAAATCGGGACATCCCGCCTAAAGGGGGACGTCTGGAAACGTTGGTATGTATGTACCTATATCTTAGGAGCTTATTTATTTGTTTATTAAGGGCTTCCAACAAAGGACATACACATAACATCATAAAGAAATACAAATTAAATTGGGTCCTATAACGGTGTACTCGTTCAGTTATAGGAGGCCACAGCATCCAAAAAAAACGACTAAGCTAAAAGCTTTATTACGATACGTAATATTTATGACAGTATCATCCATTGGCCATTCTAAATTCAAAAAATTCAAGCGGCACCCACATCGGAACCTGTATAGCTCTGAGAGCGGCACTAAGTCTCGAATAGATGATACTCGGAGCGGCTCCGTTCGTGACCAACTAGATCAATACCTATGCACAAGCACAACAGTATGCACGCTGTCATACGTCGTATAGTTGCGTCGCTTTATGATGTCCTGGTACATCTGAGCCAGTGATAGCGCCCGCGGGCCGGACACCGACAGCACAGCTATCGCAATCCTTGTTTTACCACAAAGTGAGCATCACATACCATCAGATAACAAGTTAGCCGTTTTATAAAGTCCTTCGGTGGTTAGTGGGCCAATGAATGCATCGCGGTCAATGTGTTCTGATTTTGTATCTAGTTCCGAGGCTTTATAAAGTCCTGGTACATCTGGGCCAGTGACGCCGTCGTCGATCGAACGCGATTGTTAACTAACTACTTAACCCATTTTGTGCTTACGCTGTACAAACTACCACAAAAAAAAACTACAAAACCAAGGTACCTGTTATAATAGCGATCGTTTTTGGCACATGGAGCCAGGATATTGTTTATAATTATAAGTCAGGTGATGATTACTAATTTATTTTTAAAAATATAAATGATTTAATAAGTGTATGTACTTATAATATTTTATGAAAATAACAATGTTCCTTTTCTTTTAAGATCGAAGTCAAATAGCGTTTGACCATAACTTAGAGAAGGATTTTTTGTCATTTGATCCGCAAATTGGCTTGGCTAGGGATAATGCGTGGGAATTTCCACCGCGGTAAAAAAGTCAGTCATTCAAATTTTGTTTATCATTGTACTCAAACTCTAACTCACAGTTTTTATTTAATATATGCACTTAACAAAAGTCAACAGTAAATGAGCAAGCTCGCTAAGAATTCTGCCGTTCTTTATTATTTTCAGATACTACAGGATTACCTCCTACACTAGGATCCGCTCATGTGGTGGGTACAATTTAAAGGCATAAATCTCATATGCACAAACACCCAGAACCGAAACATACAAATAAATGAAAAAAAAAATTACTAACATAGATGTAAGTACTAATAACCTTTTTGAGTCAATGTCACTTGAATAAAGATATATTTCTTATTATATTATATGTTCCGTGCGGGTTCCGAACCCGTGACACGTAGCACAGAAAGCCAATCGCTTAGCCACTGCGCCAACCGCGCGGACAATTAAGTGGATTAATTTTCATGAGTAATTAAAGACAGTAAATGTTAGTTTCGACGAACATTAAGGCAGGTAATGTATGAAGAGCCAGTATCATGATATTAGACGGCTAACGTTCACTAGTGACCGCAGTTAAGCCTCTCGTAATTCCGCGGGATCTTGGCACAATCCCCGCGCTCGCAGACTGCGATGGCGTCAGCTCGCAGGTAGCTGCCCGGGAGCCGGGTGTAGTCCCTGACCACCTGGGATGCAATTGATGGGGTGACCTGATTACACTTGGTTTGCTTTAGTGCGTTATACTGTTAAAGTCGTAAACAAACAATTAATATAATAATGTCTTAGGTTTTCGCGAGTATTACACATTAAAATAAAACACTTATACTTGTTTTTCCTGACGTTTCGAACACTTTGCAGGATCGTGCGACCACGAATCCTGCAAAGTGTTCGAAACGTCAGGAAAAACAAAAATCTAAAATATGCGCGATAGAATCCGTTTGAAAGTGTTTTATTGTAATAACAATTAATATACAATTATAAGTTTTTGAACTGACTGACTGGTCACGGACACTGTTATTGGAACTGAAAACGGGATATTTACCATATTTTTTTTCTTAATGTTAAATATCCCGTTTTCAGTTCCAATAATAATATACACGTATTTGGTATAATTGAATTTTCTGCTAAGTGTTTATTAAAGATCTAGGTATATCATTAAAAATTGTTTTATCGAGTGAAACATTGTTAACAAGGTTCCGCTCTAAAATTATGAGAAGAATTAAATAGAGCAGGATAGATTTATACGCACGGTTGGTGCAGTGGCTGATACAGTCAGCATCTGCGCACTGGGTCACGGGTTCGATTCCCGCACGGAGAAAATATTTGTATAATCTGCAGTAGTAGTTGTTCCGGGTCTTGGTGTACCGTGTGTGAAATTTGTGTCTGTAAACGCACCCACGACACAGGATAAATCCTAGTGTGGGGCAACGTTTAAAAATAAGATAAATAATGATTTATTTTAAAATGAAAACGTTGATTTTCTACTTGAATGGAGCGTAGGAACTGCTCCAGTTTGAAAACTAGGAAAACCCTAAACGGAATCCACCTAGCTACGTTTTCGACAGGTTGGTTGGTGCGTGACCTTATATGCGTTAGTGTCAGGAAATTAAAATAATTTGGATTTAATTATAGAATATATATTTACACTAATCCTTGACTGACTCAGTCATGCTGTGAGATGATTCATTCTTTTATAGAGAGTCAGCGCCTTACAAAGAATTAAAGAAAAGGAAAACATTGTCAGTGTGGTGTCCGAATTAAGAATATAGCACCACTCCATCTCCTCCCGTGGATGTCGTAAAAGGTGACTAAGGGACTCTAAACCAGAGGGATGGGCAGCAGCGTCAGTTCTGTGGAACAGTAGTCATACTGCGCTCACCAACCACCTGCCAAGCGTGGTGAGTACTGGCAAATTCCCCCCATTATGATGACACAATTATGAATATCTGTTGGGGAGACCTTTGTCCAGCAGTGGACGTATAAACGGCCGATATGATGATGTCAGAGGCGCACCGTCGGTCGCGTAGGACACCGATCATCAGCGAGAACAAAAATAGCGTAGCGCGATACTGACCCTGTGCTACAAATTTGTACTTTTTTTAAACGTTGCCCCACACTGGGATTTCTCCTGCGTCGTGGGTGTGTTTACTGACACAAATTGCAGTTCCAGTGAATGTTATACGACTCACATCTATTGCATATATTCCTCACTCCTAAAGAGATGTAACTTGTGGCGAGATCACTAAGAGATGCAACTGGTTTAAGCGCTCGCTGCAATATGAAACACTCGCGATGTGTCACAGCCGGCTCCCGCTGCGCTGGTTATTATATTACGCGGAGTTGTTACATCTCTCAGACCTGTTTCATCTGTGCAACTTTGTTGTTTAATATTTATGTGGAAATCTTGCCTCAGCGATCTATTTTGTAAAATCAGTGAACATAACAATTGTTACTACTCGTATAAATAGAATTGTGCGTGGGAGAGCCTAGCTGTAGTCATTAGGTAACTAGAGCTCATAAATGGGCTGGCTCGACCGGAGAAGTAAATACCTCGTCATTACAGAATACCAGCGCGAAGTAGCAACAGTGTCGGTAACAATGGTGTTACAGTGGTATGTACACTGGAAACCTAACCCCAAAAATAATGGTATACATACGATAAGCCTTCAAGGAAATTGTTTGTAAGGGCGACAACACATCAGCACATCCGCGACAACTTTCCTTATGAGCGTTTGTCATCCTTCACAATAGAAAAAAATAATTTCTTATGCATCTTTCTTGTTGACAATCTGCTCTCGCAAAGCCATCGTAAAGTGAAATCGCCCTTCTACTTATTGCATACACGATTTAAGTTGAATCTTCAAAGCAAGTTATCTGTGCACAAGGTAATTTTAATAATAAAAAAAAATATATGTCTGTCCGTTTGTTCCAGCTAATCTCTGAAATAGCTGGATCGATTCTGACGGTACTTTCACTGGCAGATCGTTGATATTATAAGCTACTTTTATTTTAGAAAAATAATAAGAGACCGTGAATAAAAATTAAATCCATGAAATCAAATATATGTCAACTGTCTATGCCGAAGTAATTTCTTTTAAATTCTACTGCGGGAGAAACCGCGGGACACAGCTAGTAAATTAATAAAAAGAGAAATCTGAGAGAGAGGAAAGCCCACCATTGCAGCATATTGAGAGAGACACAGCTATCGCTCACTTATACGATAAAGTCATATCTACATATTAAAGCACCGCACTAACTCATGAAGCATCTGATTCCATGCGATGTATCAAATTGATACACACTCGTACATCACACCTGAATACCGACACACAACACACATGAAACTCACAGCTGTATCGCTTCAGATAGTGCGGCCTCGATAGAGATGCACGCGGCGACTAATCCACGCGACACAATCGATCATCTGACGCGACGAGCTTCGTACGACACGGCAGCGGTGCGGCACCGGTACCAGGGAATAAGAAGCTATAGAAGGCTACACGCTTAATATCACTCGCACACGAAGTAGTCGTTATGGTTTGAATGGACCAGAACAATCTTCGCTACACCCGCTTAACGTATTCTTTATTGGTAGACAAACTTTTTTTTTTGTTTTTTTTTTATTAATACCTAATTGTCTCTTTAAGGGTCACTGATTGCAAAACAGTCGCACATCCGCACTCACTGCCAAGCGTGGTGAGTACTTCTGGCCAATTTTCCCCTAAAATGATGACAAAATTGTGCAAAATGGGGGAAGCCTTTGTTCGGCAGTTGGCATCCTGTGGCTGACATGGTGATAATTATATGAATTGTATACAGACGAACGAAAAGATTGGTGATTTATTATTATTATTATAAGTAACCCATTCAATTTTTCGGCGTAATGGAGTCCACTGCTGGACACAGGCCTCCCCCAAATATCACCACAACGACCAATATGGGTGTGTTATGTGCTCATTGGGGGGTCTTGCCATAATTGCCACGCTAGGCAGGCGGGTTGGCGATCGCAGTTGAGTTGTTAATGTCCTCGAAGGACACTGCTGCCCATCCTCCGTTTAATCCCTGAGTCGACTTTTACGACACCACGGGATGAAATGGGGTGGTGGCATTCAGAGCCCTTTCGCCGCATCAAATATTCAATTGTGTGGTTATCGTGCAAATGTTTCACTGGCGTAGCGCTGCACCTGAAGGGCCAAATTCACAAGTCCCTAAGAGCAAGCAATGCTGGAGCATGAGCGCGATATTGCGCATAGTATTGGTATGAATGGAATGGACCTTCTGTTACTGTATATTTGAGGGTGGTGTAGTGCTGGTTCGGCAACCTAACGAGGTCAGGTGTCGTGTCGTGGTGTTAGATAATAACGTGTGCTCGAGCAAACACGACGATAGCTAACACCGAACAAGACGTGTTATTGTAATTACAGCGCGCCGAGTACTTGTTGTCGGAGACTCTGGCTTTACTTGTTATACAAGGCAAGGGGCTTGTCTTTACTCATATTGGATGGAAGTGAAATAATGTAAAATTAATATAATTATAGTACCTTTCCACTAAAAAATAAACCATGCTATGTGTATAAGATGCATAAGAGATATGTCATAAGAAGCTTTATCCTGTGCCAGTGCACAGCGACATGCCGTAATCACCAATCCAGTTGTGGTGATAGCGGTCATCATTTATATCCTACATGACTGGTCCTTTAAGTGTTTTTTAAGGGCTTCTGGTTTTCAACTCTTGGAGATGTATATACTTCACTGGGCAATTTGGCGAATCTAAAATAGGCATCCAGCCAGTGGTCCTTGTATCAGTCTGTTGGTATATATGACGGAGGACATTTAAAGGCATGAATAACGTATAGTTAGCGACGTCTTCCTCTCATCCCTCCGTCGTTTCGCGGTAAGTACTTAATAAGTCATATCTTATGCATACCGCTACACAGAGGTTTCATAAATACATTAGAATCGGTGGTAGCGTCCCAAACAAGGGTCACAGAATCGCGTAAAGCGGGCTTGAACTGTTCATAATATATGTGGGGAGCAGTTTAGAGCTTGTTTGTTGCGTTAATTTCCACACAAAGTGAACTGATATTGTTTCCAGCGGAGGCGCCCTCGACGTACAATGGCGCTGCCAACAGGTTCATTAGGTAAACATTTTAGCAAAACCTTTCGCGTTTCAGTGGCGGGCGCTGGTCGAGGGCGTTGTTCCCGCGCCTCATGTAACTAACCTGTTATTAATATTTAACGGCTCACCCCCGCACTCCCCTACCCCAAACAGCGTTCGCGCGAACCCGAACTCCCGTTGTTTGACTTTCGTGAAATTAACTTAATAACGCAGAGATTCAATAATCGTTACTGTTATAGTTTATCGGCGGTCGCGGAACGATCGCGGGAACTGTGTCATGGACGCAAACATCGTTAAACAAGATTATGTTGTTTTTTGTGTTGTTTGTTTGTGAAAATGCTGCTTACTGCACGTCGTATGTCGTAAAAGTTTTGTGGCTCCCGGATCAGAACGTCAACCGTGTGTTGTGACATCTCTGTGTAGAAGTGTATGCTTGTGTAATGGTGGCTCTACACATTTTTTGAGTACCAATATATTTACGAATAGTTATCGAGTTGCAACTACACAATTTTGAGTATTCTCCGTATCCTTATTACATTGCAAGAATGATTAGTTTAAGTAGGCATATAGGAACCCATGAGCTTTTATAAATAATGTGTGAAAGCACATCACACACCGAGCTCGCTGCGGCGCGGCGGCGACAAGCTATACATTGCTCAGTCCTCCGCTGCTCACGAGAATGCGATCGAGTAGCGACATACATGCGTACGTACGTCATATAGTACATGTAACTGTGCAGTATTAGCGAGCACACATTAAACATGAAAAGCTGCCATCATTAACAATTCAGATGACGCGCAAGAAAACGGAAAACAATTTCAACGCAAGGATATTAATATAATGTATACGTTCACGTAAGAACGTGCGTTTAAGTAAAAAGATAGGTTTATACTTTGTTTACTAACGTGGACTATGATAAATTATGAACTATAAGTAATATATCTACTCGGTCGTAAGTAAAGCAAAATTTTGTTATCGAAATTACTGAAGAGCCGTGTTTCGCGTCAGTTCCAAGCACTCGCTATCCCCCCCCTCACCTAGCGGGCGCGAACGCTCAAACTTCTGACTACGTTCTCCACTTTTTTGCATAAATCATAAGCTCTTTTCCGTGTGGTGTCCGGATTAAGAATATAGCACCACTCCGTCTCCTCCCGTGGAGGTCGTAAAAGTCGACTAAGGGACTCTTAACCAAAGGGATGGGCAGCAGCGTCCCTTTGCTGAACAGAAGCATTACTGCGCTCACCAACACGCCTGCCAAGCGTGGTGAGTATCGGCAAATTCCCCCCAAAATGACGACACGACTAATGCACCGGCCCCCAGTTCCCGGCAGCCCCGCTATTCCTGGTCATGGTAGCGGCCACGGTAACGGCGGGGCAGGGGGTGCTAAGAATCACCGGACGGGATCCGGCTACCACCCCAAACGAAAACTGGCCCTGGTAACGTATAACACACGCACACTGAGGGTAGTCGAAAAGATTGTTGAGCTGGAAGAAGAAATAGATAAGTTGCACTGGGATATCATGGGTCTATCAGAAGTCCGAAGAGAGGGCGAGGACACGATAACCCTGAAATCTGGCAACTTATTCTACTACCGGGAAGGCGAACATCTGTCTCAAGGTGGTGTCGGGTTTCTCGTCCGCAGGTCCCTCATTAACAGCATAGTGGCCATCGAAAGTGTGTCGAGCAGGGTAGCGTACCTTATACTCAGAATATCCAAGAGGTATTCGTTGAAGGTCATACAGGTCTACGCACCGACCTCGACACACCCAGATGATGAAGTAGAGAGTATGTATGAGGACGTAAGTAGGGCCATACATACCTCGAAGACACACTTCACTGTTGTGATGGGGGACTTCAACGCGAAGCTGGGCACTCGATGCGATGGTGAGTTGAGAGTGGGGCAATTTGGATATGGGCAACGGAACCCCAGGGGACAGAGGCTGGCCGACTTTTTGGAAAAGGAGGGACTCTTCGTGATGAACTCCTTTTTCCAAAAGCCGCCTCACAGGAAATGGACCTGGATGAGTCCCGATGGTTCCACGAGGAATGAGATTGACTTCATCATGACCAATAGGAGGCAAATATTCAATGATGTTTCTGTGATCCACAGGGTGAAAACCGGTAGTGATCACCGAATGGTAAGAGGCACATTGAATATTAATCTCAAAGTTGAGAGGTCTCGTCTGATGAGGTCTACGCTCCGGCCCTCTAGTGCTCATATCCAAAACCCCGAGAGCTTTCAACTCGAACTCCAAAACCGCTTCGAGTGCCTAGAACATTGCGTATCTGTGGACGATTTAAATGGTAGGTTTGTAGAAACTGTCCAAACGGTTGGGTCTAAGTTCTTTAAGGCCCACCGTAAAGGTAGACCAAAAAAGTTCTCCGATCACACTCTCGACCTCATGGCAGAAAGACGCGCCATGACGCTGCAGTCTTCCGGTGATGCTGAAGCATACCGACTGCTCAATAGACGGATATGGAAGTCCTTGCGTCACGATATCCGCACCTTTAACACCAACGGTATTAAAGAGGCGATTGAGCGGAATCAAGGCTCCAAAGTGTTCGCAAGAGACAAGTCTATTGGGCAAAGTCGTATTATGAAGCTGAAGACCGAGGACGGCAGTGTAGCGTCGACTAAGCCAGAGGTTTTGAGAGAGATTGAGAAGTTCTACCGGCAGTTATACACCTCGGTAAGTATACCTACCATTGGCTCTGACAAAGACCCGCGAGCCAAACTAACCCGACACTATACCGAGGATATCCCGGACATCAGCCTGTACGAGATTAGGATGGCCTTGAAACAGCTTAAAAATAACAAGGCGCCGGGTGGAGACGGAATTACGACAGAGCTTCTGAAAGCGGGTGGAACACCGGTACTTAAAGTCCTTCAGAAGCTATTCAATTCCGTCTTACTCGAGGGCACAACGCCGGAAGCGTGGAACAGAGGTGAGGTGGTGCTCTTCTTCAAAAAGGGTGATAACACCCTATTGAAGAATTATAGACCCATCTCACTTCTGAGCCATGTTTATAAGCTGTTTTCAAGGGTCATCACGAATCGTCTCGAGCGCAGGTTTGATGACTTCCAGCCTCCCGAACAAGCCGGTTTCCGAAAAGGTTTCAGTACCATAGACCACATCCATACGCTGCGGCAGGTTATACAGAAGACCGAGGAGTATAATCTGCCACTATGCTTGGCGTTTGTGGACTATGAGAAAGCCTTCGATTCGATCGAAACCTGGGCAGTGCTGCAATCTCTGCAGCGGTGCCAGATTGACTATCGGTACATTGAAGTGTTGAAGTGCTTATACAGAAACGCCACCATGTCGGTCCGAGTACATGAACAGAGCACGGGGGCAATTCCATTGCAGAGAGGTGTGAGACAGGGGGACGTCATTTCCCCGAAACTGTTCACCGCTGCAATGGAGGATGCCTTCAAGCTACTGGAGTGGAAAGGATTCGGCATTAACATCAATGGCGAGTATATCACTCACCTTCGATTTGCCGATGACATCGTAGTCATGGCAGAATCGCTGCAAGAGCTCAGCACAATGCTCGATGATCTCAACAGAGTTTCCCAACAGGTGGGCCTTAAGATGAACATGGGCAAGACAAAAGTCATGTCAAATGCCCATGTCGTGCCCATCCCAATATCCGTTGGGAGCTCTGTTCTCGAAGTTGTTGACGAGTATGTCTACCTAGGACAAACTGTCCAGTTAGGTAGGTCCAACTTCGAGAAAGAGGTCAATCGTCGAATCCGACTCGGCTGGGCAGCGTTCGGGAAACTTCGCAACGTCTTTTCGTCAACAATACCGCAATGCCTCAAGACGCAAGTCTTTAACCAGTGTGTGTTACCAGTGATGACATATGGAACAGAGACGTGGTCACTCACAGTGGGCCTCATAAGAAAGCTCAAGGTCACTCAGCGAGCTATGGAGAGAGCTATGCTTGGTATTTCTCTACGAGATCGAATCAGAAATGAGGAGATCCGTAGAAGAACTAAAGTTGTCGACATAGCTGAAAGGATTAGTAAACTGAAGTGGCAATGGGCAGGGCACATTGCTCGTAGAACTGATGGCCGTTGGGGCACAAAGGTTCTCGAATGGAGACCGCGCACCGGAAAACGCAGCGTGGGACGACCTCCAACGAGGTGGACAGACGACCTGGTGAAGGTCGCTGGGAGTCGTTGGATGAGAGCGGCATGTGACCGCTCGTTGTGGAAATCTAAGGGGGAGGCCTTTGTTCAGCAGTGGACGTCCTGTGGCTGATATGATGATGATAAGCTCTTACAGTTTAACAAACCTGTGCGTACTTGTAACTAAATTAAATAACTACGAAGGAAAGTTTCTTGAACGTAAATGTTGAACATTTAGGCCATGTCTCACCGCTTACAGACAAAGTTCTGGTAATTTAATAATTTTATTATGGATACGTACAGGTAATGGATTTACTTTGCTATAGAGTTCTGTTCTAGAACTGTTGATCTAAAAAACAGACAAGGTACTTAAAAATCGAACTTAGACTCACATAATCTAATCCCATATACATTATGCGTGCACACGTGAGTGACGTCGTCACCGAGTTTCAGTCTGATTGGCAAACAGGAAATGATGTTAATAACGAATACATAAGAGAGTACTCTTCGTTCATGTCCAATATCAACTTTTAGTAAGTGACACTATAATCATGAAGGCACACGTTATAAAAATCTCTGAGCTGTCACTTTAGGTACTCACACGACGCTGTGGTTCTTTTATACGAGACTACTTCGAAACAATACCTACTTTAATCAAAAGCACATCATCATCAGTTCGGCTGAATGAAGTCCACTGCTGGACACAGGCCTCCCCCAAAGATCACCACAACGACTGATATGGATCTAATGTGTACTAATTGAGGGGTTTTGCCATAAACGCCACGCTTGGCAGGCGGGTTGGCGATCGCAGTTAAGTTCTTAATGTACTTGAAGGACGCCGATGCCCATCCTCCGGGTAATCCCATAGTCGCCTTATACCCTCGGCATGAGATGAGTTGGTGCTATTCGCAGCCGGCTCCAAACGGCACAAGCACATTGTACCAGTATTCAGAGCACTTTCTCGTAGCCGAAATCACGCGACATAAATATCTATAAATGCAGCATAAGTACAAATGCCCCATCTCCAGCACGGTCCAATATGTAGCATCCGTAGCTAGCACTTGCTAAACACAGTAACTGGCAATATTGGGATCTCCCAGCGAAGCCTAACATTTATTGCTAAGCATCGTGCGGAGCTCCAAGGCCTCCGGCTCCGGGCACCGAGGGGCGCTCACCGCTGGCGATACACACTTAATGCGGGCCATCAACGACCGCCGCGCTCGCGTCTCGCACTAATATTTCACTTTTATCCGCAAACAGATTTACGGACGTTTCTAGAGATTCAGATGAAACGTTTCATTTAGAGTTACTGACTCGCTAGCTAATGGTTCATGTACCATATTAACGAACGTTATAAACGAAATTAAATTAATTATATTAGTCTACATTCACCATAAACAATATAGTTTTTTAGACATCAGATAGTGCACTAGAAATTCTGATGGTAATTTGTCCCATTCCATTGTTCTAAAGTTAAATATAGCAGTTGTCAGTCGGTCGAAATGTATAAAAACCTTTTGAAGGACTTAAGTTTTGTACTTCAAGTCTATTTTGGTACTAACAGATAATCATAATTATTTTCTAGTTTGACATACAAAGAATCCACTGAAGTATTTCATCTACTTTACTGTACGGTTGTAACAGCAGAGATCATATTAGAACAATATTTGGTTCTTTTTTACATGTATACATCTAGCTTATACATCAGGAATTGAGATTACCACAGCGCTAAGCCCCGTAGGGAAGCTATATATGCCGGGGTAATTGGTGTAGCGGTTTAGATCGCAACTACTAATTATTTGACTACTTACATAAAGAGGGTGTTGATAACACGTAGCACTACATAAGTGCACGGACTACGACGTGTGTAGTAATAATCAAAAGTGACAAAGTAGAGTTTGTTTGTCTTTAAATAATTATGTTTTCGATCTTCCCGTCAGAAACCATTAAAATTTTATAAAACATTGATAACATCGCAGAGTCATAAAAGTAAAATCTACAGAAATGGGTCAAAAATCAACAATTGAAACTGACGCCTGTTCGCAAAGTACAGGAAATGAGCCCGATTTACATTAAAATTCAACGGAACGGTTTGACTCTCATTCCGGAGGCCGGCGCGGGGGTGGGACGGTGAAGAACGCGGGGGGCAGCTCGTAATCTCGCTTAATATAAACTAAATAATAAATCAGCTTTGTTTGTTATCCAAGTTTACATTATTCATACGGTACAAGGTGATCCACTCGCCGCGCTTTTCTCTTATTTTGATAATGCGTATTTCTAACTCCTAACTTGTGTAAAAAATTGTGTTACCTACGTCATTATGAAAAGCCAAAACGTGGCCATGCCTCACATTAGCCCGCTCTAGATGTGTACTAGCGAGAATAGTTAAGGTAAAGGTTTCATTCTAATTTCAACCTCACAAGAAGGGTATGGTGTTTTGTAATCTTAGTCATGTCCATCCCAATGGTGGTTACCTAAGTTTAACCAACAAGAACTAGCCGCAGCTGCACTTCTATTTCAGAGTTATCAGATTACCGTTAGCCGGATAAACGCAGTGTGAACCCAAGGACCAGAAAAGCAATGTCTATTGGCTACTTGCGGCGTTAACGGACTACAATTTCTTATGATATTAAGAAACGGGAATTAACGCAAAATTAACTTTGAATAGCTTGAAGTTTCGCCGGGCTGCGCCAATCGTGGTCACAACCAGACCAGTGCAGAGAGATCTCTCTGTTTGTGAGCTAGATTTAGATTCATCCAACTGTGTCCTTAAGTTATTTCCTAGTGTTATTTTAAACATAGTGAGTGTAGTGTGATGCGGTCTTAAAACAAATGAAGAAAAAAGTGTTGAATGAACATAAATCTACCTCACAAATGGAGTGATCTCGCTGCATCAGTCTGCAACCACGATTGGTATTACCCGGTCGAAACGTCAAGCTATTCAAAGGTGATTTTGTGTTAATTCCTGGTCCTTATATACAAAATAATCATGCAACGCGAAAGTTTTAAAGTTATTATTACAATTTCTTAACTGAGCTGCGATGTCATGTTGAGATGGACGGTGTAACTTGTAATATTAAGAATTGGGATTAGGAATTACTATATCTAGTTGTTCGATACTTACCTATTCAAAAGTTTTTGCATTACTTATTAATAAAGAGTAATCTCCAAAGTGATAGGTCAAGAATACAAATAAGTTATGATGATAATTACTGACCAGACTTTAAGATCACGATTGAACAGCCGGTTTACTACTAAGTTCAAAGTTCTATAAATAAATGGTCGGACTTCACAATATACGGGCAGTGCCTAACACAGGCATTATTTGCTTAAAAGGAGACTCCAAGCACTAACTTAAGCCTTGAATTGTTAAAGCACAATAAATTATTAAATTAAAATATTAAAAATTAAATTAAAACTAAAAAAAAATGTCCCCAGTGGAATGCAAAACGGAGGTCCCTTTGCATTTGTCATTATCATTCAAACATAAAATCACCTAGATATTTTTTGTTTTTTAACTTTGCCCCACTCTATGATTTGTCCTGTGTCCCACGGGTGCGTTTTCAGACATGAATTCCACACACAATACACCCAGACCCGGAACAACTACCTGCAGATCATACAAATATTTGCTCCGTGCGGGAATCGAACCCGCGACCCAGAGCGCAGCAGCCGACTGTATCAGCCACTGCACCAACCGCTCTGAACAAGTAGGTTTGTCCCTTACGAGCGTTTTTGCATTGAACATGCTGCGTGTCTGTGACCTGAAATATCTGAGCTGGCTCGGACGTTTGAGGAAGCTACACACAGTAAGCGTTGTATTACTCGTATTCTAGAGATCAGAAGCCGGCCGTGACCCATGCCCGATTGAAAGCATCCCATTTCGTTATTATATTCCGCGGATCTAAAGGAAATTATTATTTATTGTTTCGGTCCTTCCATACGCAATCCGTAATCTTTCTCCTTCAATCTTTCAATCATCTATTATCAGTTGAGATTACGTTTCCTTTTCTTATTCCGTAATGTTATATTAGGCAATTCGATATTACATTACAGATAATATAGCTTACTACATTATCTGTAATGTAATACAGAATACATATCGCATTGTCAGTTGACAAATGGATGAAATATGTAACAAAATTTAAAAATACGATTACGCGATGTTACGAGGCTGTTCTAAAATCAAATTATATTTTATATTATATATATATTTTATTGGCAGTAGGTGTATTCTAACCAGTCTGTTATACAGCATTCGTGGCTTATCCCAAATGCAAAGAGGCCAGGCGACTGTATATTCATCCAGCCGGAACACTTGGATGCGCCGCGTCTGCGAGGGATCCACAATGCACAAGTTGGCTTCATTTGTATCACACATCATGGCTGCAACTCAGCGTGCAGTTTTACGTGCCTGTTACGCGCAGGATAGATTGCCATGTGTCAGTTATTGCTGAAAAATTCTAGTTCCAACATACTATGGAAGGACGAGTCTTTAGATACGTTTGTTTAAGGTTATTTATCAGGCCACCTGTTATGTAACCTACTCAAAAACTCTGCAAACTAAGCGTACTAACAAAGTATGGTCTACAGTCATGATGGCTGTCTCGCTCGTTCTTCGAGACAAGTGCGTGATTACTTAAGCAGAGTGATAGTGCACGTAGTACGGTGAAAAATTATAGTTAGACTCGTTATGGAAATTAAGAAATATTGTGATAAAATGAATACTTTTGTGTATGGACTCCATTTCGGGCTACTATCATCGACTGTCACCTTAGTCATCCAGCGACCACGAATACTGTAAAGTATTCGAAACGTAAGGGAAAACAAAAATCTAAAATATACGAGATGTAATCCGTTTAAAAGTGTTTTATTATAATGTGTAATCATTACTATACTATCACGAATCAAAGCAATTTTTTTTTAATAAACTTGAACTGCGCATGCTTCACGGTGCAAGTTTGTGATTTGATCATTATTCCTGCCCGGTATCAAGAAACTGTATCAAAAAACAGTAAATAAAGTATTTCCGACGTTCCTGCCACCGCGCGGCGTAGGTATCAGTGGATCCGCTCCGCCCGCGCATCACATGGTCTCGCGCGGTAATTGTATTTTTGAGTGTTACTAAGTTAAAACTGAGCTTGATCTAGAATTTATTGCCACTGTCACTGAAATAAATGTTATGCTAATTGTTAATGCCACTTATCTTAAGTTATACTGATTTCGGTCTCGGTTCCAGACCGACATTAAATCCTAGTGTAACCTGTTTTAAATAAATACACGATCATTTCTTTGATTCATTATATGCCTACCAAGTTTTTCTTTGATTTCAGATATCTCACTGTTTTAAACCTGCATTTGCAGCAACATTTATCTGTACATAACAGTGTATGGGGATACTTTAATAATGCGTAAGTGGCATTGGTAAATACTGCAAAACTGTCAAATACCATTTTTCAGGCGGCGGGAAACAACAATACTTCTGTGTGCCGACACTGCACTGGCACTAAATCTTAATTTGGCTATTTTCGTCACTTACGCGGTATTTACTAATGCCAGTTACGCGGAATTATACTATCCCCAACGGTGTGATATTTTAATGATTGCCAAATATTAATAAGACATTACGTCTTAGGTTTTCGCGATTATTACACATTATAAAAACCTATCAAAAGTCAAAGTAACGTATTTTTACATTATAATAAAACAATTTTAAACGGATTAAATCGCGTGTATTATTGATTTTGGTTTTTCCTGACGTTTCGAACACTTTGCAGGGTTCGTGGTCGCAGGATGACTAAGGTGACAAGCGTCGTTACAGATTTAAAAAGTTATTTTATCTACCGTACAAAACTAATCAAAAATTGTTTCGATGCACGCAGTAATCACTCACAGTGTCTCGATGTTTTTTAGTTTGGTGTGTTGTTTGGGATTTTATTAATTTAATAACCGGATTCCAAACAGGTGGTACCTGCCAACCATCTTCTCTATTAAAATTAGGATGTTTTTTAATTTCAATAGCCTCTCGAAACATTCTTGGTACATAACGGTTTTCTTTCGCGAGGACTTGAGGATGATCAAATCGAAGAAAATGGTTGGGTTTGTCTAAGGCATGTTCACACACTGCGGACTTTGTGATGCGTCTATGCTTGACGTCAGCTATGTGTTCTTTAATTCTGGTGGCTATACTACGCTTTGTTTGCCCTATGTATGACAACCCACAATCACAGTCAATCTTGTAGACCCCTGCATCTTGTAGAGGAATGTGACACTTCACGGGTTTGAGAAGTTGGCTTATCTTTTTATGTGGCTTGAAATAGGTTTTAATAGAAGCACGCTTCAAGATATGACCAATTCTGTCCGTGACTCCCTTGATGAATGGTAAGACTGCAGGTCTCCGATCAACCGTGGTGGGTTTCGGGCGGCTTCTGCGACGGGGATGTGGCGCTCTTAAATTGTTATTTCGAAGAACTTGCTTCACATGGTTAAGCTCCCCTGGCAGGTGGTCGGCGTCGCAGATGCCGTGTGCTCTCTGTAACAAAGATTTAGCCACGGTAGCTAACTGACAAGGGTGGTGGTGAGATTCACCATTAAGGTACCTGTCTGTATGGGTAGGCTTTCTATACACAGTGTGACTAACTGAATGATCAGGATTATGGATAAGAAGTATGTCAAGAAAGGCCAAGGATTTGTTTTCCTCCAATTCCATAGTAAACTGAATTTTACTGTGTATTGAATTTAGATGTTGTAAAAATGCAGAGACCCTATTGTGAGGCAAGATGGTAAAAGTATCATCTACATACCGTTTGAACATATTCGGCATAGCCGGGGCTGTCATCAGTGCTCTCTCCTCAAAATCCTCCATGAAAATATCGGCGACTACAGGAGAGACCGGTGAACCCATGGCAACACCGTCAGTTTGAAGGTAAAATTCATTGTCCCACAACAGGTAGCCGTTGGTAAGGCAGTGTTCAAGCAATTCTGCATATTGTTGAGGCATGCTATGCTCACTTAACCGTTTCTTAACAACATCCATACAGTCCTTAATTGGTAAGTTAGTAAATAAGGACTGCACATCAAAACTGACCATCACTTCATTTTCAGCCAGTTGAAGGTCTTTTATTTGGCTGACAAAGTGATAGGAATCCTTCACATATGTGTTAGACTTTCCACGAAGTTTTGAGAGTATCTTCGCTAGGTGTTGCGCCAGTTTGTAGGTTGGTGTATCAATCTGGCTTACTATTGGTCGTAGGGGAACATTGCTTTTGTGTATTTTCGGCAACCCATACAGCTTTGGGGGTTTCGCGCAAGATGGAATGAGTGTTTTCACGTCTAATTCTAAAATATCGGAGTGTTTGGATATTAACTCAGTGGTCTTTTTGAGTATTTTGTTGGTTGGATCTTTGTTTACCTTTTTATATGTGCTGTTATCCGACAAAAGGTCTTGAATTTTCTGTTTGTAATCTGACGTGTCCATTATGACCGTAGCGTTACCCTTATCGGCACGGAGGATAGTCAGGTCTGGGTCTTCATTAACGTTTTTTAGCGCTTGATACTCATCGCGAGACAGATTCGGTTTGGGCGGTTTGCTGCGACGTAATACCACTGATATGTCTTGTCGGATCGCCTCCAAATCTTCTTTCTTTACGTTGTTTTTGATAAGACAGTCCTCGACGTTACAGATTATATCTTCGTAAGGGATTTTTTTAGGTGCTAGCGCGAAATTTAGGCCCTTTTTTAACACTTTTACGGTGTTTTCGTCCAGAGATTTTTTAGACAAATTAACTACGGAATTTAATGATTTTGACATGAATTAAAAAACATCCTAATTTTAATAGAGAAGATGGTTGGCAGGTACCACCTGTTTGGAATCCGGTTATTAAATTAATAAAATCCCAAACAACACACCAAACTAAAAAACATCGAGACACTGTGAGTGATTACTGCGTGCATCGAAACAATTTTTGATTAGTTTTGTACGGTAGATAAAATAACTTTTTAAATCTGTAACGACGCTTGTCACCTTAGTCATCCTGCGACCACGAACCCTGCAAAGTGTTCGAAACGTCAGGAAAAACCAAAATCAATAATACACGCGATTTAATCCGTTTAAAATTGTTTTATTATAATGTGTAATAATCGCGAAAACCTAAGACAATACTAACGTATTTTTATTTCAAATAAAACCAATTATTGGCACTTTTAAAACGTCAGAAATGAAGTTGCACGGTTTATATATAAGATACTATACACTACTAATTAATGGCTCTATGAACTCGAAAAATCTCTATCGATAGTCGACCATTGGTGCCATGCCTTTAGGCTCATATCGGAGGAGTCATCTCCTTGATTCTCTGTAAAGCGGTCCCTCCCTCTTGTGGACGGGAGGTGACCCCCAGGCACGTCTCGGTAGAGACTATAAAGGATCTCCCCGAAGCCTCGCTGTGCGCTGCGCTGCCAACACGGTGGCACGAGACCAGGTACGTGAACACCATCGTCTTTCGTATGAAGACGCAGATTCCCCAATCTGCGCGCTTAGGGACCCTGAGGCCCTCCACACTATCAAGACAGTCAGGCTCAGGCATGCTAGACATGGGCACCGGAGCAATTCTTACCTCAGCGCCGTCTTCTCCTTTTCCAAGCAGGGTTGGTTTCCCACAGTGAAATACCTGTTTCACGAAAACTGGTCAGAGTCGTAATTTTATTTTTTATTTTTTGATACTTTGCCTTTGTATTTCTCCTGTGTCGTGGGTGCGTTTACAAACACAAATTCCACACACAATACACCCAGACCCGGAACAACTACCTGCAGATCGTACAAATATTTGTTCCGTGCGGGAATCGAACCCACAACCCAGTGCGCAGCAGCCGACTGTATCAGCCACTGCAACAACAGTGCCGACAGAATTTAAAATTAATCACATAGTTTAAGATGAGTGAACTATTACAATCATGTTGCCAACGTCGTTGTTGAATCAATTCGTCGATTCAGACAGTATTTACTCTGTTGCGGTCGATGGAAACTTGATCTTTACTTATAGGGTACTCAACCACGTTATCATCGATGATTATTATGTGAAGACGTATCACTTACCGTGTAGGTGGTCTCATAACATGTGTGTCAAACTGTATTCTAGAGGCACATATTATGCGTTAAGGCACTAAATTCTTATGTTACTGCCGTTAAATCTACTCGAAGTTACTGCAGATAAAAAGTACAAATGAGCTCTCACAGGAAACTCATATTGCTGAGCTATAACAAGCAAGAAAATGAACACAATTAACTTGCTCATTATAACACGGGTTTGTTCGCCAGCTGCACTGACGTCACTAATTGTGTGTCGTGATGCCTGCGTCACCGGCGCTTCTTGTACTGCGTTTATTTGTACAGTTTGTGTATTTCGACACGACACTGTGCGGAAAAATTTATATTATAGTTAAATTTACTTATTGTCTGTCAATCACATCCAGTCACACAGTCTTTAACTAGTGTGTGTTATCAGTGATTACATATGGAACAAAGACATGGTCACTCACAGTGGGCTTCATAAGAAATCTCGAGGTCACTCTGCAAGCTATGGAGAGAGCTATGCTTGGTATTTCTCTACTCTAAGAGCTTAAGTTACTGACATAGCTGAACGGATTAGTAAACTCAAGTGGCAAAGGGCAGGACACGTTGCTCGTAGAACTGATGGCCGTTGGGGCAAAAAGGTTCTCGAATGGAGATCGCGCACTGGAAAACGCAAGGTGCGACGACCTCTAACGAGGTGGACAGATGATCTGGTGAAAGTTGTTGGGAGTCGTTGGATGAGAGAGGCATTCAACCGCTCGTTGTGGAAATCTAAGGGGGAGGCCGTTGTTCAGCAGTGGACGTCCTGTGGCTGATATGATGATGATGATGAATCACATCAGTCCGTTTATGTTTACTGCTGAATATTCCCACACACATGGCAACAGATGTTTATGTCGTCATAGTAGAGCTCACGAGGATGCAGGACCTGTCGGGTGCCTTAAATATTCAGGGTGGAAACAAAAAGCGATTTCCTATAAGAAACGTGATATTAAGTCCAAAATTTCACACTTGTCTGCTTCACTCTGACTATGTGATTTGTGCTTTGGGAATAAAACATAAGTAACTAAATTTTTTCACAGTGCATACTTATTATAAGAGAGATATTTGATACCGTGCTCACCTTTTAGCAGTTATGTATCACTTAAGATTTCAGAGTAACAGTTGCTTGTACCGACACGAAGACCTCGTTCCGAGACCCAGATACCGCCACATAAATGTTATTCATGACTCAATTCGGTTTCAATAACGTACGGAATCCGACGCCGACTCTCTAGCCCGTCTCCGGTCCGTAAGATACTCGTGAGACGCTACTAAATAATTCCCTGTGTGTCGGTTGTCGCCCCTTTCCGTAGTCAGATGGACAGAGAAACCCTTGTGTAATTGTGCTAACTACAGGAGACGGATTGTGTGAGCAAACCCTCGGGATAAGCGAGTGTATGGTTCAGGCACTATTGGTTCATTGCGTCCTGTTAGTGCTTGTACAAGGCAACCGTGGAACGGCAAGACGATTGTCTTTGGACGCACGGCTCGAACAAGATCCGTTTGTACCTGAAATTGTTCCAGAAATTGGACTATGTCGTGTGTAAATTTTGTAATGAATTAAGGTATGGTGTTATCCTGTCCTACATTCTCCTTCTGTGGAAAAGTAGCCATACTACGCTTACCAGCCCGCCTGCCAAACGTGGTGAGTATTGGTAAATACCCTCCAAAATGACGATACCTGTGTGAACGGGCGTGTATGCCTTAGTTCAGTAGTACACTTATAAATGGCATAGTATATGATCATGATGATAGTGTTATATTAGAAGTTTATCATATATTGGTATTTCAGGCTACAGCATATTAAAACGTTCCGAGAAAAAATTACTCAACATCAGAGCATTAATTATAGCAAAAAAATTCGTATGGCGTCCGGATTAAGAATATAGCATCACTCCATCTCCTTCCGTGGATGTCGTAAAAGGCGACTTAGGGAAACTAAACCAGAGGCAGCAGCGTCCCTTTTGTGGATCAGTAACCGTACTGCGCTCACCAACCCGCCTGCCTTGCATGGTGAGTATTGGCAAACACCCCCCAAAATGACGGCACTATTGTGGAAATCTATGATAGAGGCCTATGTGGCCGTATAAATGGCTGATATGGTGGAGCAGTAATTGACAATATTGTTAAGTATGAACGTAGAAAACGTATAATTAACAAGTATCGTAAGAAACTGTACATTACTATCTCAATAAGCTACAACAACTCGACCTACTCAAGGCACGTAACAGAACACCAGACATCCCATCTTAATTTAAGTAATGTTCATCAACATCAACAGAGATCCAAATTAGCGTCTAAACTCGTGACACAACTCGGCTCCATTTCTTTGACGCTCACGTAATCAAATAAAGCGTCGCCACATCGCGTTACCTCCGAGTACAAACAACCTGAACCTCCTCTTGAAGACAGAGTTACTTTAAGGCGCGCCTCGCAACTGTTAGTGAAGGCTTGAAACGCTGGGCGAGCCCGGAGGCTTCGTCCGCAAATTAGCAGCGACGGGAGCGCTGACGGTGGACGGTGTGGCACTTGATATTAGTTGCGAAAATGAAAGCTTGTAAATACCGGGCGATGTCAGACCGTCTTAGTGAAATGCTTACACTGGAATATTAAGAAACGGAAGTCATGAAACCGGTTGAAAGGAACTTGAACTCTGTTATTATCCTGTTGCAGACAGGCGTTCCGCAATATTACCATAATGAACGGTTCTAGGCGAAATTCGGTGTTTTAGACACCGAGTAGAACAATATATAAAATTAAATGACGACACGGTTGGTGCAGTCGTTGATACAGTCGATGCGCTACGGGTCGCGGGTTCGATTCCTGCACGGAACAAATATTTGTATGATCTGCAGGTAGTTGTGTGTGAAATTTATGTCTGTAAACTTACCCACGACACTGGAGAAATCCTAGGGTGGGGCAAGGTTTATATAAAAAAAACACTACATATTGTCCTAACCCGCAAAAGCTACAACCGTATATATGTATATTGTTACTTGGAGTAGGCTCAGCTGATGTTATCGCTTACTCGCCCGTTATTTAACTGTGCCCAAGGGAGGCGTCGGCGTGGACTATTCATAGCCGAGATCACAGTAATTAGAACTGCACTGGTCTTAAATTATTCTATCACTTTGCGAGCTTCTAGTCACAGTACCGTGTCACACACGACCAAGTCGTGTGCCGAGATTTTGTGGTACGATACAAGCAATGTTCTACTTTTCCGTTCGACAACTCGATTAGTAGTGGTGACGCATTGGTTGCTTTGGTTTGTTTTTTGATTGGTACTTGGACCAATATATGATCCTATGTGATTTTAAGATAATGTCGGGTCTATTCGCACACAGATTAATATCAAAATAATATTTTGATAACCTCGACGTTTCGAAGGTGCATTGACCGTGGTCACGAGTACACTCAATGCAACTTGATCGAAACATCGAGGTTAGTAGAACGTCGAAAGTTTAAGAGTTACTAATATGTTCCTATGGCCTACATATGTTACTTACGGGTGAGGTGTATAGATGTGTATTTGATTTATGATTTTAACACTGTGAACCATACTGTCGACTAAGAAAAAGAATATACAGCCTATCAAAGATAAAGCTTATCCAAAATGAAAGGTGCATGGACATAGATGGTTGGAACTAAACCAAACCGTGCACAAACAAACGTATTCACTCATAGTTGAATACACTTTATTATAATTAAACGTAGCCGTTTAAGCTAATCTAAGTTAGTCGCTTAAATATACTTTACAGCGCTCTTGTCGCGAAGAGTAAAGAAAATGAGCGGCTTTAATATTGGAGGTAGTGGTGCGGGAGTACCCCGGCTTATAGTGAAGTGTTGTTTTCTACTGTGGCGTTAATTTGGAGTGTTTTGCTTGAAATTAAAAGAACTAGAATATGCTTGCGGGATAGCGTATGAAACTGAATGAAGAATTAACAAGTGATCATTTGACGCTTGATATTTCATATTCCAAGATGACGTCACACTTCTTTGACACCGACAAGTGTCCAACGGTAATGGTTCATATCTCCAAAATACGGCGGGAGACGCTACCGGTAATCAGTTTGAGTTGGTGCTGCGCTGTCACGGCACGGTTCCATCCTCGGTACCGCAGACATAGCTCGGCGTAGCTCGGCGTAGCTCGGCATGGTGTAGCCGGGGTACTGGCGCGGCTCATAATATATTCAGGGCGCCTTGCTGTGGCCGCACGCCGCCCGCCGGCACCGGGGTGGTCTATATTAATTATAAGCATCACTAATACGCTCCGTATGTAGTCTGAAACAAACCACTTGATCGTGTTCGCTGACATGTTAACGCTTTATGAATGTTTAATGGTGAATCTAAATATATACTGGTTTTAGTAGACTTGTGAATTTAAAGTAAGGGTTCGATGACAATACTGAGCTCTGGAGTGAACGTAAAGACCTGCTGCGCAGTGAGGACGTTTACATAAAAAATTGTTTAGTTTTTCCTTAAAATAGTTAAGTATGTTATCAGCATAGGCACAAATGTCATTGATCCAATATAATGTTGTATCCGTGTGGTGTCCGGATTAAGAATATAGCACCACTCCATTTCCTCCCGTGGAGGCCCTAAAAGCCGACTAAGGGACTCTAACCCTGAGGGATGGGCAGCAGCGTCCTTTCTGTGGCACAGCAGCCATTCTGCACTCACCAACCCGCCTGCCAAGCGTGGTGAGTACTGGCAAATTCCCCCCCCCCCCCCCCCACCCCCCAATATGATGACACAGATGTGGTGTGTATATGGGGGAAGCCTTTGTTCAGTAGTGGACATTGTATGGCCGATATGATGAATATAATGTTAATACAGTTTTCTGTTTAATAGTAATTATCCGGTAGAAAAATAACTTTTAATAATCTGTCACCTACTACAACAAACACTGCAAAATGTTCGAAACGTTAGAAAAGACCAAATTCTGTAATAAAACGGAATGTAATCCGTTTGAAAAAAAAAAAAAAAAACAAAATCTCATCATCATCCCTGTACCCAGCGCTGCAGAACCAAAATTCACGGTCTGCAGCGCAGAGTGGCTATCCGGATCACACGAGGATACCGAACGGTGTCCTACGAGGCGGCAACTCTCCTGGCGCGTTTTCCGCCTTTTGACATCCTGGCGGAGATGGATGGATGGGTCTACGATCAGACACGCTCCCTCCGCCAGAGCGGCGAAGGCGCGCCTCCAGGGGCGTTGGACAAGCTGCGGCGGCTAGCTCGGCGGCGCGCACTTGTAAAGTGGCGTCATCGCCTGCGGATGCAGTTTGCAACCAAGCGCGTCGTCGAGGCCGTCCTGCCGCTCTTTGGAGCCTGGCTCAGAAGGAGCGAGCGCGTCACCTACCGCCTGACGCAGGTGCTCACCGGGCACGGCTGTTACGGTGCGTACCTGCACAGGATAGGACGCGAGGCCACGGCACAATGCCACCATTGTGATAGCGACCAGGACACCGCACAGCACACGCTCGAGGCGTGCCCTGCGTAGGCCGCCGAACTGCGGATCCTGGTCGATCGGATCGGGCAAGATCTCTCTCTGCCAGCAGTAGTGTCGGCTATGTTGGCAGAGCACGAAAACTGGAATGCAGTGGTCTCCTTCTGTGAGAGCGTCATGCTCCAGAAGGAGACCGCAGAGCGGGATCGGGAGAGGGCCGATCCCGCTCGAAGAAGAAGGAGACGGCGCCGGGGTAACAACCGCCCTGGCGCCTAATTCCGATACGCCTGAAAACCCCTGCCGTTGCTATAAGGTGGGGGACCTCTGGGTTCGCGGGTGCGTAGATTGGGGAATCTGCGTGCCCACACCAAGCGACCCAAGAGAATAAAACCCATGTGGTCACGCGCTGCCGTGGGACGCTTTGGGGGATCCTTTACAATCCCCCTGGGGGGGTGACCGCTATACAGTCACCCTCTCCGAGATGTGCCAATAGGCGTGGCACCAGTGGGTGGCTCTAGTGTGATCATACGAGGACCTGGAGCCTCCCTTAGGTGCCGATTATGACCGCTCCAGTGGTTTTAGCCGGTAGGAGTCCGGCATACCCCTTCGTCCTTCCCCGAGGCGAAGGAAGTTCATGATGAATTTCCACTGGGCACCAATAAAAAAATAAAATAAACGGAGCATACCCCTTCGTCCTTCCCCGGGGCGAAAGAAGTTCATGATGAATTTCCACTGGGCACCAATAAAAAAAAATAAAAAAAGACATCCCTGTAAATAATAATCTCTTTTAATCTACGACAAAAACATACTACTTATAGAGTTATAATAACCAAAAAGTTTTGGCTCTCAGACGGATAATAAATACAAATTGAAACTGGCGAAATGTAAATAATCTCACACACGAGGGATCCAAAGTTGATGAATTTGCAAGGATTATGAAAATCCAGGTCTCAATCCTACCAGTATTCATGTTAAAGTTTGCCAAAAGAGTTCATTAAAAAAGTTTCGTGTGTTGCTAAATCGTCGAGTACATGGCAACACACACCTCATGCAAAAGCATAGAAGGACCACTACATGGGCTATGACAAGCTTACGCATGAGACCCTGATTTTAACAAAAGTTGCCAAAGCGCGCATAATCAAAGATGCAGCGTCTCGCAGCAGTCTTCTCTGATAGGCCTGGGGCATTAACAGAGGTCCAGGCGAAGATACATGGTATTCCAGTATTTTTTTAGCTTTTGAGTTGCGTTGGCTAGTGTTAAGCTGCATCAAATACTGAGAAAATGTATGATTTAGGAAGCTAGATATGATACGCTGTATTCTATAGCCTTGATTTTATTTTATGGTGTCCAGTGGAAATTCTACATGGAACTTTCTTTGCCCCGGGGAAGGGCGAAGGGGTAAGGTACTCGTAAGATCACACTAGAGCTGTATTCTATAGCCTATTAATAGCTCAAGCGCATGCAATCACTGCTGCATTGCTTTGAGTATTAACGTGTACTGGCGCGGCATTAGGAATGGGCCTTCTATACTTTATTGCTTCATATCAAATGCTCGCTAACCGAATTCTTTTAACAACCATGTGCGAGCCCTAGTGGGTCATTAGTGTACCTATTATACAACAGGCCTGTGCACAGGAAACAGGCTGCACCGCACCGGGAACTGCTGCTGACATATGCACCTTTGTGTACTGACTACTTCTCACAGTTTACCGAGTGCTTATGTTACAGATGAAAGGGACACACTAAAAGTATAAAAAAATCAAAATCGGAATTATGCAAGAACCCGTTAATATTTTTATTGTTGTTCAAAGTAGTCTCCGTTTATTTTTAAGCACCGTCACATGCGATGTAACCATTGACTGAAGCTCTGAGCCCATTTTTCTTTAGAGATCTCTTCCACGTTTTTTTCGAACGCAGCCACGGCATCTTTGGTGTTCTTTAAGTGAATTACTCTGAGTTTTTCTTTTATTTTGGAGAATAAATAAAAATCGCAAGGTGCCAGGTCGAGACTGTAAGGAGGTTGCTCCAGTGTGATCTTACCTGAAGCCCCTTTCGGTGCCGAAGATGACCGAAGGAAGTTCCATGTAGAATTTCCACTGGACAACAATAAAATAAAAATTTTAAAAAAAGGTTGGGGCTGTAAGGAGTTTGGCTCAATAATTCCACACCTTCCATAAACAAATACTCGATTATCTTTCTGGCGGAGTGAGCTGGAGCGTTGTCGTGATGGAGGAGGATCCCGATTCTTGGGCGCTGCTGTCGAACATTTTCCAAGACAACCGGTTAACAATGACTAAATAACCAGTCTACAGTAACAGTTATTTAATCCTCTAGCGGAATTGTTGTGAAATGACCCGCCCGTCCAAAGATCATCAATCATCTTTCCCCTTGACCACTGTCCTTATTTTTGTTGGCAAATCTTCGAATGGAAACATCCCCTGGGCAGATTGTCTTTCGGTTTCGGGCTCGTAACAATATATCCAGCTTCATCACCGGTGACAATATCAAACACAGCATTCGAGTCATCTCGGTTATACTTTTCAAACACTTCACGGCACCAATCCAAACAACGACGGTGCTTTTGATCTTCCGTATGACGAGGTATCCATCTGGTGCAAAGCTTTTTGAAGCCTAAATATTCGTTTTCCTAAGACTTCGCACTTGATTCATACTAATATACTCATACACTACTATATAAACATGGACATGAGATGGGGCTTCATCATATAATGCCAATCGAAGTCTATCATACCGTAGTTGTTGACCGCAACGAACTTCATGATAAATTATGGAGCGAAAATGTTCTCTAGTCAAAGCAATTTCAACTCACAACACGCACTTTTTAAATTGCCGCCAATTTGTAAAAACAAATGACGTATGAATTAAAGGAACATCTATAACTTCCCAAAGAGATTCATATTTGAAATTTAAGTAAATTTTCCGTTGGCAACTTTGCTTACTGGCCAATTCTAAAAACTTAACGGTTAATATTCCTGACGTTAGAAGTCAAATACTTAATAAATCTCTCTCTCGTGAAACTCGATGTGCTTAATGTGGTGTGTCACAGTCCACAGCAGCACATCGGCATCTATCAAGTGGTGGCACAACACTGGAGCCTCTTTCTCTCACCTCCAACTCATCACCTAAATAGCAAAAATTCTGTATACTCTTTCCCTGTTCCCGTGGTGATCTACACATAGCTTCTATTCCTATGGTCTTCTGTTACTTCCAAATTATCGTAGAAGGACGAATATTATATTAAAGTTACAATGTAGATCGACGATGTAGATTTCAGAGGAGTACGAAATCAGTATCAAAATAAATTCTTGGTAGTTAGTATAAATGCCTTAAACCAATTACTTCACCGCCAGCAAGGAAGTGGTCATAAAGGCTTCGAAATCCTCCTTGATATAATTTCATTATTAATCTTGGTTTATCGCACTGCGTCAACAAGGCAATACTGGCGACAATCTCTTGTGATAAAATATAACCTTCAAGTGACCTTGGTTCTTGCGAAGCTGCATTGTTTAGTTGACACGCATTAAGTCAAGTGCGAGAGCGTTCGTAATCGTTATAACGTCACGGAGCACAAAGACCCGCTTGCAGGTCACCGCGCGACAATATCGCGACTTGCTCGCGACAAACTGCCGCTACACACCGGAATGTTATGAGTTTCACACAAAAAGATTCTCATTTCCCCATTCATGTAAAGAAAAAGTATTCTATACTGGTACGTGTCGCTTTCATAGAAATACATTTCTTAGATGTGGCGTCGATAAGAAGTATGTATGTAATAACGTGTCAGTAATAAAACATATTAGGTTTACGAGCACTAGGGGCTCGCAGCAACTCAATAAGTTGATGGATATGGTTTAAGCGCAATGACATTTTGAAAGGGAAATTTTAAAATTAAACTTAGTAATCTGTGGTAACGGTTACTCTATAATCTTTAGTGGCAACGAAAATCAATCAAACATATTTGTTGTAGTGTAACATCAAGTGTTTTCTCATTTATATTGAGTACGTATATAGTTATAGTATTTTATACATAAACATTTTTGTGTCATGTGATCTTGTCTTAGTGTGATGTGTAAATAGCTTTATTATAATCAGGATGCTGCTCGTAACTTGGAAATTCCGCTGTCACACTCCACTCCACTGTCACCATCACCAGATGCGCGCATAGCTCGGGTAAGTCTATACGTTTTCCTTTTGTTTAAACAACATTTGTCGCTTATATTTAATGCGAAAGGTACTAACTTACATTAGGGTTTATATACATGTCTTTGTAAGTTGTGACAGTCAATAAGAATACTCTTGCTAGACAGCATCTCAATTGACACTCCTTGCGAATAAACGCTGAAGTAAATAGGTCTACTAACCCAGCAGCGATATTCCGCGGAGGGCATTAAGTTAAAGCGCGTCGCCGCTTTGATATGCAAATGTTCGTCGTCGGCCGCGGCATCTCGCGCGTGTTTTTCCCTCCGCGCCTGTTTACTTTACTCCTTTATTGCTGTTCAACAAGGAAACGTATAACATTGTTATTGGAACCGTGACGTAACATAACGTGTTGAAAAAACGTTCGTTGTTTAGGTCGCGCTGCCGATTACATCATTATTTTTGCAAGTTGTTCAAAACTCTGTTTCGTATAATTTAATAAGTCCATAGTTATGTAAGATGAATGTGACGACTTCAAAAAACCGGACAACTGCGAGTTGAACTCGCGTGGGGGTTTAGAAATTGCTGAATATATTGTCTATTGTTGAATTCGGTCTTGTACCAGTAACTTATCCCAAAAACAAACTTAACATCTGGTTGAAAAACATGTTTTCCCATAGATACCAACCACAAACGTAAATTTATACGTTGTTGTATCTTACTACAAGTCCTTCCATTTCATATGTTACACAGTACAGTTTGCAAAACTTTATTCTTTAATTTTCTATATTGCCCAAATTTCAACTTAATCGGTCCAGTAGATTCGGAGCAAATTGGCTGTGACAGACGGATAGACAGACACACGAGTGATCCTATAAGGGCTCCAGTCGTTTTTTCCTTCGGTCGTTCGGAACCCTAAAAATGGAAGAATATATAGTTTTTTTATTTATGTTCGTTACGTGTTAAACGGCAATTCTTACTTGTTTAGGATTTTTTGACAGAGGACAGGAGTACATGGTAGTTATATATTAGAAATATCGGTTACAAACGCCTAAATTACAACTTATATTAAGCTGTCGGTTATTTTTCCATAGGGTATAAAGAGTGTTTTTTAGATTGTTCAGTATGCGTTCGGTTAAATTTAATTTATATGATTAATATCTAGTTTACTACACGAAACCAGGAACGGATCAGGCTTTACTCTAAATAAGTAAACATTTATATATTGTCGTTTCAGCCGAACAAAATCCACTGCTGGACAATAGTCTCCCCCAAAGATCGCCACAACGACGATCTGGGTGTGTTGTGCGCTCATCGGGAGGTTTGCCATAATCGCCGCGCTTGGCAGGTGGGTTGGCGATCGTAGTTCAGTTGTAAATGCACTCGAAGGATGCGGCTGCCCATCTTCCGGTTAATCCCATAGTCACCTTTTACGACACCCATGAGATGGGTTGGTGTTATTCGCAGCCGGCACCACACGGCAATCGTATTTATATGTATGCCGTACTATTACTGTAACAAAAGTACCTGCGTAAAAAAAGGTATCCAATTTTCCAGTCGACCAACTCAATTTAGACTCAATATCGGCAAAAACGGCTCACAAGTCGGCAACGTCGTACCGGCTCGTAGGCGTCGTAACGCCGTAGATTGCGTAGCAGTAGATTACGTAGCGCCGGCTACGTCACAATTAGTGAGCGACACAAATTAACTGTAGTCGTGGGTCATAGTGGGGAGTCTTTCAAATATCGAGTTTTATATTTGGCTAACAAACTTACTCAGAAGTGAACTGGGTAGGTACAAATAAGCAGGTAATAATATAATATATAATAATGGTCATTAGGAGGCCCATTCTGGCAGTGGAAGTTAGCATAATGTATACTCCGCGCAACACTCAAGAATAAATTAAAACATTTGTCTAATACTTTGACTTCGGTAGGGTAATAGAATAGGTAAGTACCAACGTATCGCCACTCAACATTAGAACATCTACATTAAGTAAAGCGTTACCGTGAAGTAGGGCGGCACGCAATGCCTTCGCGATTTATTGCACAAACAGCCTCCCGCCGGCCGCGCTACGTAAACGATTTCTTATTGCTTCTCTTATGAAAATTAATTCAAATAATCCCAAACATTACTCAAAGAAGCTTAATGCTTATATTAGGAGGAGCGCTTTGTAAATCTCAGTATTGTCCGTTTAGTAAAACAACTTACAAACTGATTAAAGAATTTATTTCGCGAATAGCTCGACAAATAGAATAGAATACTTAAATATTGAGTTTCAGATATAAGAAACTTTTAAAACTATAGTAAACCGTAACTATTTGTACAGTCAGCAACAAAGATTTATATAAAATTTCCGAAATCAAAGGGTTTTAGACATGGAATGATATCTTATAAATTCAAATATGTTGTGTTCATTCATTCGCAGTTATATGTCTTCAGTACTATTTAATTATGAACTACACTATGCGTAATATTTGTCGCCGACTCCCTTCATAAACTCTTCCTCGACTGCAATGTCATCAGTTATGTTGGACAGTATTAAATAACATAATCATCATCATTTCGGCCAAATGAAGTCCACTGTTGGACACAGGCCTCCAGCAAAGATCACCACTACGACCGATATGAGTGTGTTGTGGGCTCATTGGGGGGTTTTGCCATAATCGCCACGCTTGGCAGACGGGTTGTCGATCGCAGTTGAGTAGTTAATGTATTCGAAGGACGCTGCTGCCCATCCTCCGGCTAATCCCTTAGTCGACTTTTACGACACCCACGGGAGGAAATGGGGTGGTGGTATTCTGAGCCGGCACCACACTGCAACAAATAACATAATATCGCTTCTGTTGTAGTCAAAAGGTTCTAAAATAATTTAACAAATCAGGTGAAACCACTTCAGGCGGACAGCCGTTGATTAAAATAAGCGAGGAACTAACTGACTAACTACTAACTAACTAAACGTTATAGCAGTACTAATAAAATACTCGGCCTGTGTCCTGCCAGTGCGTCATGTCCGAGCTTAATACACGTTTACATTGATTTGTATAAATATATTATTTATAGGATAGACTTTATATTGACAATACTGTGTCTATTCTACATATAGATCTAGAACGTTCGTCAAAACAAATAAAGTATGGATACCCAGACAAACTACATATAATAGTGCATTCGTATACGACCTGCAAAGTGTTCGGAACGTCAGGAAAAACAAAAATCTATAATAAACGCGATGCAATCCATTTAAAAGTGTTTTATTACAATGTGTAATAATTACTAAACGTGACTACTTCTGATATAATCGTTATATGTTTACTTTTTTTTACGAGTTAAATAAATAGCCTTTAATATAACAAATGCCGTGTGGTGCCGGCTTTGCCGTGTGGTGTCGGCTTTGCCGTGTGGTGCCGGCTTTGCCGTCTCAGAATGCCACGACTCCATTTCATCCTGTGGGTGTTGTAAAAGTCGACTAAGGAGTCGACTAAAGAGGACTAACCGGAGGATGGTTAGCGGTGTCCTTCGAGTACATTAACAACTTAACTGCGATCGCCAACCCGTCTGCCAAGCGTGGCGATTATGGCCAGACCCCCCAATGAGCACACAACACACCCATGTCGGTCGTTGTGGTTATCTTTGGGGGAGGCCTGTGTCCAGCGTCCAGCAGTGGACTTCACTCGGCCGAAATGATGATGATGATGATGTTTACGTGTAGTAATGCTATTGGAATATTTCAAGTACAATAATCACAATAACAATAATCTTATAGAACAAGTTTCACTCTTTATTTGCAGTAGTACGAGAATTAACGATAGTCACCAAGCTATTTCAGCAAGAAAATTCACTATAAATATTTTCCTCAATTATGTACGCAAAATACAATATGTGAAGAATATTACTGTCTAAACTGCAACGTGGTAAATTATCCAATATGCTCCATATTTTTCTTCGACGCTGATCGGAAAATGAAAAGAAAATGTTAAGCCCGGGCTCACCGCCCCACGCGGGGATTCAATTAAATGGATCGGGTTAACTCCCTCGCTTGAGCACTCGAGTGAGGGGCCATGGCTACATGCAATATGACAACCGCTCAACAGAATATGCGGCGTTGTTCATTTGTTTCTAATTGGTGTTGCGCGCTGATTGGCTTAGTTGAGGGGTTTTATTGAATACTATCGTGGTCGAGCTCGGTGTATTGACTGTTCGATTTGAACGCGAAGTTTTGAGTTGACAGATATACGTCAGGATAAACAAAAATGTGTAATATACGCGACGCAATCCATTTCAGTGTTTTATTATATACTAGTGGTCGCCCAGAAGTCGAAATTCGACCGTAATTCATATATATTTTTTTTTTTTTTTTTGTTTTTTTTATTTGTCACACATATGCTTGCATTAACTTTCTGCACTCCTCCATGTGAACTTTAACTTTACCAAATCTCAGACTCGTCCGTGCCCGCAATTTGCTTAAAAAGGGGTACAAAGGTTTTCCTTCACTTATTATTTTATAGATTAAAAGTATGAATCCAGTATTACACTAGCAGTAATATTTGGCCCAGCACGCCACGAACAAGTCAACATTAGACTGTTCGATTGGCTACTGCGTTATGATTCCTGAATTTGATTCCCGTGCGAAACATAACATACACGTCTGAGCGGTAGTTGTACCGAGTCTTACTTAATGAGCTCCCAGAATCCAAATGTATAGAATCAAAATTATATTGTGCGTAACGAGTATCAGGAGCTGACACCTCTCTCCTTCTGCACTCCCATCCACCCCTCCTCCGTAATTGGTCAGCAACGCATCAGACTTCTTTGGTGTTTCAGATGTTCATGAACTTCGGTAATCGTAGTAATGTCTTAGATTTTCGCGATTATTACACATTATAATAAAACACTTTTAAACGGATTCTATCGCGTATATTTTGATTTTTGATTTTCCTGACGTTTCGAATACTTTGCAGCATTCGTGGTCGCAGGATGACTGCAAAATATACGCGATAGAATCCGTTTAAAAGTGTTTTATTATAACTTCGGTAATCGCTCACTCCTCCTAATGTAATAAAACAGGTAAATACATCTAATATTACATTTGGCTGGCAAAATGACAACAATAACGTATTATTAATACATAAAAGGTCGCTATCTCAGCATATGCTGCAACAACTTATGCTGCAGCACAGGATTTTTGAATCATTTCGGCCAAATGAAGTCCACTGCTGGACCCAGGTCTCCCCCAAAGATCACCACAATGACCGATATGGGTGTGTTGTGGGCTCATTGGGACGTTTTGCCATAATCGCCACGCTTGGCAGACGGGTTGGCGATCGCAGTTGAGTTGTTAATGTACTCGAAGTGTACTGCTGCCCATCCACCGGCTAATCCCTTAGTCGACTTTTACGACACCCATGGGAGGAGATGGCGTGGTGGCATTCTGAGCTGGCACCTTACGTCACTTTCCACTCTTCCACGTATGCATATCTACACGTAATGCTCGAATTCTTGGGAAATATTATTTTTCTATAAATTATCCATTGAATTCTCAATACAGAAATCTTTGCCCAGTGCACACAAATAACTCAGGCATCTGAATCACTTAACCCTCGGAGCGCCGTGGAAACAAACAGCCGCGGCTACTGCGCGCACTCCATAAATCTCTCGCGAGTGGAATTAAGATGTACTCGTAATAAAAACGTGCGACTCGCGGCTCATTAATAACGAGCACTCGCCGCGACTTCCACGTACGAAGCATACACACTGCACAGAACTCGCTTCGAGGCTTGAAGTTCCAAAATCACGAACCTAAAAAGCTCAAGTCTTGAAGCAAGGCTTACTGAAATTCGAAGAGAATTAGTTTGTGTATTAACAAATGGACAAATCAACTAGTTTTTTCTTGGTTAGTAGATAGATTCAGATTTCCTCACGATGTTTTCCTACACCTAAAATAAGTAGTGTCTAAGATTAAATAAGAAATTACTTTTACATTGAAAATGTCATATTGATACATGCCAGCTTTTGAACTCACAACCTTGTGCATAAAAAGCCAAATCCTCTGGGCCACCACGACGGTAAAATGAAGTTAAACTAACGAAAATTACATGCATAATCAGCTCACTACTGGGCTTAGCCTTTTCTCACGATAAGAAGAGTTAGGCTTTAGTTTACCACGCTAGCCTAGTGCGAATTGGTAGAAGGCACACACCATTGAGAACATTTTGGAGCCCTATCAGGTGTGCAGGTTTTCTCACGATATTTTCCTTCACCGTTAATGATTCTTGCATTAACGGTGAAATTATGGTGAATGAAATTCATGATCCGCACATAAATCCGAAAACTCACGAGATGCGGGCCGGGATCGAACTCAGGCCCTCCCGTATGGAAGACAATCGTTCAACCACCAGGCTATAACTGCAAAGAAAATTAGATTTAGTATTAATACAAACGAAACATTGGGACAAATAGCCGTAAAACGAAACAGAACTACGCTAATTATACAAAAAAAATGTTTAAGATCATGATATTACCATTTCTTTACGCAGGCATGAACTCGCAAAAACTATATACTATTGCATATATGTCAGCAGGCAGTCTCTTAGTAACCGATTTATGGAGCGGTATACAACTATTGTCATATTATTTGCAGTGCCTGTGTATTTTATATTTTATTCATATTCAAATGTATTAGGATGCATGTTAGCTGATATGTAGCAATGGCATCGCAACCTTTTTTTACTGATGCCCGGTGGTAATTCTTCACGAACTTCATCCACCGCGGGGAAGGATGGAGGGGTATGCCGGACTCCCACCAGCTAAAACCACTGGGATGGTCATCTTCGGCACCTAAGGGGGCTCCAGGTCTTCGTACAATCACGCTAGAGCTGCCGACTGGTGCCACGCCTATCGGCACATCTCTGTGACGGTGACTGTAAAACGGTCACCCCCCCGGGGGGATAGTAAAGGATCCCCCGGAGCGTCCCTGTGCGCTGTGCTATGCGCGCACTGCAGCACGTGACTACGTGCGCCCCACCGTCTTCTCGTGGGTCGCTCAGTGTTGCCAACCCAGAGGACCCCCCACCTTTCAGCGATGGCAGGAATGTCATCGCAACCTACTGCTCGTGATGCTTACATTTTTAAAATTTTAAATCAAGCTAATAGTAATATGTTTGTAATAGAGTAATAAAAAATAAAAAGACAGATAGAGACGTGCTGCTGCAGAATCTATTGCACCGCGTCTTCTTCCCAACTTAAACTCTAGGAAGAGGCAAAGGATTGTGGTTTTGAGGACTGTCTTACGTGCGGTCTAATGCTGACTAAATGGACACCTCACCCCCGGCGAGAGGTAAGTGGAAGGACACCGTGCGGTGTTAGCCGGTAAGAGACCAGCGGGGTATCCCACTGCCCTTTCCGGGGCGAAAGAAGCCCATAAAAGTAAACGCACGATAAAAAAAGGACTGTCTTACATAACGCTCGCGTTCAAAAAGTCCTATTTGTAATATACTTTGAATAAACGTTATTTTATTTTATTTTATTTCCAAACACACAATCAGGCACTCGCTTCTAAAATAACCTAAAATCGCAGCGTAGGGCGGCGGGTGTGCTCGCTCTAGTGGCACTCCTCTATTATTTATCCGCCGTGCACTTAACTGTTCACTACTCCGAACTGTTGCGAGCAAACACTCGCCACTGATCGCCGCGGATTCTAAACGGGCGATTGCTGAAATATACAGGTTTTTAGACGCGAGAAATTTGCACACATGACATAGAATTTTAGCAAATATGGTAAAACAAATGTGAATATGGAAAATACTATAAGGAAATCATATGGTATTTTTTTTTTGATAATACATATTAAGTATATGTCTATTAAACGGGCTTTTTTTATATACAGAAACAGGAATTGCTTAACTAAACTGTAGGAATTTATACAATATCCATAGCGTCATTTAATAAATGAGAGAGAGTTGAGCATTGTGCATAGACACCACTATCTTTTTGGGTATTATTTTAGATTCAAAGTTACAGTGGGGCCCACACATATACCAGTTGTCGGATCGAATCAACACTGCAGTTAACGCAATTTTTAAAAAAAAGGCCAGTTATCTGAGTTAGATGCTGCTGCATGCATGCTGCTATACGTTAGTTATTTTTGTTGGTGTAATGTTGTAAATGTCGTATGGCATTTTGGCTGTGAGGAAATACTACCAACATTCAACCTTTCTTTGTGCTGCAAAAGAGAGCTAGTAGAGCATTTGATAATCTAAATTGGAGGGATAAATTTATAGAAATCAATTTATTGACTGTCGCTACTCAGAGAATCTAATATATGTTAAACCGAACATACATTTGTTTTCGAAAAACGCGATTTACATAGCAAGGCAGTCAATATATACTAGAAATAAAGAAAATCATATAATACTAATGAGGCGGCTCCAAAAAATTTGTAATTCATTTAGGTGCCAATTCCTAAATACCTTTCTACAATAAGATCCCGAGTAGTAGTAAAAATCTTAGTCTTAATAAATTGAAGTCTGTTATAAAATAGAAACTATGTAAATAGGTTTGCCTGACAGTAACAGATTATAACGACGACAAAAACGCTTGGGATTGAGCTGCTCGAATCTTATATATTCATAGTATTTGTACGGTTTAATTAATCATTGATGACATTTTAACATTTTTATGACATTGATCTGATTTTAATAAAATAATAGTTAAAGCGAATAGGTACTATGTGTGCTAGTGTTATAAATAGACTTAATACCTGTCTGATGGTTTTGGATATTCATGAGGCCTACACAAATGTCATGCTGATGGTATTGTTGTGCGACAGGTCATTGAGCTCGCCAAAAAAAGGGTTGAGCTATAAGATGACTGATAAATGCTTGCCATCTGACAAGATTGGTCATCACGTTGACCGGACAAGCCAGCCATATTTGGCTATTGATCATTCTTCAAAATAAGCATTCCAGAGATTGCCTCAAATTTTTCTTAAATAATTTTGTATCTAAATATATCTGAGCTTTAAAACAAAAACCTATGAGTTTGTATCGGTATTTCTTCTTAGAGACAGTCAGTAGTAAAAGGCGGCTTCATCTAGATTTATTAACGAGCGAGAGGGTGTTGTGAAACTTCAACCGAATAAAGCACACTGCTGGACACAAGCCTCCTCCAAAGATCGTCACAACGACCGATCTGGGTGGGTTTTGTGCTCATTGGGGGTTTTACCATAATCGCCACGCTTGCAGACGGGGTGTCGATCGCAGTTGAGTTGTTAATGTACTCGAAGGACGCTGCCGCCCATCCTCCGGTTAACCCCATAGTCGCCTTTTATGACACCCACGGGATGAGATGTGTTGGTGCTATTCGTAGCCGGCTCCACTTTTCGAAACCCACATTCAGTTCATTTATTGTAATAGTCTCTGAGAGCTTAGCTTTGTGATTTAATAATACAAATAATTCCTACATTATTGGAAGTAAGTATGTAATCATTCTTTATTGAATAAAGTATTCTCTTAGTGAAATAATGTACTTTAAAAATGATTCCTAGAAGTACTCTCACAATAATAACTTGAAACTTGACATGTGAGGTTTCACAAGTAAAGCTCCGTTCAACGCTGTTTGGTCGAGAACGGCAAGTCTTTCTGATAAGTAACGAACAAACGCGTTCCGTTACAATTTCATTAAATATTACGACATAACGACTGTTGCCAGCTGAAACACTTCTTTTGTAATAAATATGGCCGCATAAACTCGGCGCGGTTCGCCCCTGGACGGAGCGATGCGGTAATGAATATAAGAAATAAAAGACGCGCGTCTCTGATTGTCGCGCCCTCCGCGCCGGCGACGTGAATGTGTGCAGAATGACAAAGTAGCACAATTTAGTTTGGACAAGAGGTATTGAAATACTTGTCTATAACTTTATAGTGTGTGTTAGAGCTATATTCTTAGTCCGTGTGGTGTCCGGATTAAGAATATAGCATTACTCCATCTCCTCCCGTGGATATCGTAAAAGGCAACTAAGGGAATCCAACCCAGAGGGATGGGCAGCAGCGTCCCTACTGAGAAACAGTAGCCATATGCGCTCACCAACCCGTCTGCCAAGCGTGGGGAGCAAATACCCCCAAAATGATGACAAAGTTGTGAAAATCTATGGGGGAGGCCTTTGTTCAGCAGTGGACGTATAAATGGCCGATATGGTGAACTTTATATGGAGGCTATAACTTCATGTAAAATGAAAATTTTAAAAATACGTTTGTACATATTTTTCCAACGTTGTTGATATTACTTGCCCACTTTTAAACAGAATACCGGTGCTTGGTAAAGGGGAAGCCGTCATTTTATCAGGATTTTATTTTTCATTATATTCGTACCTCATGAGATACTTACCCAACTTAAGGATTGAACGCTACCTGACTGAGACGTTTCATCATTTCAGCCGAATGAAGTCCACTGCTGGACCCAGGCCTCCCCCAAAGATCACCACAACCACCGATATGGATGTGTTGTGGGCTCATTGGGGGGTTTTGCCATAGTCGCCATGCTTAGCAGACGGGTTGGCGATCGCAGTTGAGTTGTTAATGTACTCGAAGGATGCTGCTGCCCATCCTCCGGCTAATCTCTTAGTCGACTTTTACGACACCCATGGGAGGAGATGGGGTGGTGGCATTCTGAGCTGGCACCACACGGCAAACTGAGACGTTTAGCTAACTAAAAATCTATTTGTCCCAACCAAAACCAGTTCAATGTGACGCAGTGGGCGCGACGTGCACGTCTCACACAGTTGTCATTCTGTTGAGGTTTGCGACGCGTCGGTTGATCACGTCCGAGACGCGCGCGGAATATAAAGCCGTCGTTTTATCTCTCGCGCGATGTTTGGGCGACACAAACACATACACGCTGACGTAACCGCGCACGTCTGTATTCACATTTTTGAAGGTATATCGGAAATTGAACTAGTATTTTTATTGATATTTTAATACGTTGGATTTCAGTTTTCGTTGCATATAATTTATAGAGATAGGTAGCAACTCATCAACGGTCGTCCTGCCCAGCTGAGCTATTAACTAGGCCTTAACTAGAGGAATGGGCAGCAGCATCCTTTTTGTGGATCTGCAGCCATACTGAGTTCACGAACCCACCTGCCAAACGTGGTGATTAATGGGGAATTCTCCCTAAAATTACACGATTGTGAGATTCTATGGCTTTTGTTCAACAGTTAATCTAGTGATTTATGTCATATTCATATTTTTTAACGTTTGTGCATTTTACTATTGCGGTGGTATCATCAGCAAATAAGACCATTGGGTGCTGAATATGACGTGGTAAGTCATTTATATACAGCGGGAATAAGAGAGGGCCTAGCACACTACCCTGTGGTATACCATATGTGATAACTCTATCTTCAGATAAGTCCTTGCTCTCAGGCTTCGTTTTAAAAAAAAAAAATCTAGATCTTTCTTGATCAGAGTCGTAGTATATTCTCAAAGCTCACTTGTTTGCTTTAGCAACAGAGTCAAGACATCGTATGACCACATTGATAGTATAATTGTGTAGATCTTCGCACATCTGTAAATAATATACACGTTCAAAAATATTTTCTAATTCAGCTGTAATGATCAAAATTAATCAAATTATGGTAGAGGTTTTTCGGTGTCATAAATAAACCATTTAAGCACTCACAGCGGGTCCAATTAATACAGAGCCCCGGAAAATAATCTCTAAAGAACCTAATTAATATAATTTATACATATTTATCAGTGTGCACCGATTGTTTGAAATTATGAAGATCTTAACATTATGGGGGGGCACCGACCGTGCCACGTAATCCTGCCAAATGAATGTTTGCAGAATAGACGACATACCAGCCCCACCGCACAGTAATACGCGCTTGAAAGTACAGAAGAACTCACAGAAGGCACACGCCGGATAACGGGAAGACTACAGTATAAAAAAATATCGCAACTATTTGACTACTGACCTGTAGGTTTCTTTATTTATTTTTGCACCACACGTTATCCTGGTTGCGTTTACAGACACAAATTCCACATACAATACACCCAGACCCGGAACAACTACCTGCAGATCATACAAATATTTGTTCCGTATATCATCATCATCAATGATTAGTCAATCGTTAACTGCTGATCACAGGGTTCTCGCAAAAACAAGGCTTTATCTATTTGCTTGTTGTCCACTCGCGTTAATGATTTCAGTCGGATAACGCTTGTCTTGTCCTGGGGGTGTGGGGTTCGTTCACGCATTCACCGCCCAACAGGGCTTGGCGTACCGGACAATCCTCTAGAAAGGGGCTCGCGGAACACTGCACCACTATTTCGGGCCTGTCTCTGAACGGGTACAGATTGCCCCAAGTCATCCACAGGCCGCAACTCCAAGAGGCTGGAGTTAGGTAAACGGCCTCCGGTGCCCAGTGCACCTGTGGATGGGGAGAAAAGTAGTCCTCTCCATCCCGATCCGCTGCCTTCTTTGCATAGATTACCTCCTCGACTGATACAATATTTATTCAAAAAATTCAGTCAGTCAACCCACCATCACACGTTGTATGCTTCCCTCATACAATTAAAATCGAATTAAGGGACATAATTTATTACATAAACTAGTTTTGCCCGCGGCTTCGCACGCGTGGAATTTGGAAATCTACATCATTTTGTTGAAAACATGCAATAATGACCTGCGCTTTTATTGGTATGGCGTGTAATAGGTGTAGAAGGGTCGTGCTATATCTCCGAATGACACGACCCATAGGCCTACCGCATATTGCTTCCAGCCCAAGCAGCCGAGAACCAAACCGCGTGCTATTGTTTTTTGTTTGGAAACGCTTCCCGCGTAGAACTGGGTGTCATAAAATGTAGTTTGCCCTTTTGCTGCCCAGTATTTACAGTACAAAGACCACACCGCTTATTTCGTCCTTTAAATTCCCTATTTATTTCCCTTTAAGCCGTGTGTTGTGCAATACTTTTATGCGAATCCTCTTCACACAGTTAAAGATACGAGAATAGTAGTTTTACAGAGATTTTCTAAGTGCTCTATGACTATTTTAAATTGAAATAAATTCGCTAGCCATTCTCTAACTGGACGTCCAAATCATGACCGTTGGATATCGATCATGTATAGAGACGTCGCAGTGTGGATACTCTGCGAGCTCAATCGCGATTTACGCTGAGTGTAAGTCTCTGAGGCGCATGATGCAGCATGGCACTTCCGATCGTTTGCGAGACGTTCTTCACGTCCTTCATTGCTTGCATGTGGTCGTGAGGCAGCAATGACAACTCGTTGGGCACCTTACTTTATTTCTGCTTTCTGCAGTTAAAGTCTGTGCGTTGCGCTCACGTTTAGTAGGTTTAGTAGCTACCCGAGTTTCATGATGCTCAGTAGTTTTGAATTCAAGCTAGCCTTTGCATCTTCGAAGTCCATGAGTTGCGAGAGAGAATCGTTCATTTTCTAGGAAGCATGTTTAAAATTAAAAATAACTTTTGAATCTGATAACATTATTAACCAAATCAAAGAAAATTAATCAACACAGGTCCGAAAGAATCACCAATTGGTCAAATAATTAATATTTCATTACGTTTATTGCCTTAGGGACACAATGGTTGAGAAAATGAACAATAAGTCGTTCAACATAACTTTTGGCACTGAAGTACAATAGTTTTTCACTGTACTTTATTAAACGATATCTATTTCATGATGACAATTTATGCAAAATCCAAATAAAAATATACGACTTAGTCCAAATGAAAGAAATACTTGCGGCATGCGCTGCTGCTTGTTATTATTATAATTGACTTGAACCTATGACGCTGTGACTTATTGTTTGCACCCGCCTCACAATAAATAACAACATATTTAATCAAATAAAATGTTGCTTCCTTACACCAGACAGAATATTTAATAAAGAAATTGCTTTTCAATAAAATAAATTCGTACTCTTAAAATCTGTCGCTTAGTTCCCTTTAGATATAGCGTGACGGCAATTGTTTTTATAATTCTTGTTACGTACTGATAACGGACGTGTTCACTTGTCTGGATTTTTCATAATATTCGCTATAAAACAAAACTTTGTAGACATATTTTATTCTACTCTCCGCCCATGTACAAAAGCGTAATGATTTGTATTCTGGAGCCTGACTTGGACTATCACGGACATTTTGCCAAATTTCAACTAATTCTATACTGTAATTTAAGCGATCTCATCAAACATAGAAACAGACAGAAATAAAAATGAAAACAATTCTGGCATCGGTCTCGTTCCTGGAGTACGGGGCAGCATAGGGGCAGATAAAAAAAACAATTTACTAATTTGGTCTCTCTATGACTTTATTATAGCATAAATGGTAAGGCACGGGCGTCGTTAAGTACGTGAACCTGTTACCGCAATGAACAGAGTGGAGCTTCTGCGTCAAAACAAATTCATAACTACATTGTGTATACCTACATAGTTATGTTAAACTAGGTCATATCATATCATAATAAATGACGTCACATGACACGATAAACGTCATGACTTACTCATCGTAACATTACACCGCAACAATGGACGCTATACAACACGACAGGAGATAGTTAAGTAGACAGTTATCCAGACAGGGATGTTTTAGTATTATCATTATGAATAAACAAATTTATGACACCAAAGAAAGGCGTCCGAATTTCTTATACAGTGCACAATTATTGCTGCATATAAATTCTACGGTCAAAAATGAATATGAGTCCTGCTATAGATAATAATCGTTTCGTACGAGACTCTTGAACCAGGTGTGTTACCAGCGACGACGTATGGGACGGAGACGTGGTCACTCACTATGGGGCAAATAAGAAAGCTCAAGTTCGCTAGTTATGGAGATAGCTATACTTAATAAGACTCTACGAGATCGAATCAGCAATGAGGGAATCCGTAGAAGAACTAAAGTTGTCGACATAGCTGGAAGGATTAGTAAACTGAAGTGGCAATGGGCAAGGCACATTGCTCGTAGAACTGATGGCCGCTGGGGCACAAAGGATCTCAAGTGGAGATGACGCACCGTAAAACACAGCGTGGGACGACCTCCAACGAAATGGACAGACGACCTGGTGAAGGTTGCTGGAAGTCATTGAATGCAGACGGCATGTAACCGTCGTTGTGGAGTTCTACGCGGGAAGCCTTGGTTCAGCAGTGGGCGTCCTTCGGTTGAAATGTTGATTGTTATGAGATACTAAAATCATATAAAATAATGTTTGATGTTAATAGTATGTGTGTTTGGTAAATAAACTCAAATTGCGGTAAACTTAGCAGATATGTAGTACTGATGTGAACGATGACACACATAAATATTCTGTTCAAACGATGTATGATCTACAAGCAATCACTTGATTACTTAATAGAGCTACTGGAACAATGTGCATCACGCAGTGAGGCCCAGCTTAACTTTTGATATGACATTTCCTCGTCACAAAAACGGGGTCAGATCTCGGTCATCACTCACTATTTTAAATACACCACAGAAACGCCTCAGCAAGTCGCAGCAGGACATTGTGTCACCACAGAATGAGGGCGAGGGTCACTCCGCGCCATGTGCGCTAAATGAAGCGGAACGCATTCTAACACTGTTATTAACAGCGCGAAGCTGCAAGCGTTAGTGTGTGATTAAATCCTCACTTATACTGTGCGGTCATGGTTATGTTCAGCCGCATCTGGTAAGACCGGACGCCAACCCTACATAGGGAAAGGCATCATAAGATACATAAGGGTTAAGCCAGCCTAACATACCAAATACTACACTTCGTTGCAGTTTGTAGATACAAGGTAGGGATTCTTTAGTACTTGGTACAAGCCATGTGGCTACGAATAGCACCAACCCGTCTCATTCTGTGGGTGTCGAAAAAGGTGACTATGGGATTAACCGGAGGATGGACAACAGTGTCCTTCGAGTACATTAACAACTCAACTGCGACTGTTAACCCGCCAATTGTGGCGATTATGGCAAAAGTGCCCAATGAGCACACGACACACTCAGACCAGTCGTTGTTGCTATGTTTGGGGGAGGCTTGTGTCCAACAGTGGACTTAATTCGACCAAAATGGTGATTACATGATGGATGGTGCATGGAAACCTTTTGTTCCTGCGGGGTGCTTCTTAGCTATGAGGGTTATTCATCAGAAAGAGGAAGGTAATAACTTCATAAGACTGGAGGACTGGACTTTGTAATTTGGGTCACACGAAAATATTTCTAAGGTATTGGTATAAACTAATTAATGTAATTTCCGTGTGGTGTCCGGATTAAGAATATAGCACCAATCCGTCTCCTCCCGTGGAGGTCGTAAAAGTCGACTAAGGGACTCTTAACCAAAGGGATGGGCAGCAGCGTCCCTTTGCTGAACAGAAGCATTACTGCGCTCACCAACACGCCTGCCAAGCGTGGTGAGTATCGGCAAATTCCCCCCAAAATGACGACACGACTAATGCACCGGCCCCCAGTTCCCGGCAGCCCCGCTATTCCTGGTCATGGTAGCGGCCACGGTAACGGCGGGGCAGGGGGTGCTAAGAATCACCGGACGGGATCCGGCTACCACCCCAAACGAAAACTGGCCCTGGTAACGTATAACACACGCACACTGAGGGCAGACGAAAAGATTGTTGAGCTGGAAGAAGAAATAGATAAGTTGCACTGGGATATCATGGGTCTATCAGAAGTCCGAAGAGAGGGCGAGGACACGATAACCCTGAAATCTGGCAACTTATTCTACTACCGGGAAGGCGAACATATGTCTCAAGGTGGTGTCGGGTTTCTCGTCCGCAGGTCCCTCATTAACAGCATAGTGGCCATCGAAAGTGTGTCGAGCAGGGTAGCGTACCTTATACTCAGAATATCCAAGAGGTATTCGTTGAAGGTCATACAGGTCTACGCACCGACCTCGACACACCCAGATGATGAAGTAGAGAGTATGTATGAGGACGTAAGTAGGGCCATACATACCTCGAAGACACACTTCACTGTTGTGATGGGGGACTTCAACGCGAAGCTGGGCACTCGATGCGATGGTGAGTTGAGAGTGGGGCAATTTGGATATGGGCAACGGAACCCCAGGGGACAGAGGCTGGCCGACTTTTTGGAAAAGGAGGGACTCTTCGTGATGAACTCCTTTTTCCAAAAGCCGCCTCACAGGAAATGGACCTGGATGAGTCCCGATGGTTCCACGAGGAATGAGATTGACTTCATCATGACCAATAGGAGGCAAATATTCAATGATGTCTCTGTGATCCACAGGGTGAAAACCGGTAGTGATCACCGAATGGTAAGAGGCACATTGAATATTAATCTCAAAGTTGAGAGGTCTCGTCTGATGAGGTCTACGCTCCGGCCCTCTAGTGCTCATATCCAAAACCCCGAGAGCTTTCAACTCGAACTCCAAAACCGCTTCGAGTGCCTAGAACATTGCGTATCTGTGGACGATTTAAATGGTAGGTTTGTAGAAACTGTCCAAACGGTTGGGTCTAAGTTCTTTAAGGCCCACCGTAAAGGTAGACCAAAAAAGTTCTCCGATCACACTCTCGACCTCATGGCAGAAAGACGCGCCATGACGCTGCAGTCTTCCGGTGATGCTGAAGCATACCGACTGCTCAATAGACGGATATGGAAGTCCTTGCGTCACGATATCCGCACCTTTAACACCAACGGTGTTAAAGAGACAATTGAGCGGAATCAAGGCTCCAAAGTGTTCGCAAGAGACAAGTCTATTGGGCAAAGTCGTATTATGAAGCTGAAGACCGAGGACGGCAGTGTAGCGTCGACTAAGCCAGAGGTTTTGAGAGAGATTGAGAAGTTCTACCGGCAGTTATACACCTCGGTAAGTATACCTACCATTGGCTCTGACAAAGACCCGCGAGCCAAACTAACCCGACACTATACCGAGGATATCCCGGACATCAGCCTGTACGAGATTAGGATGGCCTTAAAACAGCTTAAAAATAACAAGGCGCCGGGTGGAGACGGAATTACGACAGAGCTTCTGAAAGCGGGTGGAACACCGGTACTTAAAGTCCTTCAGAAGCTATTCAATTCCGTCTTACTCGAGGGCACAACGCCGGAAGCGTGGAACAGAGGTGAGGTGGTGCTCTTCTTCAAAAAGGGTGATAACACCCTATTGAAGAATTATAGACCCATCTCACTTCTGAGCCATGTTTATAAGCTGTTTTCAAGGGTCATCACGAATCGTCTCGAGCGCAGGTTTGATGACTTCCAGCCTCCCGAACAAGCCGGTTTCCGAAAAGGTTTCAGTACCATAGACCACATCCATACGCTGCGGCAGGTTATACAGAAGACCGAGGAGTATAATCTGCCACTATGCTTGGCGTTTGTGGACTATGAGAAAGCCTTCGATTCGATCGAAACCTGGGCAGTGCTGCAATCTCTGCAGCGGTGCCAGATTGACTATCGGTACATTGAAGTGTTGAAGTGCTTATACAGAAACGCCACCATGTCGGTCCGAGTACATGAACAGAACACGGGGGCAATTCCATTGCAGAGAGGTGTGAGACAGGGGGACGTCATTTCCCCGAAACTGTTCACCGCTGCAATGGAGGATGCCTTCAAGCTACTGGAGTGGAAAGGATTCGGCATTAACATCAATGGCAAGTATATCACTCACCTTCGATTTGCCGATGACATCGTAGTCATGGCAGAATCGCTGCAAGAGCTCAGCACAATGCTCGATGATCTCAACAGAGTTTCCCAACAGGTGGGCCTTAAGATGAACATGGGCAAGACAAAAGTCATGTCAAATGCCCATGTCGTGCCCATCCCAATATCCGTCGGGAGCTCTGTTCTCGAAGTTGTTGACGAGTATGTCTACCTAGGACAAACTGTCCAGTTAGGAAGGTCCAACTTCGAGAAAGAGGTCAATCGTCGAATCCGACTCGGCTGGGCAGCGTTCGGGAAACTTCGCAACGTCTTTTCGTCAACAATACCGCAATGCCTCAAGACGCAAGTCTTTAACCAGTGTGTGTTACCAGTGATGACATATGGAACAGAGACGTGGTCACTCACAATGGGCCTCATAAGAAAGCTCAAGGTCACTCAGCGAGCTATGGAGAGAGCTATGCTTGGTATTTCTCTACGAGATCGAATCAGAAATGAGGAGATCCGTAGAAGAACTAAAGTTGTCGACATAGCTGAAAGGATTAGTAAACTGAAGTGGCAATGGGCAGGGCACATTGCTCGTAGAACTGATGGCCGTTGGGGCACAAAGGTTCTCGAATGGAGACCGCGCACCGGAAAACGCAGCGTGGGACGACCTCCAACGAGGTGGACAGACGACCTGGTGAGGGTCGCTGGGAGTCGTTGGATGAGAGCGGCATGTGACCGCTCGTTGTGGAAATCTAAGGGGGAGGCCTTTGTTCAGCAGTGGACGTCCTGTGGCTGATATGATGATGATGAATTATTGTAAGTATCTCGTTGTTTTCAAGGAGTTTTCATTTTGAACATAAACATGTTGATGCCTCCCAATCCCAAAAAAGAAAGTGGCTACGCATCGGGAGGGTGTAATGTCCACTCACAAAGTGTTTATTCAAATGTACCACCGCTGTCCAGTGCCCACAAATTCACTGCTTACTACCCTTCGGCGACGTCGTGAAGTGCCTGTAACTACGTCCGCCGCCATTACGGGGAAATTGAATCAATTCCTTCTCCCTTCAGGACATATTTCTTGACAATAACCCCTTCACTCGACATGTAGCAATTTTCTGTCTCTTTATGGACCTCTTGGAATTCGGAAGTCATTTTGTGTAAGCCATACTTTTGTCAGGTTTATTAGAAGACTAATGGCGCATTAGCGGAGCATCTGCGGGGTTTAATTCCTGCATCGACAAAAATATTTCTTAGACCTTCGGGGCTATTGGGTCAGAGTCCAGTCCAACCAGTTGCGGCTAAATATAGAAAAGGAAAAATAAATATACCATAATTAAATGAAAAATTATTTGGCACAATCTAAGAGACACAGTAAATGTATGCAAAATAACATAATTTAAAAGACATTTATTTTTAGTTAACTTAGCTAGAGGCTGATAATACTAATGTTATGTCACAATTAACTTGTTCACAAAACCACAATTATTTCGACAATATCTTCGCCCATCCATCTAGAGTCCAGGATAATGCTAAGTGCGGAGTGCTTGGTATTGGAGACTTAAGTCTGGCTACAGTATGATAGGTGGACAAAGTACACAACTTGTGTGTTCTGCTGCGACTTTAAAGGTTATTTTTCTAGTCAGAAAGTGTACTTTTCTCCTACGAGTTGGCTCCAACATGCTTTGGAAACCACGTGCAATTTGGAGACTAAGCCTAACCTCTTAAATGATTTTGTTTTTTTAAACTTATAATCATAGTTTACTGTGTGCGTGCTCACTTCGTCACCAATGCTCAATTTTTATACTGCATCAATATTACGTTGGGGTGCCAAACAATCGTATCAACTTTTAACTTCAACATACCGCTTCAGGTCATCTTCATGCATTAAGCATCTTGCATGACTTAGTATTGTAAGAATGTTAACTGAGTGGAGATGAAATCAGATTACTCATTACATAGGCAAGTATTTGTCAATTTGATTAATTAAGTGCATTATGCAAAATTCTCTCGAAACCTTGCAAGAAAAGACAAGATTGCAATGAGATGGTTTTGTTCGACGGCTGTTTTGTAATAAGGTCGCTGGGAGTCGTTGGATGCGGCCGGCATATGACCGGGCGTTGTGCAAATCTATGGGGGAGACATTTTGTTCAGCGGTGAAGGTCTGTTGGCTTACATGATGACCTCAGTGTCTCGCTGTCTAATGCTGACATGACCTGCGCTAGAACACCAACATTTCTGTATTCTGCCTCTAATGTACCTTAGCTCTTTGTAGGTCCACCTGTCCAGAATCCTATGCTCTACGTTTTTCACAGATGTATGTAGAGTCAAATTGTACAGCGTCATGGCCGAGATCCGGGCAGTCATTTAATATATATAAAAAAAAAGAACTATTACTAATTAAATGTCAGTTCTATCAATCAATCAAATCGGCCATTTATATGTCCACTGCTGAACAAAGGCCTCCACCATAATTTTTCACAACTGTGTCATCATTCTGGGGGGTATTTGCCAATACTCACCACGCTTGGCAGGCGTTGGACGTTGCTGCCCATTCCCTCTGGTTTAGATTCCCTTAGTCGGCTTTTACGACATCCACGGGAGGAGATGGAGTGGTGCTATATTCTTAATCCGGACACCACACGGAAAAATGTCAGTTATTTGCTCAATATTTAGTGTTGTATGAATTGACGATGTGCGTCCTTCAGATTAATGCAACGACTGCGGGCAACGTTTGTGGGTCCCTAATAACATAGTAATGGTAAAATAGTTATACATAGACAAATGACAGCGCGTGTGGTCCCGGAAAAGTTTGAAGCTGTTTAGTTCTGTGCTGTTGTTTGTCGATGACGGTATTAGTTCCCGTATGGTGGAGGGTGTCATTATTGTGTTTCAACGGACACAATTAGAATCAAGGGTTGTTTGCTGAGGAGATTGATATGTCACTTCTTCTTCCCAGCTCGAACACTAGGAAGCATTAAAGGATGAGCGATTTTGGGGACTATCTTTTATAATGTATCGATTCTCTCCTCATATAACTCTATCGCTCAAAGGTTTGCTGTTAGATACTCAATATTGAGTTAAGCTCGCCTATGTACATCAAATTTATTTTGTTTGCTTGTTAATGTATTGAAAATATGTTTACAGTAAAGAATTAAGAATGTTTTACATTCAAAAGTAATACTTTTAGTTTAGTCTACTTAAAATAATCGTTATTTCATTTAATTTCATTTGTAACTGAGAATTAGTTTGTTAGAAATTATTCCAATTATTATATTTCCATTAACATCTAACTAATTTAGTATCCGCATCACAAAAGGCCCTATCCAGCTAAAAGCAAATTGAACTCCATTAACCTACCTGATCCAGTCCACAGGGCATTCAACGCGGCGACGTCCTCAAATTGATATAAATGTCCAAGTCGGGCCCATTTCGCGCCACAGACAATAAATCAATAGCAGTCACACTCTGACAACCTGACTCTTTCCAATCGTTCCGCGTCCATTGCCCGCGGGACAGCGACGCGCACCGCGTGAAATGAATATCATGCCGCCTGGATTGATACATTATGTTATTGTCTGACAGCTTGCATACGTCCACGAATTGTTTCTATTATTTTTCGATGTATAATCTGTGACGTGTATGAAAATTGAAAAGGTCAAAATGATATTTCAGTGTTACATTGTTGTGATTCTATACAAGACTCGCTCAGAACAGAGGAATTTCGAGGCTAGTTAGAATATTAAGTAGAATTTGTAGAGTCTTGTAAGGTCAGAGTTTACAGAGACTATTGAATTGGAAGCACTAAGGAGCAGCATAATTTTATCATATTTCAGATACTGGTCTAAACTCCAAGTATATGAAATGTCTTAAAGTAATATCATTACGAAACTAATGAAGGAACTTCCATACTTCTGAATTGTACCGACTGGTACGTAGCACGCTCATAGTTTGCCAAACGTGGCAGTAGCTTCTGATTTAAACCCTGTAGCCATTTTCTGATACAGAAATGTGCCCAGGTTGGCGCTGATACTTCTTATAAAGACTCAATCCACTTTGTTTTACCTGGGAAGTAAATTCGAAAACTCAAGCTCAATAAGAAGTATTTTAACAAACGTTTTCGTTGCTGTATTTTATCCTATATCTACGATACGTGGGTATACTTTATGTACTAAAATGTTACATGCACTCAAACTCGGAAAATCTTTATATTTTTGTTGGTCTCTGGTGGAAATTCATCATGAACTTCCTTCGCCCCAGGGAAGGGCGAAAGATCATGCCGGACTCCTACCGGCTAAAACCACTGGAGCGGTCACCTTCGGCAATAAAAAGGGGCTCCAGGTCTTCGTAAGATCATAACTAGAGCGCCCATGGTGCGACGCCTTTAGGCACATCTTGGAGGTGATGACTTTGAAGCGGTCACCCCCACTAGCATACAGAAGGCGACTTTAAGAATGCCGCCCCTCGGGCACTTCTTGTGGAGGATTGTAAAGGATCCCCCCATCCTCACTGTACGCTGTGCTATGCACACAACGGCACGTGACTACGTCACTGTCTTCCTGGGCGGCAAAACTAGCTATTGGCCATTTGATTATTTGTTGCGTGTTCCATCAAACCCGCGAGCCGTAACGCAGAAATCCAATCACACCAAGCCACTACACCAATCGTGTCGTTGACTTTAATATAGTGAATACTTGAATCATCAATATCATATCAGCCAAAGGACATCCACTATTGAACAAAGGGTAGCCCTTAGTTTTTCACAATCGTGTCCTCATTTTGGGGTGAATTTGTCAATAGGTATGTACTATAATGACTGCCTACGTATGGTGTGCGTTGACCGGGATCATTCAATAAATATCTACTTGATTTATAATACTTTGTATTCTATGAATTTACAATAAACACGTTTGTCTGACATCATGGTAAAGATCGAAGAATACAATAGATTTAAGTATTAAGTTAGATCATGTCGTATGTTGAACTTTCCTTTCTGGTAAATGTCATCGTTTAGGCTGAATAAAGTCCACTGGTGGACAGAAGACTCGCCAAAAGATAGCACTACGACCGGTATGTGTTTATGTAGTGTGCTCATAGAGGTTTTTGCCTAATCGCCACGCTTGTCAGGCGGGTCGGCGATGGCCGTTGAGTTTTTTGATGTACTCGAAGGAGGCTGCTGTGAGGCGGTATCATAGCCGGCACCAATAAAAAAAAAATTGAATCAAAAATGTTTGCTTCTTTATTTCGTATTCTTAATCCGGATACCATACCGAATATTTCCCAAAGCAAAAAATAGAACTTAAATATTGCTAGGTGCGCTCTAACGTGAGTACTTTCAACGCTCTTTCCGGCGGTTCGGGACCATCCTGGTCCCTCTCCACCCCCAAATGCCTCGGATTGGGTCGAGGAGTTGGGGGTTTCGGATGGGGAGCTGGGCCGAGCCATTGGCCGCCTGAAGAGTCGCAACACCGCACCGGGTCCGGACGGCATTCCGGGCCGTGCGTGGGTGTATGCGCTACAGTCTCTTGGGGACCGCTTGAGGCGGCTGTTCACCAGTTGCCTCCGTAGTGCCGTGTTCCCGTCCGGCTGGAAGGAAGCCGGATTGGTTCTCTTGAAGAAGGAAGGAAGGGCTGCAGAGTCTCCCTCTGCATACCGTCCCATTTGCCTGCTCGACGAGGCTTCGAAGCTATTCGAAAGAATAATTACCCGAAGACTCGTTGAGCACCTGTCGCGAGTTGGCCCCGACCTGGCCGAAAGTCAGTATGGCTTCCGGCAGCGGCGGTCCACCATTGACGCGATTCTTTGCGTCCGCTCGCTGGCGGAACAGGCAGTGTCCCGGCGGGGTGGGGTGGCGTTGGCGGTCAGTCTAGACATCGTCAACGCCTTCAACTCCATCCCGTGGGGCGCTATTAGGGCGGCACTAGTCCATCATCGGTGTCCGCCCTACCTGCAGGGCATCATAGGGGCCTATCTGCGCGATAGGCACATTCGCTACGTGGGCAGGGACGGTAGCGTAAAGCGGAGGGAGATTACGTGCGCGGTTCCGCAGGGGTCAGTTCTCGGCCCTCTCTTATGGAACCTCGCCTACGATGCGGTCCTGCGTGTCGTTCTCCCTGCTGGCGTCAGCTTAGTCTGTTACGCTGATGACACTCTGGTGTTGGCCAGCGGGGAGTCCTTCGAGGGAACCATCCGGCTTGCGGAGCAAGCGGTGGCAATTGTCGTGGCCAAAATCCACGCCCTGGGTCTGCAGATAGCGCCTCAGAAAACCGAGGCGCTATGGTTCCACAAACTGCCGAGAAGCAGAGAACCACCCAGTTCGTGGATACGCGTTGGTGACGCGCAAATCGGGGTGGGCCGGTACATGAAATACCTGGGGCTCACCCTGGATAGTCGTTGGGGCTTCGAAGAGCACTTCCAGCGCCTCGTCCCCCGAGTCGAGAGGGTAGTGGGTGCTCTACACCGGCTGCTGCCCAATCTCGGAGGACCATGTGAGGAAGTTCGCCGTCTCTATGGAGGAGTCGTGCGGTCCGTGGTCCTATACGGGGCGCCTGTATGGTCAGCTCGACTATCAGGCGCCCAGCGCTGCAGAACCAAAATTCACGGTCTGCAGCGCAGAGTGGCTATCCGGATCGCACGAGGATACCGAACGGTGTCCTACGAGGCGGCAACTCTCCTGGCGCGTTTTCCGCCTTTTGACATCCTGGCGGAGATGGATGCGTGGGTCTACGATCAGACACGCTCCCTCCGCCAGAGCGGCGAAGGCGCGCCTCCAGGGGCGTTGGACAAGCTGCGGCGGCTAGCTCGGCGGCGCGCACTTGTAAAGTGGCGTCATCGCCTGCGGATGCAGTTTGCAACCAAGCGCGTCGTCGAGGCCGTCCTGCCGCTCTTTGGAGCCTGGCTCAAAAGGAGCGAGCGCGTCACCTACCGCCTGACGCAGGTGCTCACCGGGCACGGTTGTTTCGGCGCGTACCTGCACAGGATAGGACGCGAGGCCACGGCACAATGCCACCATTGTGATAGCGACCAGGACACCGCACAGCACACGCTCGAGGCGTGCCCTGCGTGGGCCGCCGAGCGGCGGATCCTGGTCGATCGGATCGGGCAAGATCTCTCTCTGCCAGCAGTAGTGTCGGCTATGTTGGCAGAGCACGAAAATTGGAATGCAGTGGTCTCCTTCTGTGAGAGCGTCATGCTCCAGAAGGAGACCGCAGAGCGGGATCGGGAGAGGGCCGATCCCGCTCGAAGAAGAAGGAGATGGCGCCGGGGTAACAACCGCCCTGGCGCCTAATTCCGATACGCCTGAAAACCCCTGCCGTTGCTATAAGGTGGGGGACCTCTGGGTTCGCGGGTGCGTAGATTGGGGAATCTGCGTGCCCACACCAAGCGACCCAAGAGAAGACGGTAGCACGCATGTGGTCACGCGCTGCCGTGGGACGCACTGGGGGATCCTTTACAATCCCCCTGGGGGGGTGACCGCTTTACAGTCACCCTCTCCGAGATGTGCCAATAGGCGTGGCACCAGTGGGTGGCTCTAGTGTGATCATACGAGGACCTGGAGCCTCCCTTCGGTGCCGAAGATGACCGCTCCAGTGGTTTTAGCCAGTAGGAGTCCGGCATACCCCTTCGTCCTTCCCCGGGGCGAAGGAAGTTCATGATGAATTTCCACTGGGCACCAATAAAAAAAAAAACAAAAAAAAAAAAAAGGTGCGCTCTAACGTAAGATTAAATTCAACTGAAAAGGAGGTACGTACCGAGACAGCAGTAGAGCCAACCGTGACGTAAGCCGCAACTCCGCTCGCGTGCCCTTACGGCGGTATTCACGAGGTACAATACGAATTCGCGTCGTTTCCAATAACATCTAATATTTTCAGCATCAGTCTAATATTTTCTTTCAATAGGTGCTACCAAAGATTTGAAGATAGGTACCGTGCTATTTTATTTCCTTCGATAATATCAACATGAGATGGAGCCCTTCAAGGAGGGATATATTTATTTTAATGTCAGCAAAGCCTTAGGATGTGACGATACTTAGGTGCCTTCATCAACTGCACTCTAGGCACTGGACAGTCAGCCCTGATACCGATGTTGCTGCCTGGCTAATGTGTTCTGGAGATGAAATGGTGCTATGTTCTTAATCGGGCCACGACATAGAGAATAATAACATTTGTTTAGTTCAAATTCATAATTGAATGAAATTTAAAAGTTTTATTTCATACTAGCTGGGAACCGCGGTTTCACCCGCGTTTAATTTAAAAGAAATTTAGAGTACTTTGACATAGACACTTGACATAGAATATATATATTGAGTTTCAAGGGTTTTTATTTCTTTGCGCGGAACCCTTCTTATTTTTCTAAAATAAAAGTCGCCTATGTTATTCCTTATAACATCAGATATTTGCCAGTGAAAGTCCCGTCAAAATCGGTCCAGCCGTTTCGGAGATTACCCGGAACAAACAGACAGACAGACAGACAAACAATTTAAAAATTGTTTTTTATTATATGTACCGTATATACTTCCATATGCATTTAGTAAAAAGCTTTTATTTTGACATTACAAACAGACACTTCAATTTTATTTATTTGTATAGATAGGCTCTTATAGCCTCTTCAAAAAGTCAACAGTCAAATTTTGGATAAGTCGGTCTTATAGAGAAGAGCAGTATCTACCGATTAGTGGCAAACTAAATCCTGAGCTACAAACATACTATTTACACAATTGGAAATTATCTTAAACGAGTAGGTGGATGCTCGCAAGCAGACTCATTTGTGTAATAACATACTCTGACAAAAATCCGCTCAACAGCACACGAGGGCAAAGCGACGACTCAATCGAGTACAAGCGCGGAGTGCGTGCCAATGCTCGGTATCGGAGCGCGCCGTCTGTCGGCTCATTGTAATTTTTCAATTTTGCACGAGGCGCCAGAAAGAAGCACTTCAATCGTATCGGAACCATTGTGTGCCTCGAACGCGAATATTTCAAAAGGAAATCATTATATTGCGTCGTTATCTGAGAGATTTTCCATTTCCAACTACTAACCCGACTTTGCCGCTGTGAGCAAGTTCTTGAGGGAAGCGATACGTTTTATTTATATAACTATTAATATACAGTGTGTGATAATATTCAATATTTCACTAGAGCGGTCACCTTAGGCACCGAAGGGGGCTCCATGGGTTCTCGTATGATCAAACTAGAACAGGTCTATATTACTTATATAAACCCCCTGGGAATGTGCACACGTCGAGCGGCTGCAGCACCCACTGCTAGAACAATTACACTGCTTAACTCATTGATCACTCAGAACATAGATCTCGTTATATTTAACAGGATGACGACGACTAAGAACCCTGCAAAGTGTTCGAAACGTCAGGAAAAACAAAAATCTAAAATATACGCGATAGAATCCGTTTAAAAGTGTTTTATTAAAAAGTTTAGTTTAATTTTTGCATAATTTTGTATGAGTTTTAAATTTCTTCTACAATGCTTTGATTTATGCTTTGGTATAATGTATAGTAAACTCATTTTCATATTAAATAAATAAATAATAATAATCCTGACTCGGTATCTGAAACCGTGCGAACAGAACTATAAATCATGTTCGATCATGAATAGACTGGTGATAATCGATCACCAGTTTTCCGACCGATGGAGTTTATTAGTAAACCCTTCAATTTAAAGTTGGATTTTGTATAAAATCAGTATGCCTATCTATTTTCATTATTGAAACACTTTTTAAAGGATTATCATCGTCATCGTGTCAGCCAAAGGATATTCATGATAGATTTCTAAAATTTCGTCATCATTTTGAGGGGAACTTTTCAGTGCTTGCTACGCTTTGCGGGTTGATGAACCCAGAATGACTGCTGTTCGATAGAAGGGGCACTGCTGCCCATCTAAATTCCTTATGTCGTCTTTTACGACATCCACGGGAAGAAATGGAGTGTAGCGTTGCTATAAATCTGGACGTCACACAGAAAAATATTGCATTGCCATGCGCGCATTCATCATCATCATCATCATATCAGCCACAGGACGTCCACTGCTGAACAAAGGCCTCCCCCTTAGATTTCCACAACGAGCGGTCACATGCCGCTCTCATCCAACGACTCCCAGCGACCTTCACCAGGTCGTCTGTCCACCTCGTTGGAGGTCGTCCCACGCTGCGTTTTCCGGTGCGCGGTCTCCATTCGAGAACCTTTGTGCCCCAACGGCCATCAGTTCTACGAGCAATGTGCCCTGCCCATTGCCACTTCAGTTTACTAATCCTTTCAGCTATGTCGACAACTTTAGTTCTTCTACGGATCTCCTCATTTCTGATTCGATCTCGTAGAGAAATACCAAGCATAGCTCTCTCCATAGCTCGCTGAGTGACCTTGAGCTTTCTTATGAGGCCCATTGTGAGTGACCACGTCTCTGTTCCATATGTCATCACTGGTAACACACACTGGTTAAAGACTTGCGTCTTGAGGCATTGCGGTATTGTTGACGAAAAGACGTTGCGAAGTTTCCCGAACGCTGCCCAGCCGAGTCGGATTCGACGATTGACCTCTTTCTCGAAGTTGGACCTACCTAACTGGACAGTTTGTCCTAGGTAGACATACTCGTCAACAACTTCGAGAACAGAGCTCCCAACGGATATTGGGATGGGCACGACATGGGCATTTGACATGACTTTTGTCTTGCCCATGTTCATCTTAAGGCCCACCTGTTGGGAAACTCTGTTGAGATCATCGAGCATTGTGCTGAGCTCTTGCAGCGATTCTGCCATGACTACGATGTCATCGGCAAATCGAAGGTGAGTGATATACTCGCCATTGATGTTAATGCCGAATCCTTTCCACTCCAGTAGCTTGAAGGCATCCTCCATTGCAGCGGTGAACAGTTTCGGGGAAATGACGTCCCCCTGTCTCACACCTCTCTGCAATGGAATTGCCCCCGTGCTCTGTTCATGTACTCGGACCGACATGGTGGCGTTTCTGTATAAGCACTTCAACACTTCAATGTACCGATAGTCAATCTGGCACCGCTGCAGAGACTGCAGCACTGCCCAGGTTTCGATCGAATCGAAGGCTTTCTCATAGTCCACAAACGCCAAGCATAGTGGCAGATTATACTCCTCGGTCTTCTGTATAACCTGCCGCAGCGTATGGATGTGGTCTATGGTACTGAAACCTTTTCGGAAACCGGCTTGTTCGGGAGGCTGGAAGTCATCAAACCTGCGCTCGAGACGATTTGTGATGACCCTTGAGAACAGCTTATAAACATGGCTCAGAAGTGAGATGGGTCTATAATTCTTCAATAGGGTGTTATCACCCTTTTTGAAGAAGAGCACCACCTCACCTCTGTTCCACGCTTCCGGCGTTGTGCCCTCGAGTAAGACGGAATTGAATAGCTTCTGAAGGACTTTAAGTACCGGTGTGCCACCCGCTTTCAGAAGCTCTGTCGTAATTCCGTCTCCACCCGGCGCCTTGTTATTTTTAAGCTGTTTCAAGGCCATCCTAATCTCGTACAGGCTGATGTCTGGGATATCCTCGGTATAGTGTCGGGTTAGTTTGGCTCGCGGGTCTTTGTCAGAGCCAATGGTAGGTATACTTACCGAGGTGTATAACTGCCGGTAGAACTTCTCAATCTCTCTCAAAACCTCTGGCTTAGTCGACGCTACACTGCCGTCCTCGGTCTTCAGCTTCATAATACGACTTTGCCCAATAGACTTGTCTCTTGCGAACACTTTGGAGCCTTGATTCCGCTCAATCGCCTCTTTAACACCGTTGGTGTTAAAGGTGCGGATATCGTGACGCAAGGACTTCCATATCCGTCTATTGAGCAGTCGGTATGCTTCAGCATCACCGGAGGACTGCAGCGTCATGGCGCGTCTTTCTGCCATGAGGTCGAGAGTGTGATCGGAGAACTTTTTTGGTCTACCTTTACGGTGGGCCTTAAAGAACTTAGACCCAACCGTTTGGACAGTTTCTACAAACCTACCATTTAAATCGTCCACAGATACGCAATGTTCTAGGCACTCGAAGCGGTTTTGGAGTTCGAGTTGAAAGCTCTCGGGGTTTTGGATATGAGCACTAGAGGGCCGGAGCGTAGACCTCATCAGACGAGACCTCTCAACTTTGAGATTAATATTCAATGTGCCTCTTACCATTCGATGATCACTACCGGTTTTCACCCTGTGGATCACAGAGACATCATTGAATATTTGCCTCCTATTGGTCATGATGAAGTCAATCTCATTCCTCGTGGAACCATCGGGACTCATCCAGGTCCATTTCCTGTGAGGCGGCTTTTGGAAAAAGGAGTTCATCACGAAGAGTCCCTCCTTTTCCAAAAAGTCGGCCAGCCTCTGTCCCCTGGGGTTCCGTTGCCCATATCCAAATTGCCCCACTCTCAACTCACCATCGCATCGAGTGCCCAGCTTCGCGTTGAAGTCCCCCATCACAACAGTGAAGTGTGTCTTCGAGGTATGTATGGCCCTACTTACGTCCTCATACATACTCTCTACTTCATCATCTGGGTGTGTCGAGGTCGGTGCGTAGACCTGTATGACCTTCAACGAATACCTCTTGGATATTCTGAGTATAAGGTACGCTACCCTGCTCGACACACTTTCGATAGCCACTATGCTGTTAATGAGGGACCTGCGGACGAGAAACCCGACACCACCTTGAGACAGATGTTCGCCTTCCCGGTAGTAGAATAAGTTGCCAGATTTCAGGGTTATCGTGTCCTCGCCCTCTCTTCGGACTTCTGATAGACCCATGATATCCCAGTGCAACTTATCTATTTCTTCTTCCAGCTCAACAATCTTTTCGTCTGCCCTCAGTGTGCGTGTGTTATACGTTACCAGGGCCAGTTTTCGTTTGGGGTGGTAGCCGGATCCCGTCCGGTGATTCTTAGCACCCCCTGCCCCGCCATTACCGTGGCCGCTACCATGACCAGGAATAGCGGGGCTGCCGGGAACTGGGGGCCGGTGCATTAGTCGTGTCGTCATTTTGGGGGGAATTTGCCGATACTCACCACGCTTGGCAGGCGTGTTGGTGAGCGCAGTAATGCTTCTGTTCAGCAAAGGGACGCTGCTGCCCATCCCTTTGGTTAAGAGTCCCTTAGTCGACTTTTACGACCTCCACGGGAGGAGACGGAGTGGTGCTATATTCTTAATACAACATATTTATCCATCAGTTTGTTCATTTTAACAGTTTGTAAGCGAGCCTCAGGTACAACTGTGGACTCCACAAATCTGAAACGGCACGTCACAATCAAATCAGATGCTGTATATAAATGTAAATACCTAATGTATGCATGTCAAACAATAATGAAACAAATAACTCGCTAACACGAGCCATGGCATAGTAATAATAAAGAGAGACCCGCACGTGTAGCACACGAAGTGTTCGCGTCGCAGGTATTCGACGCCTACTTTTCTTAATTTTTAATTTAACGTAGGCACTCTTATATTTTTCCTTTCGTATTAATTCACCGCACGACCGCGAGCTTCTGGTACTGGACCACCTCCGGTTGTAAGCGTGGTAAACGGTAAACGTGGGTGAAACCGCGGGTCCCAGCTAGTTTGTATATAAAATAGACATCTTCGGTTCGTACTCCGTAACAACACCGATACATTAATCAACATGACGACAACCGAACGCTACGCCCTACCACACTTAACAGTCACTCAAAACTTTGTTGAAGTAGATATGCGCATCACAGCGGTGCGTGGCAATACGATGTGCGGTTCGATGCGGCAAAGTTTTATTGTTCAAGTTGGGCCGCTGTCTGTTCCGCGCTGGTGGATGTTGCGACTAGGCGCTACTGTACGCGATGAGCGAGCGAGAGAGAGAACAACGTGATTTTTAAAATAATAAGTACAGGTTAGCAAATACCTTGCAGAAGGAGAAGGCTGAAGCAATAATCGGCTCGCAATGTCTATCGTGGGACCGTGGGCGTTGGCGGCGTTCGAACATACGGACGTCAATTAGAAACTGCAAACTAACAAACAGTGTGGGTCACCTCCCAGCCCTGTATATCGCTGCCTAAAGAAGATAGTTGTGAAGACTGGATGTAGAAGATTTAGAATCAAAATAGCGCGACTTGGAATAATGGATAGTCAGAGTAGAAGGAAGTAACTAGCAAGTCATTCGTCTTGCCCATAACCATGGTAATACTATCCAGGACTAGTTGTGTATGCACACTGCGCTCATCATCTTGAGACATGAGTTAATTTAGTCTGTCCAGTAATATCACTAGTTACTATGCCCTTCAAACCGAAACAAAGTAATGTTTAAATTATATTTTACATACTACTTGGTTCTATAATGCATCCGCGGGTGGTGACGCCACTTTCCAAGTTCGCGCCACCGAGCTAGCTGCCTCAGCCTGTCCAACGCCCCTGGAGGCGCGCCTTCGCCACTATGGCGGAGGAAAGCGTGTCTGATCGTAGACCCATGCATCCATCTCCGCCAGGACTGCGGTGGAACCTACAATATTATTATTTTTAGTTAACCCTGTGAAAATACTTCATGTACTTCCTCCGCCCCGGGGATGGGTGGAGGAACATCCTCTCTCCTACCTACTCCTACCGGCTAAAACCACCGGAGTAGCCGGACTCTTGCAATAAAAGAACTACCACCTAATGTGTCGCATTGAAAAATGTTCTCAAACGTCCACACTTGAACATAGGCTTTCCTTACTAATCATCTATTTTGGATAGCCATCTGGTTAGATGTCGACAATTTCACATAGATGATGAATTCACTTAGGTAATGAACTCAGGTCGCGCCCGCTCCGGACCTAAAGTTTCCCACTATCGGATAGTCTGCTCTCACACGGGCCTCGCTCACTTGCAGTGGAACATAAAAACAAGGCGTCGAGCGTCAGCGGGCTCGTCTAATGCGATGTATTGAAATGTCCCCGACTCTCGATAAACACGCCTAGGGCTTGCACGCAACGGTTAAGTCAGCACGTTTTGTTTGCCGACCTGTCGATGTCGCCGCCACTCCACTGGGTGTGGAGAATTTTAACGCGTTGACAACCTTGCATTGTGATTTTCATTTGTGATCTTTTTCCTTTTGCGTTTCATATTCACACAATGCATGCACATGAATATGTGGATAAGTTAAGGGGTTTTCATAATGGGATAGGATGAGGTTACTGCACTGTAATAGGTGCAAAAAAACCTTTAACGAAAACAAAAGCCACATAGAATGATTGCGATGATTTTCTTGCACTAGACCATGGCTTGGAAGCAACTAGTTACGGAGATATTGAAGGTCGTCCTATATCCCGTTCCCTATTTATTTACGAAAACATTTTTTCATGTTATTGCAAAGCTTTGTACCAAGTATACATTATCATACTCTACGTCCCCCATCCTGTACAATACAATACAGTCGGTAGCATGCATTACATTGCTCGTTACAAAACCAGCTGTTTTAAATACCTCAAAATAAAAGGCGTTTCCCAGCAATTATTTTGCTAATGCTACTTAGATTTACAGAATGAGTAGATTTTGGTTTTGTGATATTAATTTTTTGCCTAATATGATATAATTTAAAAGTACAACTAAATATTGGAGACTATACATAGACAATTATTATCTACTTAATATAGTTTATGATAAAAATAAAAAAGTGCTCATTTTAACGACATCGAGAGGCAGTCCCACAATGCAAACATTTTGGGAAGTATCCTTAGAGGTAATAAGACCGTTTTAAGTTTTCATTCGCTTTTTAATATCTGTGTTTAATATAGCCGCTCTTATGTTCGGTAGCCCTGTCTCAGGCAACTTTCCAAACGATGTTTTTGTCAGAAGCGTCGGTGAGTTATGTTCGCCGCGCTACTCCGCCCGACTTCCGACACACTCACACATAATGACTCGCCGACAACTGTTTTCGCAACATTCACCACTCCTGTTACATTGAATAAGAATGCACAGAGAACCAACAACCAAACAACGTGCAATAACTACAGCCGCTACCTCTAGCACTACCTGACTACATTTTTTTTGATGCAGGTGATTCGTAATCCAATTGTCAATTTATATAATGCGGCCAAGTTGCGGTGCTCTTGCGATGCGCTTCAAATTCTTCGATGCAGTTAAATTTAATGAGTAGTCGCGCCACCACACTACTTTTTTTTTATAGATCCGGTGGAAATTCCTCCTGTACTTCCTTCGCCCCGGGAAAGGGGCATGCCGGACTCCTACCGGCTAAAACCACCAGAGTGATCATATATATCACCCAGATCACATCACATAGATATCACCGAAAGGAGGAACTCGAATAATCTCCATCTAGAGCCAACCGTTGGTGCCACGCCTTTAGGCACATCTCGGAGGGGATGACTGTAAAGTGGTCATCCCCTCTAGTGGAGGGAAGACGGCTGTAAAGAGGCCACCCCCCCAGGCATCTCTCGAGGGGATTGCCACCACACTACTGTACCGAGAAACCGAGTTACAGCTTAAGAAATTTGTCGCATGCGGGAGCTCAGTTATGCATAGAATACGACCGACTCCAAACAATATTGCATATTCTACTTAACATATTATCAATGTCAAATGCTGGACATAGACATGGAATATGATTACGTACCTATCCCATATTCTTTCGCAGAAATGTATGCGCTCGTTAGCGTGTTGAGTTAACCCTCTGCGCACATCTGCTGTTTGCTTCTTTTGAATATGCACAAGTTTACTTGAATGTAATATTTCGTTGCGTCGAGATGTTCGGCACAAAATTTGAGCGTTTACTTCCGTCGATTCGAGATGAAAGAATAACACCGAGTCAAGCGGGCGCTGGCTGTGATGTGCACGCTGTGGCACTGGATGCAAAACTAGGTGGAAACTGATTATTTGGAGTCTGTTAGAGATAGATAGGCTAGACTTTAAACAACAATATCATAGGTTACTATCACCACAGTATTCAGGTTCATCACCTTTCAGGTTGATGACAGATCTTTGACTACTAGACAGAGTCGTCACTTAAACAAATAATAAATTAAAGCACTCTTAATTATCAAAGTGGAAGTAGCGAGCCATATATATTTTTAAATTATTTATGATTTTTGTAACGTAAAAAAAAACTCTGTTCAGTATTTTTTTATACATGTTCCTTCACGCTATAGACCCAGACCCAGAATAACTACCTGCAGACCATAAAAATATAAAAGAAAATAAAAACTGTTTTTTATAGCTTGTCTTCCCGTACACCTTGTATAGGACTACATCTTCTATATCGTCACCGGCGCATCGTGGAGCTGTGGGACTGTCGATACCGAAATAGATGTTGTATTATTAAATTTGGGGAACAAAGTCTGGATCATAGAACCAGGTGGGCGTTATGCCTGGCGGGCCGAAGCCCAACGGTTGATATTGGGCGACTGTATATATACAGCGTTGTGCAAATACTTTACATGTTTGTGATTCAGGATTCTTTGACGTCATCAGAGAGTAGCAATTAATGTTCAAGTAGATATTGCTGTAAGTTGTAGTTTATATGGTGGCGATGTAGGTGTCGCCACAGTAATGATATGCGATGTATTATTATCATAATAAAGTAATGACACTGTATAATGTGTCCATGCTTACCAATCTCCACGTAATTCTTCTCGCTTCTGTAATAACCATAACACTCAGAACTCATAAAACTGACATTTACGTATCTTATCCTCAGACTCGGAACAAAACCACCTCTTTATTACGAACATCGCCTACAATTCAACCATTTGTTCGTACAAACTAGTGTATTTGCGACAGCAATATCTTCGTTATAGTTTCGGCCAGTGATACACAATCTTTTACATTTGCGGTTCGCATGCATGTAATTTCTAATTTTCAAGTGATTTTTTTTAGACTGTCCATTTAATGTATCCAAATATGCATGTGAAAACATTCAAACATTTTCGTCAACAATACCACAGTGCCTCAAGACGAAAGTCTTTAACCAATATATGTTACATATGGCACAGAGACGTGGTCACTCACTACAGGTCTCATAAGAAAGCTCAAGATCACATGGCGGGCTATGTACCTGTCTGTGATATCGAATCAGCAACCAGGAGATCCGATGAAAAACTGAAGTTGCCGACAAAGGATTAGTAAGCTGAACTGGCAATGGGCAGGGCACATAGCTCGTAGAACTGATGGCCATAGGAGCAAAAAGGTTCTCGAGTGGAGACCGCGCACCGGAAAACGCAGCGTGGGATGACCTCCAACGAGATGGGCAGATGTCCTGATGAAGATAGCTGGGAGACGTTGGATGTGGGTGGCCCGTGTGAAAATCTATGTGGAGGCCTCTGTTTAGCAAAAGACGTCCTTCGGCTGAAATAATGATCATGATGACAGCAAATTAGAGGCGCCCATAGCTTATTGCAGTCACTGATCGGTAAGCAATTGTTGAGGTTAAGAAACACTTAGCGTGCTCAATCTATGGATGGGTGACCGCGTAGTGGTATTTGAAACGATCATCTCCGAGTTTCAGAGTGCAAATAAAATCGCTACAGTCCTTAGGCCAAGTTGGAAGCGTTTGGGGGGCTTGAATAACTCTGACACGAGGTTGGCTACTAATCAAATGTGCACCCTGTATTCCGTGTGACCTGTACCTAATGCGTGTGGTGTCCAGATAAGAACATAGCACCACTCCATCTCCTCCCGTGGAGGTCGTAAAAGGCGACTAAGGGACTCTAAACCAGAGGGATGAGCAGCAGCGTCCTTTATGTGGAACAGTAGCCATTCTGCGCTCACCGACCCGCCTGCCAAGCGTGGTGAGGACTGGCAAATATCCCCCAATATGATGACACAGTTGTGGAAATCTATGGGGGAGGCCTTAATATCTTTGATTAGTATTTTGTGTAGCAATATTTTAAGATGTTGGCTGGCTGGCTGTAAGCCTGGCTGCAATTGGCGCTTCTACGATGAAAGTCTTTCAAGTTCCAACACCACCACAGAACACCTCGCGCCTTCCCTGGGGCGGACGAAGAACATGTGGTATTTTCACCGGGCGACTAATAAAAAATTAAAATGCTGAGTATATATTAGAATAGTCTAGAGAAAATCCCAAATTATAATGTATCTTAATAATAAACATTTCCTAGTCTTTCGGCCCACACCGAAACGAGCGAGCAGGTTGAGTACCTCTGGTACAGTGTAGTGTACGTCGGCACCGCCTCAGCCACTCTTCGCCGAATTTGTTTAATCCGTCAAAGCGGAGACGCGGATATGTTTATTTTCAATTTGCGAGTACGACATTCCTGAACGAGACGAAAAATAACGCGGCAAAAACTCGCCCGTGTACTTAATAAGTTAGTTTGAGATCAAAAGCCCTTTGAAATATTAAAGAAGCTGGGAGGCGCTGCTGTGCAGATAATGTAAACGTTGTACTATACTGTGATTTGGGTTCACAGGGTTTCGTGTTGGTTTTTTTTTTTCACTTTTTTTTGTAACGTACCTTTGCCCCACCCTAGCATTTCTCCTGTAACGTGGGTGCGTTTACAGACACAAATTCCACACACAATACACCCAGACCCGGAACAACTACCTGCAGATCACACAAATATTTCTTGAGTTTAACTATCGAACGCATTTATTTATTGCGTGTTGTTTTATTATACTTAATAATAAAATTGTTTACGTAATAAAAATGTTTACTTAATTGTACATATAGGTATTTCGGATTTTGATATTTATTGGTAAACAATGTTTTTGATTTGTTTATGCTGTCGTGTTGACCAGTAACTGATAATGCAATTAGCTGTAGTCTTATATGTATAGTATAATTAAGTATCATTGTATTTATTTTTTAAACGTTGCCCCACACTAGGATTTCTCCTGTGTCGTGGGTGCGTTTACAGACATGAGTTCCACATACAATCCACCCAGACCCGGAACAACTATGTACAGATATTTGTTCCGTGCGGGAATCGAACCCACGACCCGGTGCGCAGCAGCCAACTGTATCAGGCACTGCACCACCCGTGCCGTCAACAAACAAATATTACCGTACTTAAGTAATTTTCCTTTCAAAGACACCGAATTCTTTTATGTTTGTGCTAGCTCCCTCGAAATTCACATAACAATTAAAGGAGTGAAAAACAACGCTCTTCGTGATGTCTCTCTGAGCTGCAATTTCCATAAGAAAATGTATTCTCTTTGTCATTCATTTATGCTTCATAAAGCAGAGCACAATTTCTCAACAACTTGCACAGAAATGGAAACAAAAAACTCGCCCGACTCGACGGCACATAAATAACTCGACACAGTTCCCAACTACTTAGTTATGTGGCGTGCCAACACATTAATAAAATGTTCATTGCTGCTCATAAACGGGAGCGGTTCTGGCACAGGTTTAAGGCCCGCAATGAATTATGAATGCGCTCGGATTACCCACTCGTCAGAGTTACGTCACTGTTACACACAGCATCGCTAATGACCCTGTTTAGTCCACTAACATTGAGGAATATGTTAGGAATGAATTAATTTACAGACATTGCAAGTATTTCACGCAAATGTAGTAAATTTCAGTGAATTTTAGAATCTATACAAATAAATAAAATGGAAGTGTCTGTTTGTAATGTCAAAATAACAGCTTTTTACTAAATGCATATTCAAGTATACATATAACAAAGGTACATATAACAAAAAAACAATTTTTATTTTTTTTGTCTGCCTGTCTGTCGGCCTGTCTGTCTGTCTGTTTGTTCCGGGTAATCTCCGAAACGGCTGGACCGATTTTGACGGGACTTTCACTGGCAGATAGCTGATGTTATAAGGAATAACTTAGGCTACTTTTATTTTAGAAAAATAATTAGGGTTCCGCGCAAAAACAATAAAACCCTTGAAATCCAATTATATATATTCTATGTCAAGTGTCTATGTCGAAGTACTCCAATTATTTATATTAAACGCAGGTGAAACCGCGGGTCCCAGCTAGTAGCAAATAAGTGTAATTATTGCTTTATTAATTTGGTCTTAACGGATGCCTTTGTAGGGTACCGAACGTATATCAATTTCTTCGGAGTAAGAAACGGCGGAACCCTTATAGGATCACTCGTGTGTCTGTCTGTCTGTCCGTCTGTCACAGCTAATTTGCCCCTGAATCTACTGGACCGATTAACTGGAAATTTGGTACACATATCTGCAACCCAAACACGGACGTGTAACGTCTCAAATACACTTATTTTATAATTTTCAAATGTATAGTATTAAAGGTATTTATATTTCTCCGCGTGGTGCTGGCTCAGAATGCCACCACCCCATTTCATCCCGTAAAATGTGTAAAACGTGAATGGTGTCGTAAAAGTCGACTAAGGGATTAACCGGAGGATGGGCTGCAGCGTCCTTCGAGTACATTAATAACTTAACTGCGATCGCCAACCCGTCTGCCAAGCGTGGCGATTATAGCAAGACCCTCCATTGAGCACACAACACGCCCTATATCGTTTGTGTGATCTTTAGGGGAGGCCTATGTCCAGCAGTGGACTCCATTCGGCCGAAATGATGAAAGGTGTTTAAGATAATTGACGAAAATGGACCATACCCGCCCTAAATTTTTTGAATAAAATTATTATCTTTACTTATAGATTACAAGAAAACCTATACATACCTATACCATGTTATTTTAAGACCATAGAGAAGTCTATGGTCTTAAAATAACATGGTAAATCTTTCAATATTGTGCGTACAAACTTACGTTTTCGGTTGGAATGTATCGGAAAACATGTTTTTCAACTACGATGTTAAGTTTGTTCTTAGGATAAGTTACTGGTACAAGACCGAACTCAATAATAGATAATATATTCAGCAATTTCGGAACCCTCTCTACGTAAGTTCTACTCGCACTTGTCCGGTTTTTATTTTAGACATCACGTTAAACAATTTACATAATTTCACTGCGTGAGAATTCAGAAGAAATGCCTGTACACATTTAGGATTTTGTTGAAGTTTTTATTATGTTTTCCCTGTATTTTACAAATCATTTTATAAATAAAAAATCCCTAAAATGTTATTTATTACAAACTACGTGTGCCCCGTGGTTTCGCCTGGCGTTTAATTTAAATGACATCGAATTATTTGTAAATAACTAGCTGTAACCGGAATTGTAAAGGATTCCCCTGAAGCCTCACTATGCGCTGTGCTGCGCACACGGCGGTTCGTAACCACATGCACACCGCTGTCTTCCCGGGGGTCGCTTGGTATGAGCACGCAGGTTTCCCAATAAGCGCGTTCGCGACCCCCAAGGCCCCCTGCCATATAAGACGACAGGGGGCTCAGGCGTGTTGGACACGGGCACCGCGGCGGTTGTTACCCCGGCTCCGTGTCCTCCTCCTCCGAGCGGTATCGGCCCTCTCCCGATCCCGAGACAGCCTCGACGACGCGCTTTTGCACGTACTGTGGCACCATGAGCCGCTCGCACCATAGCTCGAGGGCACGCCGCCGAGCCTGCCGCCTCAAACTTTCGAGCGCCCCTGAAGGCACGCCTTCACCGCTCTGGCGGAGGGAGCGTGTTTGGTGATACACCTACGCATCCATCTCCGCCAAGATATCAAAAGGCGGAAAGCGCGCCAACGGAGTTGCCACTTCAAAGGACACCGTTCGGTATCCTCGTGCGATCCGTATAGCCGCTCTACGCTGCAGACCGTGGATCTTGGTTCTGCAGCGCTGGACGCCTGAAAGTCGAGATGACCAAACAGGCGCCCCGTAGAGTGCCACGGACTGCCCGACTCCCCCGTAGAGGTGGCGAACTTCTTCCCTCGGTCCCCCGAGATTGGGTAGCAGCCGGCTGCTACCCAATCTTGCGTATCCTTTCGACCCGGGGGACAAGACGCTCGAAGTGCTCCTCGAAGCCCCAACGACTGTCCAGGGTGAGCCCCAGGTACTTCATGTACCGGCCCACCCTGATTTGAGCATCGCCAGCCCTACTACATCGTTTTCACTTAACGTTCTTTCTGAAGTTTTTTGTTTTGCTTGGCTTCTAAGAGTCGATAGCGTGGTGTTAAATAGCCTATAACTTTCCTCCTGCCTATCAAATCCAAAAAGATTTTTTTCAAATCCGTCATAGTTTCACAGCGCGTTCAAACAAAGAATCAAACAAACTCTTCATCTTTATTATATTAATACCGAAAATACTAACGTACATTTGAATTCTAAGTAAGCCACATATGCAGAAAAAAGTCAATGCCACATGTGCCCCTCACTAAGATTTCTCCTGTGTCGTGGGTGCGTTTACAAACACAAATTCCACACAATACACCCAGACCCGGAATAACTACCTGCAGATTGTACAAATATTTGTTCCGTGCGGGAATCGAGCCCACGACCCGGTGCGCAGCAGCCGACTGTATCAGGCAATGCACCAACCATGCCGTCAAATGATAAGCGTTTAATGATGATAGTTACGTGAGTTACACTTGCCATCACTAAATCTGTAGTTTATGAAACTGCGGTGGTACCTATTTTCAACTCTGACTTGCCTTAATTGGCCGATCAGAGGGGGGCTACCAGAGCTATATGTTCGGGGGTGGAAGTGTCTAATGGCGTAATAACGGGGAAACCCGCTCCGAGTCTTAGAGACGCGCGATGGTGAAACCGGTGCCGCACCTCTCTACACCCCTAGCGCGCATTTAGGGGGATTGTGAGTGGCGAGTCACCGTCTGCCACAGAATTTCACTTTAAAGGTTGAAAGGCAGACGCCGTTTTTTCCGTTTTTCTTAGTATTTAATCCATGTAGCACCCATTGCAATAGACCTTATACTTGTAGTTTCCATTTCAGACAATAGTTTTATACCTCCGGGGACAATCCGAGACTGCATTTTATAGTGCAGCCATGGAGAGTCCCCGGTTAGTGTCCCATTACATTTTAGATTAAAATTCTCTAAAGGGCCCTGCGTGTTGGACCCATGTCCCCGCGTAAGCCAATTAAAAGACCGGGTTCCCTCTTACAGTGGATATAAATAAGCCCATGAATAGAGAAAAATATAATGTAATGAGTAATAATCCCGAAAACCTAAGACATTACTTAGTAAGTAATTACCTACAAAGCTTACACTACGGCCTCTAAACGCAAGTGTAGTTGTTTCTCTAACCCGGTTTCCAATAGCTGCGGCCAACACGCCAAGTCTTAATTCACTAGAGTTACTCAAGTTTCCGCTAATTGTGTTGTCTGGAACATTGTAGAACTACTTTTAATCTATTTTCGTGAATCTAGCGCGTGTTTTTCATACTGGCCTTGGATACATTGGTTTATTATGTATCTTTTTATATACTTTTCTACTCTTCGGCCCGTATTACAGATCGAGAATCATCAAGCAGAACTTGAGTCGAGATTGCATCAATTGAATATTAAATGCTGGACCTATTACGTAGGGTTCATATTTGATTAACGTAATCTCGACTCGAATTCTACTTGAGTTTTGATTCTCGAGCTGGAATACGGGCCTTAAAGGCTAAAGAAGTAGAGTAGTCATTTTGAGTTCGCAATTTTTTATGTATCGATAGCTGTTGGAACGAAGTATTACAACCGAGCGTAGTACGGATTGAAAATTGACTTTTACGACATCCATGAGAAGAGATGGAGTGATACATTCTTAATCCGGATACTACAGTTAAAACGCACACTCACCATGTATGATTTGTACTGTAATAATGGCGTTCCATTTTTGGCCGAGCCTAAACTCTGAACTAGACTTACGGGAATAGAGAGTACTTGAAACAATTTGCAGATTTACCAAACCGACAAAATAATACGATTAAGCGAAACAATGCGATATTATTTGCGAAGACAGGGCCAAGAAAGTGCCGCTTGCCAAGATTCATTAGCAGACCTCGCTATATTTTTGGAAAGAAAGAATGATATACATTATTATTGTGACAAGCTGCACGAAACAATTCACAGCTGTTTATTAGTTTGTTCATAATCAAATGACAAATGTCACACGAACAGTCAAAACCTATTACAAACAGTAACTATTATTCCTCCGTCGTCAGCGAAAACTTAATAAGATACAAAATAATTAGCGAGAGCGCAGACTCAATCCACATTAAGGAAACGGTCAGAAGGTTCTACGGAGGAACACCGTAGAGTTTTAGCCACTAAGAGTCTAGAATGCCGTGCGCCCGTCCTCAGGGCTGTAGAATACAACGACGGAATAGTGTAACAAAAAAAATACTAAAAAAAGAATCATAAGTTAAAGAGATGGTTCATTAAATGAAGGTTCCGCCAACGAGACTGCGCTGCGGAGCATTAGTTCAAGAATGTTTCGTTGTACTTTATACCCTGTGGCATTTCTAATGGATGCTTTCCCAATCAACAAACTGTGAGGATTCCTACAAAAAAATACCTAGCTTCTTTCTGTAGATGGCGTAATAATAAGTGACAGGTGAAATATATCAATTTATAATGTTATTTTTGTTTCAACAAGATTATCCACCGTGTGTCACTTCACCTCGCTTTTCTAGGACCGAGTCTTCAGAACGATTATATTAGCTTTTACTTTGGTACTGGGTTTTAAGCGACGACTTCATTCGTATGCCAATAATATCTCTTAAGGTCCTCAATTAAGCAACCAAGATCCGACTGTTCAAGCTGATCAGATGTTCAGTTCCTTACCGCATGTTGTACGGTGTGGGATTTCTGTAACTTTTTATTTCGTGTTCAATCATGTTTCTGTACGATGTACTACGCTCAGGGCAACGACAATTGTCACATGTGTAATATACATTACAGGCTCCCAAGGCCAGCTCTGTTCAGCAACGAGATAACAAGCGTAATTGTATAATGAAATCGACGCCATGAATATTGTATTAGTGACCCTCGCCCCGGGCAAACTTTCGTCTATTAAATTATTTATTTATTTGGTCGTCACCACAAAACGGGGATTTTGGGGGAATCGTATACCTATTAAATAGTTATACTGCTTAAAGGATTCATGTAGAGTTAGGCTCTATAACACATTAATAACGTAATAGATTTGTATATCTAGTTTTTCACGCGATGTCAAAGTCAAAGTCAATGTCGTAAAGTTGTATATTGTAATAGTTATTTTTTTTAAATATTGTATGGCAATGCTTGTTCTTTGACAGCTAGGAATAGTTCAGCCCCTGGACCACTGTGCTAACCAACAGTCCAGCTATACCTTTGAGAAGCAGGCGTGCACTCGAGCCCCATGACCCAAGGGTTTCGACTCCAAATGGCCCAAAACAATAATTACCGATTAGTTTATTGTATTTGCGCCGTTTGATTATCAATGCTGCTAGTCTCCTGGGAACATTATCTGTTTACAGTGATGTAAGTGGAGTACCTTGGCGCTTTGGTGAGTGTGCCACTTCTTTATAAATGTTCGATTTTTTTTTGTACTTTGACGCCCATTGCATTTTTTTCAGCTAGTTTAGTAAGATCATCATATCAACCGCTTATAAGTTCACTACACAACAAAGGCTTTCACAATTGCCCATAGATTTTCACTATTGTGTCGTTATTTTGAAGGGATTTTGCCAGTACTCACCACGCTTGTTAGACGGGTTGGTGAGTGCAGTATGGTTACTGTTCCACAGAAGGGACGCTGCTGCCCATCCCTCTGGCTTAGAGTCCCTCAGTCGCCTTTTGCGACATCCAACCGGAGGAGAGGAATGGTGCTATATTCTTAATCCGGACACCACACGGACGCCTTAATGCGGACACCGGACGGATGTATAGTAACATAGAATATATATTTTAAGTTTTAATTGTGTATGAAATATTATAAAGTTATCTGGGTATTAAATGTATTTTTTGTAATTTATATTATTATCACCGATATTGAAATTTTATTGCATTCGAAAATCTCTACGCTGTTCTGACGGTGGCATAGAAGAATATTTGCTACGCATGCTCCATAACTAGAGTGAAAGTCAGGTCAGAGACGTAGATCTCACTACGTAAACATAAAGTTGTACCCAAAATTGGGAACGAGTGTCATGAAAAACTTGCTTTTATAACATAATTATTGGCACTCAACTTGTGCATTAATTAACAAAAAAACACGTAGGTATGTCTATGCCGTGCCATTGTCGTGTGGTGCCAGCTGCCGTGTGGTGCCAACTCAGAATACCACCACTCCATCTCCTCTCGTGGGTGTCGTAAAAGTCGACTAAGGGATTAACCGGAGGATGGGCAGCAGCGTCCTTCGAGTACATTAACAACTCAACTGCGATCGCCAACCCGTCTGCCAAGCGTGGCGATTATGGCAATACCCCCCAATAAGCCCAAAACACACCATATCGGTCGTTGTGGTGATCTTTGCGGGAGGCCTGTGTCCAGCAGTGGACTTCATTCGGCTGAACGTCGGTTTCTTTTTTGTCTCCTGAATGTCGTGATACCTGTGCATGTTATTAAAAGTGACGTCATAACATTAAACACATGGCAGTGTTGTGATCATTACGTGGCGACAGCGCGGCGCGGTTGTCACACATAACGGATAGTGTTGTTGCAAACAACCGCCTCATAGATATTCACGTGGACTACGGTTGGGACAGCTCACTGTTAGGTGATATCGAGAATGCGATGTTCTGTGGCATTGAGAAGCATCTGCCACCGGCGTTAACTGGGCATATTGCTTAGTAATATGCAACCCTGCAAAGTGTTCGAAACGTCAGAAAAAACATAAATCTATAATATCCGCGATTTAATCTGGGTATATTACTATTAAAGCTACGCTTAGACTTGGCTTGGCTTATTCCGTGTGCGGATTAAGAATATAACACCACTTCATCTCTTCCCGTGGCTGTCGTAAAAAGCAAAATCTACTTTTAACCTCCCCAGGACCAACAATCGTTCGAGCCTACTTCTCACACACATCAACCTAACTACACAATAAACCTGGCACGTGTGACGTCACATAACTCACACGCACACATAAACATAAATACGCGCCAATATCCATTGATATATATGAAAATGGCATTTCACTTGGCAGTTTATGAAAGAGCAAAAAATAACTTCTGGAGTGGAGGCCTGGTGACCTGAAACACAGGCTTCGGCCTAGCTTAGGCACCAGTCTCTCACAATAAACTTAAATAATACTGTAATTAGACAATATAATTCTACTTCTACTTCTAATATATACATATATTACTATCGCAACAAATATCACAATAAACACGCTGGTTGTATTCGAGCAGCGAGAGCGCGTTACCGACATACCTCCGTTATAAGGTACATCACATTCATGCCAACATGGAAACTCGTCATTTAAGAACATCGCGAAAGACAAATCCTATCGGTTGCGAATTTTATAATAAAGTAGTACGATTAAATGATGCATATGGTAATACAACCACAAAAGAAGATACAGAAGGACAATCCTAATGTATGGTGTATCTATACAAATAAATAAAATTGAAATGTCTGTTTGTAATGTCAAAATAACAGCTTTTTACTAAATTCAGAATACCACCACCCCATTTCCTCCCGTGGGTGTCGTAAAAGTCGACTATGGGATTAGCCGGAGGATGGGCAGCAGCTTCCTTCGATTACATTAACAAATCAACTGCGATCGCCAACCCGTCTGCCAAGCGTGACGATTATGGCAAAACCCCCCAATGAGCCCACAACAAACCCATATCGGTCGTTGTGGTGATCTTTGGGGGAGGCCTGTGTCCAGCAGTGGACTTCATTCGGCCGAAATGATGACTAAATTCATATGAAAGTATATATGGTACCTGTAACAAAAAAACAATTTTTACATTTTTTGTCTGTCTGTCTGTCTGTCTGTCTGTTTGTTCCGGGTAGTCTCTGAAACGGCTTCACTGGCAGGTAGCTGACGTTATAAGGAATAACTTAGGCTACTTTTATTTTAGAAAAATATTTAGGGTTCCGCGCGAAAACAATAAAACCCTTGAAATCCAACATATATATTCTACATTATAATAAAACACTTTTAAACGGATTCTATCGCGTATATTTTGATTTTTGATTTTCCTGACGTTTCGAATACTTTGCAGCATTCGTGGTCGCAGGATGACTAAGGTGACAGGCGTCGTTACTGATTTAAAAAGTTATTTTATTTTATCTACCGTACAATTATAATCAAAAATTATTTCGATGCACGCAGTAATCACTCACAGTGTCTTGATGTTTCTTAGTGCGGTATCTTGTTTGAGACTTTATTATTTTAATGACTGGATTCCAAACAGGTGGTACCTGCCAACCATCTTCTCTATTATCTACCTATCTATCTACCACTCGCGTCCATTGTGTTGGACGCCTATTTGGCACAGACGTGAGACACATATGATTGTTCATATCTAATCTTTTTTATATTTTTTTTTGTGTTTAAATTTCGTATCCTGTTTTGTAACACGCGTCTCATATATCTATGACGAATAAATTATTTTTCTTTCTTTCTTTCAAATTATGACTTTTGTGGCCCTCTTAAAGTTGTTGCTATACGGTGTACCATTGGGCAGTAGTACAATTTGTGCGATATTTACAACATACTGTGATCACCAACGCATTTGCCCAGCAAGTGATAGCTCCTAGGACCGTGAATCATTTATTTAACGATGCCCGATCCTAGAATTTCTCTTATAGGTATCGTGGGTGTAGTTTTACAGACAAATATCACATGTAGAAACACCCGAACCCGAAACGATTATCTGCAGATCATACAAATATTTGTTCAGTGTGGGGATCGAACACGCAACACGTAGCGCAGAACGCCAATTGTTTAGCTAATACACCAACTGTGCCGTCATTGGGGGATGAACTCATAGCACATAGTTCACGGCCAACCTTCTGCGCTAATATTTTAGTAATACAGTGCATATGATAATCAAGTACAAAGCTTCCAGGCTCATAAATGTTACGAGTCGTAGCCGCCCGCACGTCGAGGGGTTGGCTCGACAGCCGCGCTGCGTGCTCTCCAGCCGGTCGGCGGGACGAGCGACGGTTTTGATCATAGTTTATAATGAAACAACATTCACAAGGACACTCTTGTTGTTTGTATGGGATAATGACTTCGACGTCGAGCCGGATAGAGGTTGTGATGGGTGATGTGATGTCAGAGGTGGTTAATGAAACGATAGCTAAAGTTTTGGTCTGTCATACACTATTGATTATGGTTTTGCTATCCCTGGTACAGGAGAGATTCTATAAGAGGATGAGCCAACCCATAATCGTAAAGCATAATTAAAGGAACAAAAAAAATACTTACCTATTGTAACTATTTATGAACATTATACTCACAATACACCGTGCGGTGTCGCCTACGAATAGCACCAACCCATCTCATCCCGTGGGTGTCGTAAAAGGTGACTAAGGGATTCACATTAGCCGGAGGATGGGTAGCAGCGTCCTTCGAATACATTAACAACTCAACTGCGATCGCCAACCCGCTTGCCAAGCGTGGCGATTATGGCAAAGCCCCTCAATGAGCACACAACATACCGATGTCGGTCGCTGTGGTGATCTTTGGGGGAGGCCTGTGTCCAGCAGTGGACTTTATTCGGCCAAAATGATGATACTCACAATAATTGGTAGACATAAACCTAATATTGTTGTGAATAAATAAGAAATAGGCCAACCGAAGAATTAAAATGATATAATATGAATGTAACAAGCCAAGTATTCAGTTCCCTAAACATTAAAATAAGTATTCCTTGAATTAAATTCGCAATATTAAAATTAATGGTTTGAAATGACGCGACTTGGCTCCGGCGAGATCGTAAAACAAGTCGCTTTGCTCACGATTAATAACGCATTCGAGTAAAATGTTACTGGAGCAAGACGTTATTTTATTATGCTTGCCTTTGTACAACAGGGGATACCAATTTATAGAATAGTATCGATACTTTTTTCCTATTCTAAACAGAATAACATCGATATTGGAACGGCATCGATATTGAAAACATAATTCCTTCTCCTTTGTAACGTTCAAAACAATATTCAGGTTTGGGTAAAGTATAAACACAAAAGAATATAAAATGGATTGATAGTTCGAATAATAATCCAAAATAGTCTTTGCTTTGATTTCGGAATCTTGAGTAAAAAGATAAAACATGTGACGTATCTAATCTTTTTCTTTCTAGATCAGCACAAATTAGGTTTCTTATAAACTTTCAAGACGTCGTAACACGGACTTTTTGTTCCTTTCAGCGGGCTTTATCTCGTTTGTAGGCAGCCGAGTCGCACAGACAACACGGTAAGCACAGCTTTATCTCTTCTTTGTTGTCCTATTATTTATGTACCCACACACACGCAGACATCTTAGGTCCCGATACCACAGATAACATACTACACAGATACTCGACTTTGTATAATTTTCGCCCGTCGGGTGCACACATACACAACACTCGTTAACACGGAATTCAACGGGTGAATAAATGAAATTAATGGTCACACTTAATACTTGGAATTCGATACAAATAAGCTACGCGTATGTTGCAGCCGGTGAATGTAGTAAGTCAAATATCCGTGAACTGGGGTGCAATTCTCTAAGCTGAAACATCCATACATCCTTCAATACAGAACGATGATAACCCAATTTGGTAATCGCCAAGATTGAGTTTCATGGCTTACCTTCTGCAAGTGTCCTTGAATAGCTTCGATCATGTCTTAGCCAATACCGAATTGGTTTTACGGCGTTATTTCGATTCTGTATTCAAGGATGTTTGAGCTTAAGGAATTGCACCCCTGTGGTCTGTGACGATAATTTACTTACAAACATCCTAAGTTAAAGAGATTGTGTTTGTTCGTAGAACCGCGAAGATGCTCCTAAATGAAAGAAAAATATGGAGCAAATCAGCGTTTTCCCATCCCATATATTGTAGAGTCAGCTAACTGAAATGGGTATTACAATGTATGTGAGAAGGGACTTCGTAATACCTAAAATGTAACGGTTCAAACTGGGTCGTATTGATTCAGTCGGTTCACTTTGTTATCCTTTGCTTACTCTGTGACGAATGAGAACCTATCTCGAGAACCTATTTAATATTACTGCCAACATCGCGCCACGCCTTGATTTAATATCAATTAAAACATAGTCGATTTCCATTTTCATGATTAAAATTGGTGAATAAATGAAAAAAATAAAATAGAACGTATTTCAGCAACAGGTTCTCTCTCGTATAAGGGACGAAGGAGAAAAACGAGGCGGTTTTGTGTTCAGTGCGTATTTTTTTTTTTTTACATATGTACACGGATTGCTCCTGTATTCTGAGAATTTCTCCTAGATTTCTGATCTGCTTCAGTTCATAGTGATTCTTTTGTAATTTGACAGTAAAAGCTTGCGAAATGCACCGACAAAACTTTTATTCATCATGTCGGCCGAACGAAGTCCACTGCTGGACACAGGCCTCCCCCAAAGATCCCCACAACGACCGATATGGGTGTGTTGTGGGCTCATTGGGGGGTTTTGCCATAATCTCCACGCTTGGCAGGCGGGTTGGCGATCGCAGTTGAGTTGTTAATGTACTCGAAGGACGCTACTACCCATCTTCCGGCTAATCCCTTAGTCGACTTTTACGACACGAACTTTTGAATTTTAGATGAACTTTTATTCACTTTAGTTTATTACTTTTTCAATAAGCAACTTAAATCATCATAATATCAGCCACAGGACGTCCACTGCTGAACAAAGGCCTCCCCCATAGATTTCCACAACGAGTGGTCACATTCCGCCCTCATCCAACGACTCCCAGCGACCTTCACCAGGTCATCTGTGCACCTCGTTGGATCTCATTCTACGCTACCTTTTCCGTTGCGCGGTCTCCATTATATTATACATTTATTTAGAACTAGCTGGGGCACGCGGTTTCACCCGCGTTTAATTTAAAAGAAATTTAGAGTACTTCGACATAGACACTTGACATAGAATATGTATATTGGATTTCAAAGGTTTTATTTTTTTTGCGCGGAACCCTAATTATTTCTCTAAAATAAAAGTAGCCTAAGTTATTCCTTATAACATCAGCTATCTAGCAGCGAAAGTCCCGTCAAAATCGGTCCAGCCGTTTCGGAGATTACCCGGAACAAACAGACAGACAGACATGCAAAAAATAAAAAATAAAATATATATATGTCCCGTTTATAATTTCATATGCATTCAGTAAAAAGCTGTTATTTTGACATTACTAACAGACACTTCAATTTTATTTATTTGTACAGATTCTGTGATGCCACGTATAACTAACGAGATATGAAAGGAAACTTTAATTTTCATCTGGCACCACGGCTACGAACTCGGATTTTCTGAATGAACTAACTTATAAACTGTCGTATTTAATTGAAAAAAAGTATTTTTTAATTTCATACGTATATTCCATTGTTTTGCTTGTGAACGAATAATCTCATACACATTATTTCAGGATATTTTTAATTATAATTAGACGGTTGCCTGACTTATTACTTTGAATACCTACTTAACTTTGCTCTTTAAGGCACATACAATGCAAGTATATAGACATTACAGAAAGTTTACCTAATTCCTTAAGTCCTGCAGACTAATTCATTTAGCGAGCGCATAAAGCGCTTTTCATAGTATCCTGCTTATACAATTTCCAAGTGGCGGTGGTCTGTCATCCCACTCAGCGTAATATTTTCCTTGGGCGAGCCTTTGCGACGTCTCGAGCCCGCGCCTCCTTCACTCACAAGCTACCACATTAGAAGGGACAGAAAACCCAGTACTAAAGCGCATGATAAAAAGTAATAGCATATTATCTCGTGACTGGTCTACGAGGCTCTGACGGCAAGATGAAATACCAGTCTAAATGTCATAAACCGTTGAATGGTAGTATCATCTCTGGCGCGAGATGTCTGGACCACCCGACTCGTTAGCCTCCTGAGTCTGAGAATACGATCTTAGATTGATTTACATATGTTTTGTTGCCGTGTGATGCCGGATCAGAATACCACATTCACCAACTCCATCTCCTCCCGTGGGTGTCGTAAAAGTCGACTAAGGGATTAGCCGGAGGATGGGCAGCAGCGTCCTTCGAGTACATTAACAACTCAACTGCCATCGCCAACCCGCCTGCCAAGCGTGGCGATCATGGCAATACCCCCCAATGAGCCCACAACACACCCATATCGGTCGTTGTGGTGATCTTTGCGGGAGGCCTGTGTCCAGCAGTGGACTTTATTCGGCCGAAATGAAGACGACATATTTTGTTCTGATATTTTTTTATGGATTTTATTTTGACATGATGATAATTTTCGGCTTTTATATCAAACATATATTTTACAGGTAAGCACTCAACGTTCTATTAAATCCATTTTACGTAGACAAAATGCGTTTCTAAAGTTACTGATTTAGATATTATTTTTGGTTGTTCTTTATTAAGGACCTCAGTACTCAGTGATAATGATAAAGGTTTGACGAAAACGTATCATGTAAGAACGAACAGTCGATGTTTATGTGTTTCAATGTTTTGGTGTCGTATGGCGGTGACGTCATCATCATATCAGCCACAGGACGTCCACTGCTGAACAAAGGCCTCCCCCTTAGATTTCCACAACGAGCGGTCACATGCCGCTCTCATCCAACGACTCCCAGCGACCTTCACCAGGTCGTCTGTCCACCTCGTTGGAGGTCGTCCCACGCTGCGTTTTGCGGTGCGCGGTCTCCATTCGAGAACCTTTGTGCCCCAACGGCCATCAGTTCTACGAGCAATGTGTCAGACGTCATGAGCTTATAATAATACGGAGTGCACCTTCTTTCCTCTTCTGCACAACTCTCGCCTAGATCAAAGCTCTCGTCTTGACATCAAGTAAATCTACCCGCACTTGTAAATGTTAGGTTATAAATCATTGCACCACGCGATTACATGATCCCAACTATTCGAATAATGTTAAGAAAAAAAAATATCTTTTGATAACATATCAAAATGTGTACGTAAATGAGGCATGCTTATTACTCCTAACAAGTTTGTACCGTAAACTTGCCGAATTTTGTTTGTGGACTGTATATACCTATAGGGCCAGTAGGCCGAACCTAAACTCCAAAACGCACGTAACGCAACCCAATCAAATCCACCTACCTTTGCCGTGGTACTTGAAGATGTGCAGGCACGTGGATGTCGGCTGCCAAAGTTCAGGATCCGTGTGGAAAGTTCACTAACACAAATAGCACACCGTAGTCCCACCGATTAATAGTTTATGCATAAATCACAGCATTACAACAAGCCGTTATCAATATTCTAGAATTACACCGCGAGAGGGACCGTTCCGTTTTTGGTTGCAACCGCCATGAAGAGAGAAAAAAACTCGAGCGTTTTTGATTGGTCGACGCGTCCCACGTGACATCGTGCCGTCCGGCGCCAAGACAAAAGGCGGCAGATTCGAATTGGGCAAAGACGAATACGTGCGTGAACAAAGTTAGTTAGTAGTTTTAATTAGTCTTAATGTTGGCTCTAGGCACAAATTAATATTAGGTTAACTTTAGATAAAATTAACGACTTACCCAGACATCACCCGATAATCTAAAATCGTTACAGCACAAAATAAAACTAGTTTTTTTTTTTAAAACGTTGCCCCACAGTGGTGTTTCTCCTGTGTCGCGGGTGCGTTTACAGACATGAATTCCACACACAATATACCCAGACCCGAAACAAATACCTGCAGATTATACAAATATTTGTCCCGTGCGGGAATTGAACCCGCGACCCAGTGCGCAGCAGCCGACTGTATCAGCCACTGCAATAAACGTGTCATCGTTAGAATACTAAAATACGTACAATAACAATCAAAATATCTAACGAGCTTCCGATAAATAGTGCGTATTGTATGTAGTATACTTTAAACCAATGTATTTGACCGTATCTATAGTATGCAGATTTTTATGTCTGTATATCTTATTATTACATTTTTGTAATATATCTTTTGTTGTACCGCTTTTAGATATTTTTTGACGTGACAACGTCTTATAATTCGATAGAGCCGGCTGCACGCACGAAAAAACATGACTCATGCGGCGTTACCTCGCCCTGAGGCGTTCCATGTAAGGCTTGAAGTGCAAGCGAGAGCGCGGAACGAGCGACAAAGAAGCACAATCGGCCTTTGCGTTCGGCAGCGTTCGACATCCGTCTCTCTCCTACTTGAGTGAGCGATGCGTCTGCGTGGACAGCTGCTATACTATAGTACATTTACATGTTTTGATCGAGTATCAAGTGCAGTGAAACGTGAATGTGGTGTCAATTGTTTATAGCAACGATAATTACAGCGATAAAGGTAATGGTTCTTTCCATCAAATTCATGAAAGACATGTTTAATGTCGATTGTGCATCAGACGTTAATAACTCAACAACACTAGGAGTCACTACCATCGATTTGACTTTTTCAAGACACATTCAACTCGAAACACTCCCTTTCATTTCCTACTTTTCCTATCATCATCCTATTCTCAACAGAATAACACAGATTGTAAGAAATTAAATATTACACATGTTTAAAAGTTGTAAAACAATTGCTCAACGCACATTTATACTTGTAAAAACTATTAAATTGTAAAAAAAAAATTGACATAATTGTATTTATGCGTACAAATAAATCTAACTTGATCAATTTCATTGTGATTTCCAATTACCTCCTTCTCTATATACATACAAATCTATTAAGCAAATGAAATTAAAATTTTCTTTTGAAAAATGCTACAATTCCATCAGTATTTTCTTAAGACGTTGTCACGTTCAACTATCGTCAGTAAACCGACTTTACAGACAACCAATTTTTTAACTCAAAAGTTAACTGGTAGAGAATGTCATATGACATTAAGTACGCCTTGTGTACCATCATCTTGCATAAAAGTATAAATAAATAAATAAACAACATATAGCTGCTAGCCCCCTTTTATAAAGCATAACATAATATTAACCCTACCTTATATATACATACTAGAAACATGTGTTTACATGTCATCCCACACAAATTCTAATACTGCTACAAAAAACGAGGAGGAGACATACCATCAAGACACACGCTACGTCGTCGTAAGTCACGACTGAATCTGCCAATTTCTCGTTTAAATATGCACTCTACTAGCCCCCTCGTTATGTCCATTAAAATATATTTTTACGGTTACCCTAAATCATCATTAACGTAAACAAAAACATAAACTAAAAAAATGATTACTCGACAAGTCTCTGCATTTTATATAAATACATTTTATTGTATAGTAATAAAGATGTATGTCCTCTTTCACTCTGCACGTGCCCCACAGAGTCCACGATAGACCTCATAATTTATGTTTCACACCAAAGATTTTATTGTGGATATATGCAACAAATTTATTGAATTTAATTGAGAATAACACCTCAGTTTTTCCTACACTCGGCTTTTACAACTTGCTATTGCAGTATATATCTTATATATAATAGTAAATATTGGGTAGGTATATAATGTACTGTATGTATCCGAATACGTCAGATATTTGTCGGCGAACGGAAGCGGAAATGTCAGGGAAAAGGATTACTGCGACGCTCATTAGTGAACTACATAGCTTCCTCCTTTATTGCATGGTTTCAAAAGATTTGTTCGTACAGTCGGACAAAGAAATTGTTGGTTTCTCCTGTTTCATACAATTTTCTGCTAACCAGTGCGTTCGACACACTATAATACTGATACGATTGTGAGTATGGTATGCCTCAGTAGAGGCGTATGGCCTCACCACGAGGCAAGAGCTTTGCATCAGTGTGCGATAGCGGAATAAGAAGCACGAAGCGGTGAGTTACACAATCGCGGCCGTCTGTGAACCTGCACTCACACAAACAAAAAACCTTATGATCTTTCTTATTGCGAAGGGTTTATGGTCGCCGATTATGGTGTCAAAGAACCAATAGTATGCTTTATTTCAACCATACTAAAAACCACAATTGCACATTGCCTAAGATAGGGATAGCATTTAACATTAACGATCCAAAGCGTGATTGTACAAGTGATTCAGAATGAGGCGTCTTCCACGTGGTTTTGCAGACCGATGAGCTTTGTTTAACTTCCCGCTGAAGTTCTGAAGCGAATCAAAAACGCTGTTGTGGTGCTATCAGCGGTACCGCCCGCATGGCGAGGAGCAAACAGCGCACACAACAAACACGCGCGAGCGGGCTGCCCACACTCTGTAAACAGCATGCCTGTGAAGCGTACTGTACTGTAAATTACCTGGAGTTTAATTGTAAAAAAACTCGCCAATGCTCGGGGCATCAATATCCTGTATCACTGATATAGTTTCAGATAAAGTAATAACAATAGTTACTTTTGAATGTCAATATACCAGTAACCATGTAGTGTGTAGGCAATATATACGGTGCAGTATCTGGACCTGGCCGCGGCCATTAGCTCAGCAAGTGAAATTAGCCACTATGCTAATAAATCCAGTTGAAGTGTCCACGTGTGAGTTGAGTCAGTAAGCGACAGCAGATCCATGATTTAATGGATTAACCTCGAGATGTCCGAAAATATAATGGAAATCGAATTGTTATTTCGAATAACATACCTCAATTCTAAGATAGTATCGGGTCTGTTTGCGCACAGAATAACATCGAAATAATATTTTGACGAACCTCGACGATTAGATCAAGTTGCATTGACCGTGGTCGCGAGTAGTCTACTCTCTATCTTAAAATCATGTATTCAATTCGCGAAAGTCCAATAATCACTAACTTAGCTGCAACAAAACTCAAACAACAATCGACCGAGTGTTGAACTCTTCCAGTTGAGTTTATTATTAATTTGTATACTTTGTTCATTGTAAATACTTAGTCAAAATATTTTCGTGTGTCGCAAAATACTTCGCAAGTATCGAGTAGCACAAAGGCTGGTTCAAGAGGTGACTGTCTAACTACCGAGACTAAGTAAGATTACGTTAATTTGACACGGACTTAATCACAACGGAAGTTCGTAACAAGCTCGGGATCACATAATAAGATCCTAAGGAGACACTCAACTTATTACATATGAAACTATGCAAACTATCCTAAATAGTGGGAACAGTTCCGATTGGCTGGTGTTCGATGTTCAAACGCAAATGAACTGTTCCAGCTGACAGACGAAATTCACGAATGGCAGTCATGTCGCCGCGAAGTTATTACTGTAAGGCTAACGTGACTCGTGACGTCAGAGACTCATCAGGCTTGCGGCGCGGCTGCGGCGACACTAGTCCGGTGACGTCGAACTGTGCTTTAAAGCGCTTTCAAGCGTGTACTGTCACTGGAACATTCTCAACTTCACCCTGCAAAATGATGCCTGCTTTTACTATTAATTCTCTCCGTTTACTTTAAGGTCCATTATCGTTTGTGCTGGGAGCATTTGCGGTGTGGTGTAACTTAACTCATTACATAGTAGGCAGAACTATGTCCCCCCGAGCGCATTTCCCCTCGGATTTGTTGAGACAGAAAATCAATGGTTGTGCCGATACCCCTGTTTTAATGTCGCATTGTTAAAGCGTTTGATTCGGTGAACACAACTGATATAAGTGTGCAATTGAAAAATAAGAATTATATATTAAAATCAGTGCCGTCTTTGTCGTTAGAAATAAATACTGCGTATTTCTACTTGCGATAAATTACTACGATTTTTCGGACAATTTGAACACCAGTTCATAAAAAAATGTGCGTATACACGCATAAAAAATGACACTTCTTAAAAAACTGAACTGGATGATAATATTATGCACAGTCGATGATGCACACAGATATATATTGATATAATTAAATTACCTATACTTTCCTAAATATATATAAATAATGAATATTATACACACATAATATAGAGATATAGATGCATAAACATTCATGACATGATACATAATGCGTACATATCCGGTTCCAAAATTGTTGAGTATATTGTCTATTGTTGAATTCGGTCTTGTACCAATAACTTATCCTAAGAACAAACTTAACATCATAGTTGAAAAACATGTTTTCCGATACGTTGCAACCCAAACGTAAGTTTGTATGCACAATATTGAAAGATTTACCGTGTTATTTTAAGACCATAGACTTCTTTTTTTTCTTGTAATCTATAGGTAAAGAGCTATTAATAATAGTTTTCCAAAATTTTAGACTCAGTAGTTTCGGAGATAATGGTAAGGGGAGAATGGTTAATTTTCGTCAACTTCTTTAAATAATTTTAAAACTATATATTTTAAAATTATAAAATAAACACATTTGAAACCATTACAATAAGCCCTTCCATTTCATATGTTACACGGTACAGTTGGCAAAACTTAATTCTTAAATTTTCTATATTGCCCCTCAAAATTGACCCCCCATATTCAAAATTCATTTATTTACGTTACACGTGCATATTTGGGTTGCAGAAATCCCTACGTACACCAAACTTCAACTTAATCGGTTCAGTAGACAGACAGACAGACACACGAGTGATCCTATAAAGGTACCGCCGTTTTTTCCTTCGGACGTTCGGAACCCTAAAAAGAATAATAAAATGAAAGAAAGAACAAAAACTTATTTGAATAAACTCAAACATTACATGTTGTAGTATCATCATTTCGGCCGAATGAAGTCCACTGCTGGACACAGGCCTCCCCTAAAGATCACCACAACGACCGATATGGGTGCGCTGTGTGCTCATTGGGGGGTCTTGCCATAATCGCCACGCTTGGCAGACGGGTTGGCGATCGCAGTTGAGTTGTTAATGTAGTCGAAGGACGCTGCTGCCCATCCTCCGGTTAATCCCTTAGTCGACTTTTACGACACCCACGGGATGAAATGGGGTGGTGGCATTCTGTACCGGTACCACACGATGTAGTATACATTTCATTTATATACATTTATATATTGCGAATAAAAAATTGAGGGAATAATTGTTTTGGCCCTTCGAGACAGATATATACCGGTGTACGTAGAACTTATACAAAAATATATATACAGGCATATAAAGGGTCATTACTAAAGTAACACATTGCAATGTTCGAGTAACTAAAGACGCATTAGTGCATTAAAAGTAATTAATAACATTAGGGGTTGTAGAACCCCATGACGCGCCTGTGCCTCTCGGGTTATTACGCGAGACCCTTCAAAAAGGTGGCGTTATTTCCATTTAGAGTAAAAGAATTGAGAAGTAGGTTTGCTTATGTCTCGCAAAACTTTATCATACATTTATAACCCAGGGGTAAGAGCTAGAAGGGACAGCTTGGAATTTCCTGGGGCTACAGGAAAATGAATAAGTTTGTCTAAAAACAAATACTTAGTACGTACTTATGTACTAATGAATCATTATATATACATGAGAAATGGATTAACAACATTTTTAAACGGAACGGAAACGAATTTTTATGTATTACAATATAGGCTACATAATGTTTTGTTGTTGGCCAAAGATTTCCACAACGACCGGCAGGGGTTGCGTGCTGAGGGTTTGTTCGGGTTGACGATCGTAGTTGAGTTATAAATGAACTCGAAGGACGCTGCAGCCCAACCTAATCCCATAGTCGCCTTAACGACACCCACGGCATGAGACGGGGTGGTGGTGTTCTTAGCCAGCACCCCACGGAACTTGATTATTAAGATATTTCAGCGCTTTATCCTATATGAAGTCCATTTTACATTTGAGTTTCTTAACGCTCTTAATAATAGCAGTTTTACAGTTTACTAAAATATTACTTTCTTCGTTCAACCATTACTCTCTAGTCCATCGCACATAATTAACCTTAATAACGGCCATAATTATCACTTTTTTGTTGAGGTGAAAGCCCCAATCATCGTCGCTGGGGACATTTTCATATAAATCGCAGCGCCACACCGTGCCGACCTGGCGCAGTTTTTTATTCGATTCCAATACAATATTACTGAAATACTTTTTACCGGCGTTATTAAATATTATCTGGAATCATTTGTAGCAAGTTATAGGCACGTTCCATGCATTGAATATCGTTTGCTACAGCAAATTATTGATATTTTCAGGTTATAACCTGTGCACGTACAGAATATCTCATTGATTCTTAGTTCTTTGGTCCCCTTTTAGATCTTTTTAGGGTTCCAAACGTCCGAAGAAAAAAACAGCGGAACCCTATTAGGATCACTCTTGTGTCTGTTTGTCCCTCTCATTATCATCATCAGCCTACCGCAGTCCACTGCTGGACATAGGCCGCTTCAAGTGCATACCACTGATCGCGATCCTCGGCCACTCTCACTATACTCTGTCCGTCTGTCACGCCAATTGACTCCAAATCAACTGGACCGATTAATTTGAAATTTGGTACACATATCGATTTTTGCGACCCAAATACGGACTTGTAAGGTAAATAAATGCATTTTGAACATAGGGATCACTTTTGGGGGGATATGTAGAAAATTTAAGAATAACATTTTGCAAACTGTATCTTGTAACATATTAAATGAAATGGCTTGTTGTGGGGTGTTTTAAATAAATAGTGTTAAAGTTTTTTAAGAAAATAGGTGAAAATTGACCATTCACCCCCTCCCCTATGTCTGAAACTACGTAACCTATCATTTGCAAAATTTCTTTACTTTATATATTACTTTTACTATTACAGGAAAACCTATTAGAAGTCTATGGTCTTTCAAATAACATGGTAAATCAATATTGTGCGTAAAAACTTAAATTTGCAGTTGCAATGTATTAGGGAACATATTTTTCAACTACAATGTTAAGTTTGTATAAATTATTGGTACTATTCGTTCACCTTAACTAGGCCAGGCATCTGTCACTTCTCGTATCTAAAAATAACACATTCATCGTACGGCACCGTCACCACGCGAGTTCAACTCGCACTTGTATTTTTTATTGTAAGGTAAGGTCGCGACACTCGTTATCGCGGCACGTTAACGCTCGCACTAACGCGCGCCATCGTTAGCTCTAATGCGATAGCGACGAAAACAATCCCTCTCACCCTACGCTCATAAAGCTGTTTCATCGCGACATAAATATAACATGTGCATGTTGCTATTAATGTTATTTGTTTTTTTTTTTTTGGGAGAAAGGCTTGTTACATATAGTAAGATTAAAAAAAAAAAATAACTTTGCCATACACTGGCTTTTCTCCTGTGTCGTGGGTGCGTTTACAGACATGAATTCCACACACAATACACACAGACCCGGAACAACTACCTGCAGATCATACAAATATTTGTTCCGTGCGGGAATCGAACCCACGACCCGGAGCGCAGCAGCCGGCTGTAACAGCCACTGCACCCACCGTGCCGTATCATTCAAGAAAGTTTTTCAGTTATTTTACAATATTAAATTACATAATTTAATTGGTTTAAAACAAGGATTGTTGAGGTCTATGACACTAACTGACCTACACTTAGTTTAAAATATTTTTTAAGAGATCAACCTGTTTTGACAATTGAGAAATATGTTATGCTGAAGGCAGAGAATAATATGGTAACTATTCATCTATTTTCTTAAATAACTTTAAAATTAATTACTTTAAAATTATAATAAAAATATATTAAAGAACCTTACAGCAAGCCCTTTCATTCGATATGTAACACGATACAGTTTGCATTTTTTTTTTACTGTCTATAGGTTTTGCCCCAAATCTCCATCGGATCGGAACAGGCAGTGTCCCGGCGGGGCGGGGTGGCGTTGGCGGTCAGTCTAGACATCGTCAACGCCTTCAACTCCATCCCGTGGGGCGCTATTAGGGCGGCACTAGTCTATCATCGGTGTCCGCCCTACCTGCAGGGCATCATAGGGGCCTATCTGCGCGATAGGCACATTCGCTACGTGGGCAGGGACGGTAGCGTAAAGCGGAGGGAGATTACGTGCGGGGTTCCGCAGGGGTCAGTTCTCGACCCTCTCTTATGGAACCTCGCTTACGATGCGGTCCTGCATGTCGTTCTCCCTGCTGGCGTCAGCTTAGTCTGTTACGCTGATGACACTCTGGTGTTGGCCAGCGGGGAGTCCTTCGAGGTAACCATCCGGCTTGCGGAGCAAGCGGTGGCAATTGTCGTGGCTAAAATCCACGCCCCGGGGTCTGCGGATAGCGCCTCAGAAAACCGAGGCGCTATGGTTCCACAAACTGCCGAGAAGCAGAGAACCACCCAGTTCGTGGATACGTGTTGGTGATGCGCAAATCGGGGTGGGCCGGTACATGAAATACCTGGGGCTCACCCTGGATAGTCGTTGGGTCTTCGAAGAGCACTTCCAGCGCCTCGTCCCCCGACTCGAGAGGGTAGTGGGTGCTCTACACCGGCTGCTGCCTAATCTCGGGGGACCATGTGAAGAAGTTCGCCGTCTCTACGGAGGAGTCGTGCGGTCCGTGGTCCTATACGGGGTGCCTGTATGGTCAGCTCGACTATCGGGCGCCCAGCGCTGCAGAACCAAAATTCACGATCTGCAGCGCAGAGTGGCTATTCGGATCGCACGAGGTTACCGAACAGTCTCCTACGAGGCGGCAACCCTCCTGGCGCGTTTTCCGCCTTTTGACATCCTGGCGGAGATGGATGCGTGGGTCTACGATCAGACACGCTCCCACTGCCAGTGCGGCGAAAGCGCGCCTCCAGGGGCATTGGACAGGCTGAGGCGGCTGGCTCGGCGACGCGCACTTGTAAAGTGGCGTCACCGCCTGCGGATGCAATTTGCGACCAAGCGCGTCGTTGAGGCCGTCCTGCCTCTCTTCGGAGCCTGGCTCAGAAGGAGCGAGCGCGTCACCTACCGCTGACACAGGTGCTCACCGGGCACGGTTGTTTCGATGCGTACCTGCACAGGATAGGACGTGAGGCCACGGCACAGTGCCACCATTGTGATAGCGACCAGGATACCGCACAGCACACGCTCGAGGACACCGCTCCAGTGGTTTTAGCCGGTAGGAGTCCGGCATACCCCTTCGCCCTTCCCCGAGGCGAAGGCGAAGGAAGTTTATGAAGAATTTCCACTGTACACCATTAAAAAAATTCAAAAAAGATTTTGCCCCAAAAATTGTCCCTATAAAATTAATTAATTTACGTTAGACGTACTACGACGTATTTGGGTTGTAAAAATCAACATGTGTACGAAATTTCAACTTAGTTGGTCCGGCAAGTTTGGAGCAAATTGGCTGTGACAGATGGACAAACAGACAGACACACGAGTGATCCTATGAGGGTTCCACCATGTTTTACTTCTAACGTTCGGAAACTTCATCATCATCATCATCATTTCGGCCGAATGAAGTCCACTGCTGGACACAGGCCTCCCCCAAAGATCACCACAACCACCGATATGGATGTGTTGTGAGCACATTGGGGGGTTTTGCCATAATCGCCACGCTTGGCAGGCGGGTTGGCGATCGCAGTTGAGTTGTTAATGTACTCGAAGGACGCTGCTGCCCATCCTCCAGCTAATCCCTTAGTCGACTTTTACGACACCCATGGGAGGAAATGGGGTGGTGGCATTCTGAGCCGGCACCACACGGCAAACTTAAAAGTTCTATATTGTACAAGAAAGTTCTTCAGTTATGCTACATTTAAAAAAAAAACGTCCCACTCTAGGATTTCTACTGTGTCGTGGGTGCGTTTCCAGACATAAATTCCACACACAATACACCCAGACCCGGAACAACTACCTGCAGATCACACAAATATTTGTTCCGTGCGGGAATCGAACCCACCACCCGGAGCGCAGCAGCCGACTGTATCAGTATTCAAGCAAGTTTTTCAGTTATTTTACAATATTAAATTAAATAATTTAATTGGTTTAAAACAAGGATTGTTGAGGTCTATGACAACATCGTCTGTCTCCTGGCCATCGTGGCCTGGTTCTCTATATTGTTATGCAGGATATTGTTCACCAGCCGGAGAGCGGCGCGCTGCGTTTCGTCATGAGTCGAGTTAGTGACGCCCGGGCGCGCACCCCCGCGACGCCGCGACAGCCGGAACAGTGCTCTGTCGCACTATCATTGTCTCAGGGAGTGCGGACACACACACAATAAGTGCGTTTAATATAGCAGTGAAATATTCGAATGACTTTATGTTGAACTAGCTGTGCCCCGTGGTTTCACCCGCTGTTTATATTTATCATCATCATATCAGCCACCGGAAGTCCACTGCTGAACAAAGGCCTCCCCCTCAGATTTCCACAACGAGCGGTCAAGTGCCGCTCTCGTCCAACGAATCCCAGCGACCTTCACCAGATCGTCTGTCCACCTCGTTGGAGGTCGTCCCACGCTGCGTTTTCCGGTGCGCGGTCTCCATTCGAGAACCTTTGTGCCCCAACGGCCATCAGTTCTACGAGCAATGTACCCCGCCCATTGCCACTTCAGTTTACTAATCCTTTCAGCTATGTCGACAACTTTAGTTCTTCTACGGACCTCCTCATTTTTTATTCAATCGCGTAGAGAAAAACCAAGCATAGCTCTCTCCATAGCTCGCTGAGTGACCTTAAGCTTTCTTATGAGGCCCATATATTTATGTTTATAATAAAATTAGTACCTATATACATTGGATATCATGGGTTTTTACTTTTTTGCGTGGAACCCTAATTATTTTCTAAAATAAAAGTAGCCTAAGGTATTCCTTATAAAATTAGCTATCTGCCAGTAAAATCAGTCCAGCCATTTCAGAGATTAGCGAGAACAAACAGATAGACAAAAAATTATAGTTTTTTTGTCGAGGTACCGTATATACTTTCATATGCATTGAATAAAAAGCTGTTATTTTGACATTACAAACATACACTTCAATTTTAAAAGCGGAACTTTCGTGTGGTCTGGTTTAAAATAATAGGACCACTCCATCTCGTTGAATCGATGACGTAAACAGTGACTAAGGGACTCTGAACCAAAGACATGGGGAGCAGCGTCCCTTTTGGGGAACTGCAGCCGTAGAAATCTATGGGGGAGGCCTTTGTTCAGCAGTGGACGTCCTTTGGCTGTAATATATATTATTATGAGAAGCTTTTACAAATCCATATATATTAAACTTTGTAAATTTGTATAAAAGCCTGGGTGTCCAGTAGGCTAGCTAACTATTGTGTTCAGTGTAAAAGTTATCCATAGTTTTGTTTTTTTCGTTGTAGTCAAGGCTTACCTACCAATATTATTCTGGCTTAGAATATATGAAAAAAGTATCAGTAGAACGTAATGGACGAAGCGCGTATATAACAGCTGAGTATTTAGATTAAACGTATAGCACGTACCACATAGCTTCTCTTGTTAAGGGAATGAAATGTTCTATATTTAAGCAAGCAGGTTTAAAGTACGAACACATTTACTTGCCAGTTGTGATCAAGCCGCCGCCGGCATTTCCTACTGACTGCTTCTGGAGAAGAATTGTCGAAACAAACTCAAAGATTGATTTTGAACAAACAGACATATTCACATGCTATATTTTTTGAGAAAAATGTACAGAAATATCTAGAATGGTCTTTCGAAGATCCATAGCCGTTTTGGCATGACCTGTCCTGACATATCCGTGTGGTGTCCGGATTAAGAATATAGCACCACTCTATCTCCTCCCGTGAATGTCGTAAAAGGCGACTAAGGGAATCCAACCCAGAGGTATGGACAGCAGCGTCCCTTCTGCGAAACAGTAGCCACACTGCGCTCACCAACCCGCCTGCCAAGCGTGGTGAGTATTGGCAAATACCCCCAAAATGGTGACACAGTTGTTTAACGCTATCGGGGAGGCCTTTGTTCAGCAGTGGACGTATAAACGGCCAATATGATGTCCTGACAGATGACAAGCGTGAATCAGTCGCCGAGTAGCTCAACCCTGTTTAATGGAACTCAACAATCTGTTGCACCATAATACCACCAGCATGACATTTGTATCGGGCAGTACCCAGAACCATCAGACGGATATTAATCTAAGTGTATATAACTAGTCTACACAGTACTCGCTTTCTTCTTAGAATTCTCCATAACCCAATTAAAGTTCATCATCCACTAGCAAACAAAATCTATTGTGATATAGAAATTGAAGAATAACACACGGCGATTTAAAATAAAATGGGGGGAGTTGTATTGAGCAATCCGAGAGATTCTCTAACGATCAGCCTTTAATCCCAGCGGGCGTATCAATTCATGATTAAAAACAAACATCTATGTAAACTAAAAGAAATGATGACAACAAACAGACACGTAGGCACAGTGGCTAAGCGATTAGCTTTCTGTGCGAAGTGTTGCTGGTTCGACTGTCGTGTGAGATAAATACATATTTGTATAATCTACATATAGTTGTTTCGGATTTAGACGTTTCTGGATGTGAAATTGATGTCTGTAAATAACACAGAAGAAATCCAAGTGCGGCGCAATAATGTATATGAAGAAAAAAAGCATATTTGGTAAAGGTAATAGTATAAGTACGTATTCAGATTAATAGGAGTCCAGATTATTTAACAGAAATATCAGAAATGTGAACTACAAATCACAAATGAAGCCATCATCATCATATCAGCCAAATTACGTCCACTGCTGAACAAACGCCTCCCCATAGATTTCCATAATTGTGTCGTCATTGTGAGGGGAATTTGCCAGTATTACACCATGCTTTCTCATACTTGAGATTTCGCAGATCAGCAGCAGATCTTCGCAGGGTGGCTGGCATGAACTGGATGAGAAAAGCCGAGGATTGTGCTCAGTGGCCCAACATTGGAGAGGCCTATGTCCAGCAGTGGACTTATATAGAATGTTAATGATGATAATGATTACGCCTTGAAGGTGGGCTAGTGAGCTCACAATGACTACCATTCAACTGAAAAGCCGCTGCTGCCTTTGGTTGAAGTCCCATAGTCACCGTTTACGATATCCACGGGAGGAGATGTAATGGTGCTATATTCTTAAACCGTACAACACACGGAAAAGGTCGGTTAGCCATAGAAGTCGGTTAACAAGTATTCCTTGCAATGGTATTGTATGTATTACTTGTTTAGTTGATCAAACTACAGAGCCGTGTGTGACCAGGCCGCGCCGCCACGAACAGCTGACTCATGACTCATCGACATCGCGCTGTCGCTTTTTTGTGCGATAATTATCTGAGCGATGACGCTATTGTTCGAACGCACTAAGTACCCCACTCCATCACACGCTGCAAGTCACCACCGCCATAGAATAAATAGATACAGAAGATTCACTCCACGCGATTGGATGCACGCGTGTTTTCAGCATGCACTTATTTAAACTGTTTTGGACTAGAGAAGAGACAGCATGGCGCATTAACGGTATGCGGAAGCTTGATAGTTTGGTGGCAAAACTTGGAGAGGCTTGTGTCAACACTGCACTCATTTATGCTTGCTTGATTGAGTTGTGATTGAGCCTGCTGTCCTTTCTTATTTATTGGCACAGCCTCAAGTCACGTTGTGACGTTCAAATCGGGCCACGTGCGCGCTACGTGCGAGACAGGTGATTCTAACTGAACATGTAATCTGTATTTATATTGTGTTTGAATAGTGGGGTATGGTGGCAATGGGTTTCGTGAGCCAAGCTTACCCATTACTTACTTTAACGTCAGTTTATACCGTGAGATGACCGACGTAAAAAAAAAAGAAAATATGGGATGCACTCCGGGAGTGCCGACAGTAGTGAAGATTTTACAGCAATAAATGTTTTATTTATTTATTTATCTAATTCACAAAATATGAAATGGCTGCGGTGCGAGTCGCCTCACAAAAAGCGCGCGCTTCCCACCGCGTTGCGAAACCAAGAAGGTTTCACTTCAAATAACGTCTCGTAACGGTGTCGCGAGTCCAGAGATTTTATCTCATCTAAAAATATGCGTACCGCGCTAAAAGAAGTTTTCACTTCAAAATTATAACGTCACATCTCCATTCCGTGGATATCTTAAAGGTGAATAAAGGTCTCAAAACCTGAGAGATGGGCAGCAACATCCCTTCTGTGGAACAGTACCAAGCAAAACCTTTGTTCAACAGTGGACGTCCTTTGGCTGATATGATGATGATGATGAGGATGAACGTCAGTCAGTTAAATTGGGCAGTTTTTGTATTTACTGAACAATTTAATCACATCTACTATATCACTAACATGTAGTGATCGTCTTACGGTCTTACCAAATGCAACTGAGTACCGGTATTTTTCGTAATTTAATAGTGGTAAATACCGGTATTTTGGAAAATTGTTATTTGTTTCCTATATTTTTCTATGTGTGACATCTAATGGCGCGCCAACACGTGGGTGTAAAACAGATAACGTAAGTATTAATTTCAAGTTATACGAATCACTAAATATTATCTCGGCAAATTATAGATTAGACTAAAACTAAAAAGTTTTCACGACACTGGAATGTTAACGACCTTATTAATGAGTATTTATGAAATTGATAATTTCATCATTGCGGCCGAAAGTCCTGGACACAGGCCGTCCGCACCACAACGACCGATATGGGTGTGTTGGGGGCTCATTGGGGGGTTTTGCCAGAATCGCCAAGCTTGGCAAACGGCGGGCTGATTACCTAAGTCGCAGACGCTTTGCAACAGGCGTAAATTGCTCCAACGCCGCTGTCAAACGTCAATTTAGTATTACCTATTTGCCGATAGCGACTAAACAAGCGAAAATCTCTGGAGCGCCTCTGTCGGACAATCAATGAATTAAAAACGTTCATTCTTTGTAGTTCCACTGGTGGCTACTGGCGCTAGTAACTATGCATCTTCCACAATAGCGACAGGCGGGTGATGCCTTACGTAATACCAACTTTTTTGACGCTTTGCCATCGATGGATCATTGGCTGCGCGATAGCTGCTATCGCGTCTGCTGTTGCTGTTTTTAGCTAATCAGGCCGCGGGTTGGCGATCGCAGTTGGGTTGCTAATGTACTCAAAGGACGCTGCTGCCCATTCTCCGGCTAATCTCTTAGTCGACTTTTACGACACCCACGGCAGGGGATGAGGTGGCGGTAATCTGAGCCGGCACCACACGACAAATTTGTAAATTATCAATTTATGAAATTTACCCGGATAATAACGGCTCCTGTTGCACGTCTTTCGACCAGCTTGGAGACTCATCGGTTCTCTGTCTGGCCACCTCCCCTTAATGCTCTATGCCCGCTAGTTTTCAAATTGTATATGTTGTTAATCATCAATTCGGCCGAATGAAGTCCACTGCTGGACACAGGCCTCCCCCAAAGATGTCCACAACGACCTATATGGATGTGTTGTAGGCTCATTGGGGGGGTTTGCCATAATCGCCATGCTTGGCAGACGGATTGGCGATCGCAGTTGAGTTGTTTATTTATGTACTTGAAGGACGCTGCTGCCCATCCTCCGGCTATTGTTAATATATCTTTGAAATATATTTCTTTTGCACGTTTTAAAAAAAAACTAATTAATTACTTGATGTTTGCCAGGTGGCCCATGAAGGCTTTTTTATTTCTAGTATAATACAATTCGTTATAAAAGGAAAGATGTTTAAAATACCGTGAGTTAATGAGCACCCAACGACATTTTATTACAGCGAGTGTTTTTTTTATGTTAGAGTCTTTTCAATAGCTCTACAACAAATCTACATAAAGCCAGCCTTTTTAAGATACTCTTTAGATAAACGGAGATCTATCAAAGGCCCTGACTTTTCAGAATTTCTTTGTTCTGTTTAACGTAATTGCATCCAAATGATTCCGGTGAGATGATCCAAACACCCATCTCGTCTGTTTATATCCGCCGTTTGTTTGAAGTAAATAAAACGTAAAATTCGGATCCTTAGGGGTGCGATATAAGGGGTGAGGCAAGGGGGTGCGATTGTTTCATTTTCTCTGATTGAACCCACCAATATTGTATTTCTGACAACAATTTTGAGAATTCTCTGTAACGACGTTCGCTTTGACACTCAATGATTGCTCAGTATACTTGAACTTGTTAATCAGTTACGCCGTGATTCCTCTGCCACGCGATAGGGCTGCGTACAGAATGTTTTACTCAATAATAAAATATAGAATAAGTACATTATATACGTGTGGTGCCGGCTACGAATAGCACCAACCCATCTCCTCCCGTGGGTGTCGTAAAAGGCGACTAAGGTATTAGCCGGAGGATGGCCAGCAGCGTCCTTCGAATACATTAACAACTCAACTGCGATTGCCAACCCGGCTGCCAAGCGTGGCGATTATGGCACAACCCCTCAATGAGCACACAAACACCGATATTGGTCATTGCGGTGATCTTTGAGATAGGCCTATGTCCAGCAGTGGACTTTATTCGGCTGAAATGATGACATTACATACATACGCACGCACTGTGTGTGGCAGCCCCTATGTATTTTGCAGGCGAAATATCTATTTCACTTACATATATGAATTATTACTATTTTCAAGTTAATGCGGATAAAAAACAAGAAATTCATATGTATGTAGAGTTCAAATTAAACAACATCTAAATCTATTAAACAACTGATATAATAAAAATCTGACAAATATGATGGCATTATGTAAATACGTATAAAATGTTGTTTGCAGAGAGATCTGTGTATATTTTCGTGATCACCGCGAGTGCGTCCCATTCTGCGTTCCGCGACGGTGCTATTAATCTAAGTCAAATAATTCTATATTAATAAATCACGCGCTACGAAGCTACAGAGCTACGGCGTAGCGCCACGACTGAAGTTTTCTCTCGAATTAACATTGAAGCGATGTTTTGTTTTCTAACGGACGCGACGAATTGTAAACGTATTGTTCGGGAAAGGCGTCCGTTGTTACAATAATACGGTATAATATAACCAATACAAATATTGCCGTTTGTTACCTACCTATCTCCTTAATTATTTGACAGTAATTCAATTGGAATGAAATAGATTAGTAAGCTGATAATTTAAATATAAGAATATATTTGTACAACAAAGGAGAAGACAAAAAAATTAAACAACTTGTGTTAAATTCGTGTTGTAAATGTTATACCGAGCACGTTGTAAATGCGACTCAGAGATATGGTTACAGCAGCATACAGTAGAAGCTACGGCTGATAATCTGTTACTGTCGCAATATACATATGTACAAGTTATCATGCAGTGATTTAGATCACTCGCTCGTAACTGTGAATTGTGTTGTTATTAACTTTTACAGGTCCTCAGATTTATCATTTTAGTAAAACTGCATTCAGAAAAAATGGGCACTAGGTTTAATTGAAAGAATTATAACGCCAGAGCAGGATAGAATATACTTTTGTGAGTAGTGCTTTTATGCCATTCAAGCTGAATTATTCTAGTCACGCGATAGGAGAGTATTTTACAAATCAGAAATAGAAATATCCGTAAAATAACATCTAGAGCGATATGATAAATATACAGAGTTTAAAAATGCTTCTATAGATTCAACCAGACTAGCTGTCACAATGAGTAGAAGTACATCTCATCGAAAGATCGTTACAAAATGTCGATCCGTTTCGGAGATTAGCGGAAACAAACAGACAGACAGACATATACCTATATACTTTCATATGCATTTAGTAAAAAGCTGTTATTTTGACATTACAAACAGACACTTCAATTTTATTTATTTATATATTTTAATGTGTTATTGTGAATTTGTAATGAGTTTGTGAAACTTGAATTAAATGATGTCTTATTATTATAAAATATCAATTAACATTGGCTTAGTGATTAGCTTCCTGCGCTTCCTGTCGCGGATTCGATCGCTGCACTGAACAAATATCTGTATGATCAGCAGATCGTTATCTCCGATTTGGTTATGTGTGCATATTATATTCATATCTGTAAACTGTAGGCTCGTCATAAAGGATTTCTTATTTCTTTAAAAAATAAAACAGACTAATAGAATCCAATTCAAACCGATGCAATTCGAAGCTCATTCAATAGTGCAAAAATGATTTATTAAATACGAAACATAAATATGAAAGCTTATTTTTCTTCATCACACTACTCATTATTCTATAACAGAAAGCTAAACTAATACTATTGAATAGTTTAATATATAAATAGTAATATATTCGGTCTACGTGCTACTTGAGAATTCATCACAATGTTCATTTGTATATAATTGTATTACAGTAGACACGCTGCGAATTGGACCGAAACAAAGTATTCGTATATTTTATTATACCAACTTTATAATGGGCACAAAAACTTTACCTATTCGTAATATAATAAACGACTTAGTTTGAATTAATGTTCATATAGGGCTTAGAATTGAAGGAGAATATACATCACGTAATTGAAAATCTCATGAAATAGTCTTACTCGACTTGTATTGAATATGTTGACTGCAGTGAGAGGGCCTGATAAAGTTACATCAACGTATTGGAGAGTACTCATCAAGAGAATTTTAACAAGAGGAAACAACTTGATACAATCAGATATCTACACGAAGAACAAGAAAATAGTAAAATTTCACTTGGCACAGTCTATGAAAGAGCAAAATTGGACTTCTGGGGTGGAAGGCTTGGTGACCTGAGATACAGGCTTCAGCCTAGTTCAGGCACCAGTCTGAAATAAATAAATATATTATATTACGTAGGTATTATTAATTATGTGCGTAACCTGTAAATTATGTGATCACGTTTCTGACATAAATAGCTGTGACAAGTGAATGCTAGATAGCATTGTCACGGTCGGGAATATCTTCCCCTTAGAAATGAGGAACATCGTTATTCATATTTGTTGTGAATATTGCATGATTTAATTTTTTTAGCTATTTACGTTGATATATTATATGTTTCTGTTCATACGTCCGCTACTCCCGGAGGCTTCAGCTGAAAATCAGCGCTGCAGTAATCTGTAACATTTGCTGAGCTGTGGTTTATAAGGTGCACTGTTTGCACGGAATCAACTTTATAGGTAATTCAAACTGTACCAAATATTTTCGTGTGTATAGTTGTACGAATTTTTTCTTTATGTGTGTCTAATAACAAAATATTTTATTTCTATTCTGGTTTTCTAAGAGTTGGTGAGCGTTGTTACTTCATTAAGAGAGTGTGGGCCGATCCCGCTCGAAGAAGGACGAGATGGTGCCGGGGTAACAACGGCCCTGGCGCTTAATTCCTTTACGCCTGAAACCCCCTGCCGTTGCTATAAGGCGGGGGACCTCTGGGGTCGTCGGTGCGTAGATTGGGGAATCTGCGTGCCCACACCGAGCGACCCAAGGGAAGACGGTAGCACGCGTGTTGTCACGCGCAGCCGCGGGATGCTTTGGGGGCTCCTTTAAAATCCCCCCGGAGTGGTGACCGCTTTACAGTCACCCTTTCCGAGATGTGCCTATTGGCGTGGCACCAGTGGGTGGCTCTAGTGTGATCATACGAGGACCTGGAGTCCCTTAGGTGCCGAAGATGACCGCTCCAGTGATTTTAGTCGGTACGAGTCCGGCATACCCCTTCGTCCTTCTCCGGGGCGAAGGAAGTTCGATGTAGAATTTCCAATGGGCACCAATAAAAAAAAGTAGTAGCCAAGGGTTAATATGTCGAATGTGTCGTTAACATTAGGTTACAGGCATACAAATCATTTGTTTTAACAGTGATATTATGCTTTGCATCTAGTTTTTTTATACCAATAAGGTAGCAAAGGATATGGATACGGCTCGCCCGATGGGAAGCGCCGACCGTAACATATGAACGCTTGCAACACTAGAGGTGTCACTCGCGCGTTGCAGACCCTGTAAAAATCTTTTCACGCCGATTCCACTACCTAAGCATGCGCGGGAGGAGGTTTCTCTGAAACTGTACGGTACTAGACCGTTTTGGCCCTGGGGTATGTGGATGAATTCCCTGCCGATGGTGAGATGTGCGATGGTAGCTGTAGGCATGATTTTGAATAACTCCAGAAAATACTGTCCTTTGTACAAGCGGTAGAACATACACAGGGAGGTTAATTCTCTTCTTAGATTTAGGGGTTCTAGATCGGTTCTAGCTCACAATGCTCTGCGAGTCCAATTTAACAATGCGTTCAGGGCGCTGTTGCGGCTTCCACGTTTTTGTAGTGCATCAGTGATGTTTGCTGGTGCACGCACAGATGGCTTTGCAGCTATCTGGCGCAAAAATACTGCATCGCTTCTCAGTCGGTTGCGTGGAAGTAGCCACAGCATCCTGAATACTATAGCGGCTAAGCACGACTGTCCACTGGTGTGGAAACTTATACAAAGGACCAAGTCGCTATTTACAATTAGATAAAACATTTTTATAACTGTATTACTACAAATCTGGATCTCTGTTGTCTGAATAAATAAATTATATTATTATTATTCCTTTATTTTAAATATATACATATAAATTACATTTTTAAATACATATAAAAAAAAACAATATATATTTAAAAATATAAAAAATAGTAGCCCACCGGCATCGGGAACAAGGTCCAAGCTACCGGTGGTTAGGGCTCCAGAGAGAGGAACCTCCTAACAATACGAGCCGTGTCCAGGAGTACCGCTTTCTGTATCAAGCCCTTGACCCAGCTGCCTAACGAGAGCCTCTTAAGGTGTTGGTCGAGGCTCTTGGCCATAAGGCCATTGGCCGTGACAACTATCGGCACAATGATTGCAGAGTCTACCTCCCACATGTCGACAACCTCGTGCGCCAAGTCAAGATACTTAATTTGCTTATCTTTCTCGGCCTTCACGAGATTCTCGTCATGCGGGATAGTTATATCAACAATCATTGTGCGGCGCTCTACTCGATCTATCACCACTATGTCAGGCTTATTGGCTACAATAGTCCTGTCAGTAATGATAGATCGATCCCAGTACATTGTGACATGGTCATTCTCGAGAACTGGGTCGGGCACATACCTGTAGTATGGCACTTCTGAACTCACAAGGTTGTATTGCAGTGCAAGTTGCTGGTGGATAATCCTGGCTACTTGGTTATGCCTGTGCAAGTACTCGCCGTTAGCAAGACGAGAACAACCGGAAATAATGTGACGTATAGACTCGCCTGGACGGTGGCATGCCCGACAGATGTCAACCGTGCCGTCCTTCACAATATATTTTCGGTAATTATTCGTCATGATAACTTCATCCATAATTGCACAGATAAAACCTTCGGTTTCCCCAAACAGGTCACCGAAACGTAGCCAAGACACGGACGCTACTAAGTTTACATCAGGCCCATGAAGGGCCCGGTAAAAGCGTCCGTGAAGCTCCTTGTTCTGCCATACCTCCATACGGTCATTAGTGTCAAGCACTACGGGTTTATGCCAGTTCTCTTTAGCCAAGGAGAGCGGGGTGAGTCCCTTGTCCATCGCAACCACATCTCGGTGCATCCCCACTTCGGCATGGAGAAAGTACTCCCTGAGGCTGCACACCTCACGATTGTGGAGGGTCTTAGCATTTAAAAAGCCTCGACCCCCACACTTTCGTGGGATGTATAGCCTCATTACCGACGATCGTGGGTGATGCATCCGATTTGTGGTCAACAACGAACGGACTCTTCTATCCAGAGCGTCTAATTCCGTCTGAGTCCACTTGAGTATGCCGAAAGAATAGACTAAGACTGGCATGACCCAACCGTTAAAGGCGCGTACCTTGTTACCGCCTGACAAAAGACTTTTCAGTACTTTTTTCAGGCGGCCAAAGAATCGCCCCTGTAACGATTGTTTCATGTCAGCTGCGTTGACACCTAACGCCTCCGACATACCCAAGTACTTGTAGGTTTCAGATGAGGAAAGGGATCTGATTTGTATGAAATCCGAAAGTTGTAATCCCTCGGATTCCATAATCTTCCCTCGTTTTACATGCATGACTGCACATTTGTCCACACCAAATTCCATCCTAATTGAGTTACTAAAAGTTTCAGTTACCTTCAGTAACTCTATTAGCCGCAAATTGTTGGGGGCAAAGAGTTTCAAATCATCCATGTATAAGAGGTGAGATATGATCTGACCACCTCTTCTCATCTGGTAGCCTAGCCTCGAACTCTCCAGCAGTGTGCTCAGAGGGTTCAAGGCTAAACAGAACCACAGGGGACTCAGGCTATCGCCCTGAAATATTCCACGCTCGATCCTGATCGGTTCAACGTTTCCTTGAATCTGTCTACATCCCGGATAGTGAAGTACCGTCCTCCATTGCCCCATACATGTGAACAGGAAGGTGCGTAGGGTTGCATTTATTTTATATAACTCTAGCACCCTCATGAGCCATGTATGTGGCATCGAGTCGTAGGCCTTCTTATAATCTATCCAGCATGTAGACAGATCCTTGCGGTTACGTTTAACCTGTTGGCTAATGGCCATGTCAATAAGGAGCAGCTCCTTAGTACCACGGGACCCATTCCTACATCCATTCTGAGAAGTAGACATGATGCAATTTTTATCAATATGTGTGTTAATTTTGACTCTCAGGATGGATGTAAGAAGTTTATAGACCGTCGGTAAACAAGTGATCGGTCTATAATTTTTGGGATCCGTAGTACTACCTGATTTATGGAGCAGGTGGGTAATTCCTATTGTAAATAACTGTGGTAGCGAGCCCGACTCTAAGCATGACTGGAACTGAGAGGCCAAGCGAGCATGTGAACTACATATCCATTTGAGCCAAAAATTGTGCAGCCCGTCCGGTCCCGGAGATTTCCAGTTAGGCAATGGACGGACTGCACTGGCTACGTCTTGGGGGCTAATTACTATTGCCCCCATTTCTGATATTGGTTCACAAGCTCGTTCAACCTCTCGTATCCAATCACCTTCGGTATGGCTGACGGGCACCGACCATATGCTGCGCCAGAATGCATTCATGGCATCATCATCTGGTCGGTGGACTTCATCCATACCTTGGTCAGGTTGCTCCCAAGTTCTATATACCCACCTTTGGTCACTCTGGAATATGCGATTCAGGGTATACCGCTCCATTCGCCGTCTGTATCTACGAATACGGTTCGCCCATGCATAAACTTTCTGCTTCAGGTAGTCGATGCGCTCTGTGACACGAGACATATATTCTAGAGGGCTGACATCAGTCCCCGAAAATGCTCGTCTCACAAAGCGCATCACTCTTGGGCGGGTATTACCCTCCCTGAAGCAGATTAGCTTGCCAATAAGTGCCCTAGCCTCATTAATACGATGTTCAATCCTGTACTGCCAAGCTGGTACGGCAGATTTTGGTTGTGTAGCTCTGTCAATATTTGGAAATTTGACATTGGCTACACGACATGCCGCAACAGCCGAACAGTACAGAATCGAATGCGTATCGCCGAGGTCTTCGCTGCTGTCAAAATAATCTAACAGCAGCGAATCCAGGGCACACACTAGCGCTCTATTCTTTTTATGCATAGGCAAACGTGGTAGACGTGGCCTATGGGTAGGTGGAGTGTATCTATACTCTCGAATCGCACAGTCCAAAGCGCTCCTTAAAGTTTCAATGCACTGGTTACCTGCAGTAATAGCCCCATCATCTTCTTCTTCATCAACGAGGTTGGACCGCGGTGGAACCTCAAACGTTGCTTGCGGTTGCACCGTGGTTTGTGATGCAGGAGAGATGACACGGTTAGTCTGCACCTCAGAGCGTAGCCGATCAAGTGCAGCATCATCTAACCTATGATTACGTTGTATGACCCGCACTTGATCCGATAGTCGTTGTGCCGATACGTTGACAGCCGGTTCAAGTACCTGAAACAGAGAGAGCATCCGACCACGGTACGCAGTCAGGTTAGTTCCCCCCTCTGTCGCTCCAAAGTATGCGCGCATGACATTTTCATTAATGGCTGTGGTCCATCGCATGCGCTGCACACTTCCACCGGGAGCGGGGACCCTGTCAGAGGCAGGTGGGCCTCGAGGTCCCAAACTGGCCGGTGGTCGGCCTCTTCCACGTCGACAAGCTGGTGGTGGTGACGTCGGTGGAGAATAATACTCGTCGCTCGAGCTCGACGCAACTGCAACTGCCGGTGTCGCTGTACATACGACGGGGCTGGATTCCGGCGGCTGCGAGGCGGAGCTGAGCGACGAGGCCGAAGATGTAGGGCGTGCGTTTTGCATTCTGGCACGATTTCGAGTAATCATGATTTGTTTTATGTTAATTTCATGTTCATTTATACTCGGTCGGTCATGTCATCATCTGTCAGATACATCGTTCTTATTTATAATTTTCCGTATTTGTGGTCTAATCTTCTTGTAGGTAATATATATATTTCTTCATATAATTTATCCATTGTAGTTTTGTTGTTTATATTTGGTGCTTATAGTTGATATTATTATATGTTATTTAAATTATTTAAAAATCCAGATTTTCTGACGTACTTCAGATGTGTTGCCAGTTTATTGTTTATTATTATTATTATTGTAAGCTTGAGATTGTCGACAATCCTAACTGCACGTTTCTATAAATTATTACTCATCATAAAAAATAGGTATGGAAATACGGAAAAGTCATCATCATATCAGCCAAAAGTTGTCTTCAACTATGTCATCACATTGGGGGAATTTGCCAGTACTCACCACGCTCGGCAGGCGGGTTGGTGAGCGCAGTCTGGTTGCTGTCCCACAGAACGGACGCTGCTGCCCATCCCTCTAGTTTATAGTCCCTTAATCATCTTGTACGACATCCACAGGAGCAGATGTAGTGGTGCTACATTCTTAATCTGGACTAAACTGGAAACATCAACTTTTGCATGTCACTTCTGTACGTTGTACTTATCGACAAAACTTTTATATGATAAGAGCTAGCAGAACTTACAACTCAGTGTGTCAGAGTGTTGATATTGATTTATTTTCCACTACTGTCCTTAAACTGAAAAAGTTATTGTGTAACATTTTCTTCAATGGATACTGAAACCTGTCCAAATTATTCCTAAGTGCTATTATCTATCTTTTGTCTGTCTACCGATACCGTCTACTTGTTTTAATCTCTTGCTTATCTGTGAAAACTTGTAATTGGCCTTTTTGCGCTAATGCCTTCTCTACATGTATCTTAGCTGTTAGTTTTCTGAAGAAATAAAATGAAATAAACATAAAGTTAAATAATCATTGAATTAATTGGAATTAAATACAGATAAACAGAATGGTTGATATGTTTTTTGGAAATGACGTTCCGCGCCATCCTGTCACTTCGAAAATTTGTTTTCTAACCGGGTCTTCCCTTTGTGAATACAAATTCAGTTCAGATTGAATTATGCTTGGAAATCCACTCAACTTGGTACCAAAAAGTAATCCTTGCTTTCCACAGATCTTGCAAACAGCCCGAAACGAACGATGTGCTATTTCGATGACGTTGCGATTATTACTGATATGACAAGGATGGCAACACTGTCATCGCGTAAGATTAAGATACGAGAAAGTGGGATAGAAGACGGATAAAATTGTAGGAAGTTGTAAAAGTCAATGTTACGCGACCGAGTCCGAGTGCCGCAACGGGCAAGTGATATAAGGGTAATCACCCAATGGTCGGCAATGCAAGAATCATAGAACATGCAAGAAAATTCTGTCAGGATGATCCACGGTGAGTTGGTAGAGTGTTTTGGGTCTTTAGCTACATAGAATTACCCCTTCACTTCTGTCGAACTTTATTATTGTTGGTATACAAGCATGTATACGAAGAACCCCTTGGAAACTAGCGACATCATTCTCCAATTAACAGTTACTCTATCAAGATTGGTCTTCATGAACATTGACTATTTGCGACAAGATTATACCGTAACTATGTTTATACTGTAAATGATGTACACTTTTCTAATAACATTAAAGATAACCCGATGTTCACCTAAATGTGGCAAGTAATTACTCTCACACCAACGTTATAATGTTGGACGGCATGATCGTGTTTAGGCGAACTTTACTTCATTTCCTATATATGTATTGCGTACCTGATGAGCGAGCACCCTAACTCGTTGAGCACACATATCTGTTCTCTGTGGGGGTCTTACAAAACCGTATTACCTTATTTGTTCTTCATATTTGTGTTGGAGCTCCCTCCCTCCCTCGCAACCTTTACAATGTAAAACAAGTTCGCTGTGCTGGCGTTTCTTTTATTTTAGACAATGAAACTGTAAGATATGTATATGTTGAGGTCTGATGATGTTCAGAAATATGGAGGGCATAAAACTGTTGAGTATCTGGTTTTAGAACATAATACGTATCAACGTTACAGTTGTGAGAGAAAGGTGTCACGCGTGTTTCACTCGACAAATTGATAAAACATAATTGCTAACAAGCTAAGCTGATTGCGCTCCGTGTGACATCCGGATTGAGAATATAGCACAACTCTACCTCCCTTCATAGATATCGTAAACGGCAACCAAGGGATTTTTAACCAGCGGGATGAGCAGTAGCGTCCTTTCTGTGAACCAACAGCCTTTCTGCGCTCACAAACTCGCTTGTTGTGGTGAGTACAGACAAATTCTCCCCAAAATTACCAATTATGGAAATCTATGGGGGAGGTTTTTGTTCAGAAGTGGACTTACTTTAGCTAATAATGTATATGTTATTGCTAACAAATGAAAAGAAAATCTATTAGATTAAGATGTCCGGAGCTCAGAAAACATTTTGTTGACGAATAATATTCGTGAAAATTGTAGATTAACAACTTGACTAAGTGAGGAGGTTGTTTGAAATAAATAGTTAACGATATTATATGGTCACGAATTCATATTTTAGTGATAGTAGCGTCTTGCCTATTTCATCCGCCAAATATGCGTGAGTGTAGCTGTGCTCCGCACGAAGGGTAACAACAGTCAGTGCATTTACCAGAACCCAACTTACGCCTTAAGTAGTATATAGTTAGTCCAGGGCGGCGAAGACACGCCGATCAGACGACGCCGAGATGACAACCGCCCCAGCGCCCAGGGCCAACGCGCCTGAGCCCGTTATATGACGGAGGCCAATGGAGTCGCGGGCACGCAGACAGAGCTCATACCAAGTGACACCCAGGACGACCACGGCGCGCACGTGATCACGTGTGGTCATGTGCGCAGCGCAGCGAGGCTTCGGGTCATCCTTTGGATTGTAAAGAGTTGTACCTGGGGGGCGGCCTTTTTACAGTTGCCTGAAGAACGCTTTACGGTCATCCCCTCCAAGATTTATACCCGTTGGTGGCTCTCGTGTGTACGTACGGGGATCACTTTTTATTGATGTCCATTGGAAATTCTACATCGAACTTCCTTCGCCCCGGAGAAGGACGAACGGGTATGCCGGACTTGTACCGGCTAAAACCACTGGAGCGGTCATCTTCGGCACCGAAGGGGGCTCCAGGGCCTCGTAAGATCACACTAGAGCATCGTACGGGGACCTGGTACCCCCTTCGGTGTCGAAGATAACCACACTGTGGTTGTAGCCTAGGAGTCATATGGGAGAGCCGAGGAAGTTCGTGAAGTGTTTCTACCAGGCGACCAGTAATAAAAATGTACTAAATAGTCAGTAGATTGCGTATTGCGGGTGTGGTTGCTACGTACCAACTGTGCGCCAATACTGGTTTGCCCATCCTCTCATATAAAAAGAAAATATCATAAATTATATTATTAAGGTGTCTAGACTCAGCCTAAAATGATCTTTATTTAATGGAACTATCTTAGTAACGTTCAGTAAAGCCTCGACAGGGCTCCGACTATGACTGTGATCCTACAAAGGCAACAAAGATGTGTTTGAGCGGCTTCCAATCTTTGTTGGTAAATCCCTGGCGGCCGTCTGCCTCGTATAGAACGAGTACTATAGTATTTCTTTTTTATATATAGCTGTTATTTGTGACTCAATTATAGTTTTAAATAGTCTTTTTTATTAATGTTTTACCTGCGCTCGTGATGCAGAAATGAAAATTTTTTTTTTCTTTCTCTTTTTCAGTATGTACTATGTGGCCAGCCTTTGGGGTTTATACCTCTAATAAAATACTTATCATGTGTGATTGATTTAGAAAAGAAGAACACGCTTTAAAAAAAAATATACAAATGCATAAAAGAACTATGGAATAAAACCTTTTTGATAGACTCGTAATGATGATTACTATAGTAACCATGACATAAGGCTTTGCTCATATTCTAAAACAAAAGTGGCAAGGTATTCGAGTACAATAGGATGATCTTTGTATACGGGAAAATGGTGTAAAGGAATGAATACACGTGTACGGTAATCGTTCCTTTAACAACAACACAAGCGGTCCCCCCCCCCTCCCTCCCCCCCCCCCCCCCCTCCACGAATTCTTCCACAATTACGTCGAGACAGACAATTTGCAGTCGCACATTCATACTCATACCGCGTTAATTTCGTGTTCAGCGTTCGTTTTGATACTTGACACCACGTTAATTAACCAAACTGTCCTTCCATAGGCATTTTTTAAAACTACCTTTTATATAAATTAAGACATACAGCAGGTAAGTATCCACATCATCTATTTTATGTTCAAACGAACAGAAAATGAACGTTCATGGAAAACGGCCAAATTGAGTTTCAGGAACTGTCATCATTACTCAACTTGGATTGTTCCTCTCCGCGCTGTTTGGGCATCGCGCTGCCACTTTGTATAATAATCTAACCATTCGCTTCGTCTTCTTTTGTACATTTACATTTCAATTCTAGATTCCTTTAACGCCCCAAACTACTTAAAACTCAATCGGCACCAACATCAAAGAATGAAGGCGTATGCAAGAGCTTATGCTAATACCTCATTGTAAAGGAAAGTGCGCGAAAACTTAAAACTCCGTCACTAGTAGTTCTGTAAGTTAGTAGGCATTTGTGAAAGTTGCGGGAACATTCGCAAAGGAACTGTGTCGCGGGATGCGCGTCCCGGGATGATGAAAGCCTTATTGTTCGGCGTTTTTGTTTTAGAGCGAAATTCCGTGGAACAGTTTTTTGTGAATTGATTAAATCTTTGCATTTTGTTATTTGTCAATGTCAAATTTACTTAGGAATATCTTTATGGATGAATATATGCATTGTACAAAAGATCTTGTTTAACTGATACTCAGTTAGATCAGAAAGCCTACTCGCGGAACTTGATCTAAGGCATCTACATATTTAATGTATTTATAGTAAATACTAGCTGTTTCCCGCCGTTTCACTCGTGTTTTATTTAAAAGAAATTTAGAGTACTTCGATACTATTCATTTCAAGGGTGTTATTTTTTTTGTGCGGAACTCTAATTATTTTTCTAAAATAAAAGTAGCCTAAGTTATTCCTTATAACATCAGCTACCTGCTAGTGAAATTCCCGTCAAAATCGGTCCAGCCGTTTCGGAGATTACCTGGAACAAACAGACAGACAGACAAAAAAATTACAAATAGCTTTTTTGTTGTAGGTACCGTATATACTTTCATATGCATTTAGTAAAAAGCTGTTATTTTGACATTACAAACAGACACTTCAATTTTATTTATTTGTATAGATGTGGAAGTTGCAAACAAAACTTGTAACTAACAATATGGCGCAGTTCCATTAGCATAATATATCTCTTATTAATAATGCCGGAAAGCATCTCGCATCTATTAACGCGCGATATTCCCGGAGGTCCCGGGGCACGCGTGCATCCACATGACACGCAATAGATACTCACAGAAGGTCCGTTTAACTTATCATGCGCATAAATTGAAGATAAAAAAGCACAGGTAAACACGAACATAACAAATATACCGCACGTGCAATCTGCGATTCTAGTTTATTGGGTTCTGTCTATTCTGTAGTGGTTGTTAGAACAAATGGCCAGATAGCCACTCAGTCGCCAACTTTAAGAACGCTTCTGAAAAGATTATAGAAAGGGCGTATACATCATTATCCGCGGCCTTTAACTAAATACTGAGTAACAGTATACTCTTTCCTTTACTAATTATGCCATTTATTTTCCTGGATCCCTTATCATGTAGTAGGTCTACTTAACCTATTTATAATGCGACTCCATTACATTAAGGCGTACAATACGCGGTCACAATGGCCAGGCGCGAACAAAGCGGGTGCGACTGCAAAACCCACGGGTACGGCACTACGAGCGTCGAGTAATACTTTTAAAATTGTTACTCCCATCCCTAGAGTCATTATGATTTTACATTTTGTGGAAATGCTGTCGAAAATTAAGTGTTCTGTCTGATTGTCAGGCGAGGTGTATGAATATTTAATTCGAGTATTGGATTTATAATTCATTTAGGAATCAAAAATTCAGTTTGAAATGGAACGAGGAATTTTCTCAAAATTATCTCCAATTTTGGATAAGACAAAAATATTTTATTGTGTTTTATTTTCATACATGGAGAGAAATATTTAATTACCTGTAGAATTATACGACATTGCATTTAAAACAACAAAAAAACATATCAAGGACATTTGAAAACCGTACGACGTTGTCCACATATTTTATAGAGTTTTTTTAATTTTTGAGTAACATTTTATGAATACGTAAAGATTCATTATTCTAAACACCGTATGACGTTGCCTTATACTTGACATTGGCGAAGTTGTGGAAAAAAATCTGCAGAAGCCATAATCTAAGTGAAGAAGAACATATCAAAGGATGTGGCAGATTACAAATCTCATTCTTCTGTATTATATATCGACTTTAGAAAGTCCCGCAGAACTTATAGTTGCGGTCGGAAGGGAACTTGCCTCGTTTCATTTAGTAGTCAGAAAGTCAAGCTTTTATGATTTCACTTAAATATTTCTAAAGGAAGTGAGAACTATAAAATAGTGTTGAGAAGTGGAGACCGGACGTCGGGCACCATTAAGTTCGCAGGAACTCGCGCATTGGCACACAGAGAGATTTTTATACAATTTTAACTGGTTTATTAGTTGAAGGTACTGTTTGGTCAACTTAGAACTTCAAGTTCTTGAAGTTAAGAAAGCTACAATGGAGCACTTTAGTCCACGTTGTTTTGAGTACTTGATTTTTTGATGGCGAAAACTAAAGTAAAAATTAAAGTCGTTTTCAATTACCGGAGCCGAAGTATCTATTGGCTATTTATTGGCTAGCTATTGGCTATTGCGTCAAATATTAGCAGATGTCTACCATCTGAGCTCTGCAATCAATGGAAGGATTATATCGATATCCTCAGATTTCCTGACTATAACATGTTGAGATAGGGACCTTTTTTGGCCTTATACATCATAACTGTAGTTTGTTAATAGTAAGTTTTCATTGTCATTTTGTACGAGTCTATAATAAAACATTTTCTTTCTTTATTTCTATTTGTACGACAACTGGGGCCGACGGCTTAACGTGCTGTAAGCCCATTAGCAGGATTGTAAAACTATTGTTGTGGTCTATGAAAATAAATATAATGTAATATGTTGAATTTCTATTCATACCTTACACTTAGGGCTGTACCCCTCATTGTATTAGATATCACAATTTCTTCGTATTAAATAACCCAATTATGCAATAAAGTAAGGTTCGAATGACGCACTGTTGACATAATCAATACACGTACAGATGTCTATTTAAAAATAAAATGGTGCATAAACTTCTAATCTTACAAATGACGTGAGCCAAAATAACTTAACTTAAGAATAAAATCAAACAATTAATAATATCAATGTAAAAAAATATTGTAACAATTTATATAGCTTTATATTATTATTTACTCGTTGGCATCGGTGTGTCACTATGGACTTCAGCTGATAATCAGCGCTCAGCTTCACTGCCCGGGATTATACTGAGCTGGATACCAATTCAACACGGAAATAGGACACACTATGATAGTATGTAGTTTTAAGATATACATAAAATTATCAGGCAGGTCACATTATTATTTAAAACAATTTTAATATGAAGAATATTATAATTATGTCACATGTATACGTAGACAAATAAATGTCTTTTCTTTATCTCCGAGGTAACTCCATTGGAGGAAACTCCATTCTTACTGTAGAGAAATGATCACCCATTTAAAACGTCCCCGTGGTTATTGTTGCTTGGTCTGGCCAATAGATCGGTCTGCGCGATCAGCATTTCACTACAAGCATCTCAGCTTCAGTATCGTTTGTAATTCAATTTTGAATCAACATCATCATAATCATGTCAACCGAAGGACGTCTACTGCTGAACAAGGCCTCCCCCATAGATTTCCCCAATTGTGTCATCATTTTGGGGGGAATTTTCCAGTACTTACCATGCTTGGCAGGCGGGCTGGCGCAATATGCCTATTGTTCCACAAAAGACACGCTGCTGCCCTGATCCTGTGGTTTAAAGTCTCCTAGTCGCCTTTAATACATCCACGGGACCGTTAGAACCGATACAACTCGAATAGATATTTGTAATCTTGTAGGCGATCTGCGGTTAGTGTGCGCAGCACTGTGCATAGCGAGGGCGAGGGGCAGTCGTGCGTGATTTCATTACAGTTATCCCCTCCAAGATCAGCCTATAGGCGACATGGCACCAATGGGTAACTCTAGTGTCATGCGAGGAACTGCAGCTCCCCTTTGGTGCCGAACATGACCGCTTCGGTGATCTGATCTTCAATATTAATACCTATGTAAATGGTATGTTATTATCACAGAGCTACGGCGTTTTCTGGACAAAACATTTTCTGTTTAGTCATTGGCGTATATGTTAAATAAAGTCATTAAAATTTTCTATATTGAACAGGCTTGCGTTTGACCGCTCTATCCCACCTGATGTTAAAATATGATGAGCTCGAAGATGGTGCACGCTTGCTTTTAGGAAACCTGTTCTATCGCAAGTTGAGTGAACTCCGAGCTTATAACAGTCAGCAAACACAGATGTATTATTTCTTATAAACCTTACCATACATTTACGCAAATCTAAACGCTCTACCAAAACTTATTTACATCATACGAACAACTTTCAAAGCTTAACTATATACTGCAGGTCAAGTTGCGTTCAACACCGAGCCGATACCAGAACAAAGCAGCTCCCGGAGATTGCACTCAAATACATTTTTCCGTTTCCCTCCCTTGCCGGTGAGGGAATAGAACCGGCTAACGAGCGTCCTTTGTTGCACTGTGCCGGCGCGTTCATTGGGGCGTTGTGCTGTGTGGAATAAAAAGGAGTTGTGTGGTAAGTGCGGATTAAACGTGTACTGACAAGCGCTCTAGTGGAGCTGGTTGTTTATTGTGGTGATGGAGAGGTGGGATCGGATTAGCAAGTCTTTATGTTGCGTTGTAGGTATTTATTTATTTGTATAATGGTAAGAAATTGTGTGTGGTGTCCGGATCAAAAAGCACAACTCTCGTCTCCTCCAGAGCAGAGAGATCGGTAACAGCGTCCATTTCCGTAGAAAGCCAGCCACACTGCGCAACCAGCCCGCAGCGTGGTGAGTACTGGCAAATTCCCGTAATGATGATAGTACAATTATGGAGGTATACAGAGGAGGCTTTTGTTCACCAGTGGACGTCTTTTAGGTGATATACGAGCAGTTTGGCTAAGCCATTGCAGCTTACTAGTCAAAGTCAAAGTTTTTTATTTCAAATAAACCAGATATTATTAGTTCTTCTACGGATCTCCTCATTTCGATCTCGTAGAAAAATACTAAGCATAGCTCCCTGCATGACTCGCTGAGTGACCTTGAGTTTTCCTACAAGGCCATAGTGACTAGTGAGTGACCCCTGTGCCATATGTCACTTGATAACAATGTGATAATGTATCGACGTTTACTTATCAGTATTAGTGTATAGTCTATTCCAAATATATGTCTCTTCCATCTTGCATCTAACGGCTCCCTGCAATATTAACACAGTAGAAAGTGCAGTTACTTCAAAACCACTATAAGGTGCGTTTCAAATGTACTCTGTGGTGCGTTTCCATAGCTAAGTGTAAGTACCGTTATTATTGTATTTAAAAATAATTTCTGAGTTTTGCAGGTATCTGTGTGGTAATTCTACTTGTCAAAGCGAATACGGGTGTCTAAAAGGTCGACGTGTTTCAAATATATTACACTCACTGCGGCACATTTCTCAAGCTGCATTATCATTTCCATTCTCTTCCACAAGTTTTCGCCAACGTTACTTATTAGCGGGGAATTGCATGCAGTACAGTACTGTCACAAAATGCTAGCAGTTTAAAAGTTCTCGCACGCCGCTCGACAACTCGTCAGACAATGGCGCCACGAGTGAGTGACGCCGAACAGTGGTCGACTGCCGCTCAGCCGAACGACGTGTGATGAGACGTGCGGACCGACGTGGAGCGAGGTCAGTGACTGGAACGGGTTCTCTGGCATGAGTCAATAGGATTCAATTCTGATGTGGACTTGATGCATAAAGATGTAGTAGAAAACACCGTGTCGTACGGGAAGTTCATTAAAGTGTGACACCTTAGTAACTTATTGTGTTCTGTAGTACGAGGCATTACCGTGTGGTGCCGGCTAAGAATACCACCACCCATTTCATCCTACGTGTCGTATATATATTTCGTATGGTTAGTGGCCACCCTTGTGACAGAGTTGTTCAAGCCGCCCAAAGGCCTCCGACTTGGCTTAACGACTGCTGTCTAATGACAACAACCGGGACCGCAGCACGGAGACGCTCAGTTGAAATTCCACTATGCGGTCACCCATCCAGAGACTGACCGCGCCAAGTATTGCTTAACCTGCGTGTCGTAAAAGGTGCCTATGGAATTAGCCGGACAATGGGCAGCAGCATTCTTCGACTACATTTATAACTCAACTGCGATCCCCAACCCGTCTGCCAAGTGTAGCGATTATGGCAAAACCAATGCGCTACACAAAACTATACCGGTCGTTGCGGCAATCTTTGGGAGAGGCTTCTATCCAACAGTGGAATTTGAGTACGAGACATTCGACGAATTAACTTTATTGAATTGTGAGCAGACCAAGTTCCACAATCATGAAGCTCCATAATATTGTTACCGAATGTACTGACGTTGGTTATTACTCGTTCTGAGTAGGCATCGATCAACTTGTATTTATATTTAGACAACGGTGAACAACAACTCAAAATTCCAATACTTATCCATATTTGCACGTTGAAACTAAAGTATCGACAATTTTTCTAACAAATGTCGGTATATTACCAAACACTTGTTGCTTTATACATTTAGTATGAAGCGTGTTCACAATGGCTAAAACGTGAGAACTGGTGAACGGGCAGCTGGCGGCGCTGATACATGATATATACACAGTAAAATGACCTCTGTTACCAAGATGTGAATAAGAACAGATGATTTGTAACCTACCTCATCCCGTGGGTATCGTAAAAAGTATATGGGATTAGATGTAAAATGATCAGCAGCATCCTTCGAGTCAATTTACAACCCAACTGCGATCGCCAACTCGTCTGACGATTATGGAAACCCCCCAATAAACACACAACATACCCAACCGATTGTTGCAGCTGCGACCTTTAGGGAAGGCCAGTGTCCTCCTGAAATGATGACGGAAGTAAAGTTACGGTATCATTTGATACAAGCTTGGCAATGCTATGGCTACGGTAGTGGCTTAAGCTTTACAGCAAAAATGTAAGGTTTAAATACAAGTAAAATATCGACGCTTCCAATGGTAAATGCATTATGCGCCATTCAATCTGAAATTGAGTTATATCATTATTAAATATAGTTTATGTATGTATATCAGATCATTATGGACCCTGTCGGGCACAGCAAATTAGGAGAGAGGAAGAAGGCTAAGCAGCAGTTTGATAGATAAAAGCTAATAAAATAAAAATTAAATATATAAAAAATTTAAATTTTTAATAAAATTTATAAAAGTATAGTATGTTTGTTTCTGCATCGATTGGTACTTTGTCGATATCTAACTATCAAATTAATTAGAGCAAGGTGATGACGCCAAACAATTGAAAGTTTAACGATGTTTCGTTTAGAATTATGTTTTTGAAACTTTTTACTGCAGCTCGCAAAGTTAGGATGTTAGGTTTACCTTCAGGTCAGCTCCCAGTTTCGTTACAACACTCTCATGAAATATGCATGCTATATCTTACATAGGAGAACTAAAACGTTGCCTTGTAATAAAAATTGATTGAAAATCCATTCACAATACCCTATTAAACAATTTAATAAGTTTAATACCACGCCTATATTCTCGCCTGTCAAGATAAATCAGTTCATCGGATTCTGTTTTGACAAATGTGTAATCTATTAGGACGCGGCCGGGGAGGCTTAGAACAAATCCATTTACTGCGACCAACAGAGGGCCGTGACCGCTTACTTGTGCCACAAAAGACTCAAAGGCGAGCCATCGGCCCTAGTTAACAGAGCCCATAAGCCGATTTGTAGACAAATTTTATGAGATTTGTTCCGACTGCCTGCCCAAAGTGAATGCGCTGCTCGTGTGAGCACCCCGAATGAATATTGACGACTTAAAAGGTAGCAATCAGGGGAAATTTTTGCTGTGGAATTTGGAAGGGGATTGACAGGTTTCTGACAGTATTTTTTCGATTTCTATAGAATCTCCCTCGTATTTTCCGTCACCCCATCACCTTGGGAAATGATGTTGCATACCGTAAGTTATTAGAAAATGGATGCAATATTAATTCTGTAATAGGTAGGTTTTAGGGCGATCGTTGTGTACTTAACTATACAAGTTTTCTCCCGCGTTTACTTCTCTCTAACACTGTGTAGTGTTGCTTTTTAAACTTTTCCCCATCCCAAGATTTCTCCTGTGTCATGGTGCGTTTACAGACATGGATTTCACACACAATACACCCAGACCCGGAACAACTACCTGCAGATCACACAAATATTTGTTCCGTGTGGGCCCACGACCCGGAGCGCAGCAGCCGACTGTATCAGACACTGCACCAACCAAATATATAGGGTTTCTAAAACCAGTGTTGATCTTGCGTGTATAGAAATAACTGTTTGTAATTTGTTTATTTTTATTTGTTTATGTTATATCAATGACAGCTAGTAAAGTAAAAGTAAGCATTTGTCTAAGTTGAATAAAATATTATCAGATATTCCAAATATTATTGTTTGCTATTTCATACAGATTGCTACAGTAAAATTTACGAACAAACCAGAGCCTTAGTCATCGTCATTAGAATCACATTACGTAAACACAACCAATCAAACTGCACTTACTGCCATACCCACACAACTCACTTCGGTAACAAGTGAATAATTAATATTTGATGCTCTCCCGGGCGCGGTAACCGATTGCTTTTTATCGAACGAAACCTTTCATTAATTAATTTGTGAAACAACCGACGAAAAACTCACAAATGCCCCGGGACAAGACGCTAACGGTGAAACGGGAAAATGTTTTCGGTAAAAGAGTTTTAGGTATCGGTAACTAAGTATCGATTGTAGCCGTTGTTGTTGTGTTGCCAGAGTTGGTTTTCTGTTGAGTGTTTAATTTGTAATTTTTGTATTATTTAGTTTAATGATGTCAGAAAGCATTTTTGCACTTTATGTTGCATCGTTACCTGAACATGTCATATCTGTACAGATTCAAGATTCAAAATATTCCAATCAGAATATATTTGAATAGAATATATTGTACGAATTCCATCTTTTTGTTTGAATTATTTCATTACGTCGTTTATGGTAACAGGAACATATTATAATGAAATATATTATAATGATATATACTAAAAATGGAACACTATCAGAAGTACCCAAATCCTAGTTCGGAAAGTCTTCTATTTTTAGCAGAAGATTTTGATCGGCTAAGCAGTTCTTCCGTATCCACGATTGGCTAATATCGTCTGGCGATGAGTTTACACGTATATGTACATCAAAAGCTTTTTCCCGTATGTAGAGCTCTAACTGCTCTCACTGGCTGTGCGCGATGTCGGTCAAGGGGTAAGGCGATGCTCGTTGCTCGCATCGGGCGACAACTGCCCGCAATTTGCAAACGGACTCAAACCTGCAAATCAGAGGATACGGCTGTGTACAAACGTTAGCAGATTTGGAGTCAAAGGATATGGAATGATATCGTGCATTTGGATTGTCGTGGTAAGTTTTGAATCTCGAATATTTTGTATTAGTACTTGGGTTTGAAAATGTAATTGCTATTTTACGAATAAATCTAATAAATGTGTTTTGAGTGCTTATTGACAATTATCTCAGTTTATGTATTTGCTTCTAAATCTCTTTAAGAAAACTTCTTTATAATTTAATTCCAACAAAGAAAACCTAAGCCAGTAAAAGGAGAGCTTACTAATTAAAAGTTGTTCAAATTACTTGACTTGTTTGAGTCCAAGGGATTAGTGGCTATACAAGTTAAACCTGCTCCTACGTGAATTCGATGAGATTTTACTGTCTGGAACAGTCTTTTCAAGAGCGAAGTTAAATTAACGTTGAAAGGTTAAGTGCTTCTTCTTTTAAAAATACATGAATTAATAAATCAATGTGACTTTTATCTGGATTTTGAGAGACATTTTTTTTACTGAAGTATTAACAAGCTCTAAGAATATAGTAGCTTACTAGATTGCTTGTTATCCCTTACTTTATACTTCTTGCAATGAACAATGCCGTCGATTGCTACATCGTAAGGGAATTACATAGGAAAGATAAGTTCAGAAAGATAATGCTAACTTATAAACGCCGCATGAAATGAGAAATTACTAAAACCTGCGATTGTGCGCTATAAGACAGCGGTAGTGGCTTTTTGTGTGAATTCCTAATTTGGTATGACAGAATCCCTTTTCAAGACTTAAAAGAAAAATATTGTACAACGATATGTATTCGAGAATATAAGTATGAGATTACTAACACGCTGATAATATTTATTACGATATGGGTACCCTTCAATCTTGATCAGATTGGATATCTATGCGAAGATTGAGAATAGACTGAAGTACTGGTTATAGAGATACTGTAACAACAATCGGGAGGTACGCTCAGATACAGGTCAGCTGATGAGTTCAGCTCCCTAAGTTATAACAGTGAATTGTTAGGAGTGGGATTTCTGTCTGTTATATCGACGTAGTGACGAAAGCACTAGCCTTCGTACCGCTCCAGCACAGATTCGATTTCCGTGCAATATGGTACAGTGGTGCTACAATAAGATTTTGTGTCAAGTGACAGCTAGGAACGGAATCTGTCGGCGTCTCCTTTGTGCCACAAACATTATCTGCGATGTTACATTTTATATATTGGATCTCCTTTGTAACATATAACACAAATGCGATGTTATTAGCTTCATAAATCGAGACCCCCGAGGGATAGCCAGGAAATCACAAAATTCTAATTTGGCAATAATAATTATTAACAATTTTTGCACACATCACTCGTTTACGCTACGTTATTATGAGGTAATTAGTAATGTCTAAGATTTTCGCGATTATTACACAGGCGACCACGAATACTGCAAAGTATTCGAAACGTCAGGAAAAACAAAAATATATAATATACGCGATCTAATCTGTTTAAAATTGTTTTCTTATAATATGAGATAATTAAAATGGTAAATAAAAAAATATGTTTAAGTGTCCAAATCAAAATAATAAAAATATTTGTTTCCTGGTATATTTTACCGTGTGATGCTGGTTAGGTACCGTGTGGTGCCGGTCAAGAATACCACCACCCCATCTCCTCCCATGGGTGTCGTAAAAGTCGACTAAGGGATTAATAAGAGGATGGGCAGTATATATATAGTATAGTATAATGGATGTGGTTAAACATCATTTTTTTTTATTTTTCAGTGTAAAAAAAGAAAAAGAATCAAAAAGATTTGTTTCATGGTATATTGTATTATTATATATAGATAGTAAATAAATATCGTATTTAATAACGGCTCGCACTACGTTTTCCTCCATTTTCGAGAACACGTTCCGTCATGAAGCAAACAAATGACTACATTCAGAATAAAACAAAAGAGAATCGAAGATTTTTTTCTTAATATTACAAATATGTGTCTGAGCTATGCCTGCCAGTATTTTTTTTTCTTACCAAGGAGTATGTCGTTCTCACTACTTTTTGATCCCTCCTTGATCTTGATCCTAGTATAAAGACTGACATGTAATTAACATAAACTACTGTAATACTGTAATTTTATATTGTGTTTAATTCTAATTCATTATTTATTGATTACAATTTAACCTAATTTAATACTGTAGTAATAATTATAATTTGTTTGAAACTGTAACCTATCCCTCTATATTGCAATGCTTGAAAAAGGCACTAAGTCTTAAGTACCATTAATAATATAAGTAAAACAAATAATTATGTACATTTAGTTTGCAATAAACATTTTGAGTTTGAGTTTGAAACGCTTTTCGAGTTTCGCTGCATGATTTCATGTAGAGTTAGTTCTGAAAAATCTTTCAGCACACAAAATCCACAAGTTTTGGTGACAGCTAAACTTGACATATACTACTACCGACAATATATTCGATTAGTTCTGCAAAGCTGCCGCGCATCTCACAACATCACGGTCACTTAATATAGCCCCCATTTAAGCAGAGAGCCTATTCTAAGCTGCGGGCTTCACTGATTTGTATACATACATTTATGTCATATATGTTACTGCCCTATTTCAAATAGCAAAGCAAAACTGCAAAGGCATCGATAAAGTACCCTAAGTTAGTAATACATTCTATACACGTACCGTGAGAGTTGCAATACGCGGCGCCAAGGACCAATGGTGACCGCTGTATTTATACGATATCTGAACCGATCAATATACAATGATATATAACTATACTGACAATACATTGATTTTAAGCCCACGGTTCTCATATGCTAAGTTGATCGATAACTTAATAGCTGAACGTTTATAACAAACATAGTAGTCGACTGCAGTGGAGCAGAACATGTCACCCCGTAGACTGTTACAAACAAGATGTCGCGGGTTTAATATTGTACACAGATTGAAGACTGCAGCAGTATTTCTCGTGTACTATACGAGGGCGGCACTGAAAATTTCGGGAATCAAGGAAGTGACACAACATTACTATTTAAAAATGTATTTATTGCTTTTCGAAGTATTCCCCGCGAAATTTGACACATTTTTCCATACGATGGAACCAATCATTGAAGCAACCATTCCATTCGGAAGTTGGGGTCTCCAAAATGGCCGTTTTGTAGGCGTCCACAGCTTCTTTAGGTGATGAAAATCTTTGTCCACGCAATTTATTCTTTATTTTAGGGAAAGTATAGAAATCATTAGGGCTTAGGTCGGGGCTGTACGGTGGATGGTCTAATAATTCTATGTTTTCTTGCTCTAAAAACTCTTTTGTTCTGTGCGCGGTGTGAGAACTCGCATTGTCGTGATGGAGGATGATGCGGTGGTTGCAGTTCTCTCTACGTTGTTCAGAAACGACCTGTGGCAAACAAATGCTAGCATACCATTCTGCATTAACCGTTCTTTGTCCCTCAAGAGGAATAGTTGTAACATGGCCGGTTTTGGAGACAAACGTGGCCACCATTTTTTTTGCAACACTCCGTGAACGAACAATTTTTGTTGGCTTTAACTCATTTTCGAACACCCAAACTCGTGACTGGTTTTTTGTTTCGGGTTCGTACGCATATATCCAGGATTCGTCACCTGATACGATGTTGTATACAGCATTTGAGGATCCTGCGTGGAATCTTTCGAGAGTTCTGACGCACCAAGTAACGCGAGCCGCTTTTTGCTCTTCACATAGCAAATCCGGTATCCATCGGGAAAACAACTTTTTTACACCTAATTGTTCATGCAAGATTATTTGTATTTGACTCATGCCAATGTCTAAGTCAATGTCCAGCGATAAATTGTGGTTTTGGATGGGGCTTCATCACCAAATGCAGAAATCATCCGGTCAACACACTGTTTTTGTGTTAAACCACTTCGAAAGTCATAATAAATCATCGCTCTTGAATTTTCTCGACTCAATTCCATTTTCTCAACGACTAAACAAGTTTGACAAAACCTTGTGACAAGACCGTTAATCTTTTTTAAAATAAATAAATGGTATTCGATTTGTAAAACCAAGGAGTTTTCAATTAAAAAGATTTTAATATGACAGGAACAGTGGAAATATTCCATTCCCGATACTTTTAGTGCAGCCTATGTATCTGACTACAGGTAATTCTAACTATATACACTTGTCACCTTAGGTCTCTCCCTCTGTATCAGGATATAGCTAGTGTACGATTAGTCGCTGTAACCAATATGGTTAAATTGGTGGTTACAGTACAGCATTGCTTAAGAAAAATGTATTGGGCATGTGCCCTATTATATATAACAAAATACCGGACATTATAAAAAACGACACAATCCGAATCTTTAAAAAGAAACTGACAGCACTATTACTTGAAAAGTGCTATTATTCAATTAATGACTTTTTAAACGATAGATTCTAGATTATGACATTATTTTTGTATTTGACATTTAATTATTTCCTATTTTAATATATTTATTAATTCTTGCAAAACAAGGCAAAACCCCCCAATGAGCCCACAACACACCCATATCGGTCGTTGTGGTGATCTTTGGGGGAGGCCTGTGTCCAGCAGTGGACTTCATTCGGCCGAAATGATGATTAATTCTTGTTATTGTTCATAATTCGATTTTATTTAGTTTATCCAAATATTTGCATGCCTAATTAAGGTAGAGTGTACAAGGATCAGAAACGTTTGTTAACGCCTTTATTTTATTTACCTACATTCTACGCAAATAAACAATTATTATTATTATCAAAACCGTTTCTGACGTAGCTTTTGTTTTATTTTACCCGGTGATGATACGATGTTATGATGACTAAAACAACTGGAGTGGGGGCTCCAGGAACTCGCAAATAATCACATTTGAGTCGCCCATTGGTGCAACGCCTTTAGGCACATCGCCTTTAGGCACATCGCCTTTAGGCACATCTAGGATGTAAAGCAATCACCCCTTTACTGGAAGAGAGCTGACTGTACAAAGACACATTACGGAGGGGATTATAACGGAACCCCTTAAGCCTCACTGCGTGCTATGCAGCACAAACAATGGTACGTGCCCACATGCGCGCCATCGTATTCCCAAGGATCACTCGAGATTCCCCAATCTGCGCGCCCATTACCCCTCAGGCAGCCGAAGATATAACAATGACAGGGGGCTCAGGCGTGTTGATCATGGGTGCCATGGGGTGATTGTTATCCTGGCGCAATCTCACGCGGTCTTCTTCTGGCGCATGACACTTTCACAGAAGGATCTCTTACGTACCTGCTGCAATATTACTCTGGCTATCTGTGCCACCATTTAGGATAGCCAATTTAGCCACAGGTTACACAGTAAAATGGAACTCGAATGCATTCTCATTACACGGCTGTACTATTAAATATTGATGATAGAGAATTTTGTATCATACCCCATGAATTCTACGACTTGATATGTCACTGAGAGACAGACGTCCACATTATAAGATTAAATGTATAATGTATATACGTATAGTAGGACCATTAAATTTAGGCGCCCCTCATCCGAATGCGATCGTCGTAAAACAAAGAGCATTAACTGTATGCTACTCACAGATAGAGATCTTTATTCGAGCGATGTGAAGTGAGGGGTTTTCTTTAGTTTTAGATGATAGTGATTTGGTGAAAAAAGTGTGTCTGTGAGTGCGAATGTCTGTAAGACATGTTGGATATTGACTTTTTTGTTGGTCTTCTCGCATACATTTCTTGGCAATGTGGTTGCTTAACCAATCGTTTCTGGTGAAGCTAAAAGGCCTCCAACCAGGCTTAAAATTCATATTAAAATCTAAACAACTTGCGCTATGGGCGCGCCCTGCGTGACACGGACCTCGGCTTAGGGCGTTGCTGGGGATAACAAGCTATTGTTTTGGGGACAACTGGATCGTTATTATTTAAAATGTATTAAGGGACATTAACAACTACAGGCTCGGCAAGAGCCGGCGCGAGCAAGAGATGGGGGGGAGAAGTACTAACTTGAACGGAATTGTGACGCGGCGATAGGCCTCCGCAATGTCGGTAAAAGACATCTTGACTTATAGTCCTCTAAAGGTTTATTAATTTTTATTTTTATTAGCGACCTTCCATGTGACACGACTTTACTTTGTATGTTTCAATTTTGAGGCTCCATCCCGCTCATACTTCAGCCACATTCTAGTGAAATTATATACTTAGCATATGCTAATAGAGGTAGGTAGATTATGTCACGGAATAGGATATAGGATAACTGAATAGAAACCGAGCGTTGACGGCCATTAAAAAATATATACAAGCAGCATTTTCAATCACAAAGATAAACGGCACGGTTGGTGCAGTGGCTGACACAGTCGGCTGCTGCACGCTGGGTCACGGGTTTGATTCCCACACTGAACAAATATTTGTATGATCTGCAGATAGTTGTTCCGGGTCTGGGTGTTTTGTGTGTGGAATTTGGGTCTGTAAACGCACCCACGACACAAAGAAGTTTAAAACAAAAATTACTCGACATACCGAACGGATTATTTTGTGGAACAGGTTCTTCTTCTACTTTTTCATGTGGTTGTTGGCCAACCTTGTGCTCGAGTTGAGCAACCCGCCCAGAGGCCTCCGACTTGGCATATAGATTGCCGTCTAATCACAACAAGCGTGACCGACTATTGTACGTTCAATCCGAAGCTCAGAGACGCCTAGTTCAAGTATCATTATATGGTCACCCATCTATAGCATCCTCAACATCTATAGCTAAATATATATATATATATATATATATGGCCTGGATTCTAGTCTTTTGGCCATGTGGGTACATGGCATTATTACAATTTTGTGTTGCCATTTTATTGCATTTTGTATGTATGTTTTTGTTTCTTATAAATATTATGTGCTTAATTTTAGTTGTGCGGTCGTTACTGGTGCAAGAATAAATGGTTTTATTTTTTCTTTCTATAGACTGACCTCGCCGAGCGTTGTTTAACTTCACCGATCGTTTACCAATCAATGAGTGCTATGATGGCTATGAGTACCACCCAGTCGAACCCAGCGATAATCATGGTTTTTTGAATTTCAGCATCATTCATGGTGCATACTTAAACATTTTAATATGTATGCCTCGTATACCGGCAAAGCTCTTCAAAGCCGAAAAATGCACACAACAAACAAAACAAAATACCAGCTTAAACGCTCACAATCTAGGCTGGAGTGTTTAATTTGGGCCCTGTTTAGCATTTTTCCGTCACAATCAGGAGCCCTAGACTCATTTCGGCCGTGAGCGGAACGCCAAACAGTCTGCATGCAGAGCCTACACACAAGGCTTTTAGCAACGCCGCCGGCCTGCAATATCCGGCTGGAGGGATGCGACACAGACACACAGTATCCCGGATTTTATGGTACCTCCCGATTTAAGATCTGCGCGAGATAGCTTGTCCTAAAACTTACCGATAAAGTTTTGTAGGAGTTGTAACTTGGAATTATTCTTTAAACAATTTAAGTTAAATTTCTCGTTAGTTATTAATGAGAAAGAGAGAGAATAATGTGCCTTGATATACACCGTAAGTAAACTTCAGTATTATTAATTTTCATTGTAGGTACACCATATAAATAACATACAAGAGATATATGCCATGGTAATAGATATATTATTAGTTAGTAAAAAATTAACCATATAATAATGGTCGTATCGCTAAAATAAATCTCTTAAAGTTAGTTTGTTTATTTTTTGATGTAGAACATTGTTTGCACATCTGTAAACCCATAAAATCACCTTTGGTAATATTATTTATATATTATGTCCCACCCCAGTGTCCCCGCTTGCCCACCACTAGCGCTGCGCCGCCACAAGACGTCGGTTATCGCCGCGGATGCCTGTTTTACGCGCGCACCCGGCAATTACATCATACAAGCTGATATTGAAAATGTTTTGTATTGCAGCTGATGTTATCATTCAAATACGGCCCCGGGGACCGGGAAACGGCATCAATTTAAGTTTCTCAAGCTTGACATCGACAAAAGCTGATACATATGATCCTGGTTCATCGCAGGCTAAGTATAGTGTGAGTTTACTGGTTGTGTTAGGTGGTCTTTTATTGGAAGAGGCTGACTAGACAGGTACCTCCCCAGGGGGGCCAAACAGGCCCCCCTGCCACTGCCGAGGAACCGACAAAGACTGGGCCAGAACCACTCGTCGCACGCTCCAGCTCACCGGAGGCGATGGAGGCAAATTGAAGGTCCTTCAGGGCAACCTAAACCACTACGGCAACGCTGCAGACGATTGTCTTAGCGGTTGTGGCGGTTGTGGCGGACCCCTGTAGTGTCCGGGAACACCCTCACTGCGTCGGGAGCACCAGGTACTTCGTATTTATTGGGCCGAAGCCGAAGGTGGCCGCCTTGCTCCCTGTTGGATAGGGGGCAGGGCTTTGTCATCGTAAAGTGGGGACCTCTGGCAGTAGTGGCCTGCTATGTCTCCCTCGACGTGTCTCTTGCTGACTTCGAGGGATACCTGTACGCGGTAGCACGCAGCATTCGCTGGAAATGCTCGTCCTGGGTGACTTTAATGCTCATTCCAGAGCTTGGCGTAACTACCGGGACGGGATAGAACGCGAGGTCACGCCACAGCGGTAACACTACGACAGTGACCGGAATACCGCACAGAGCTGCGTGGGCTGCCGAGCGGCGGATCCTGGCTGATCGGATCGGACAAGATCTCTCTTTGACAGCTATGCTGTCAGATTATGAAAATTGGTGTGCTGTTGTCTCCTTCTGTGAGAGCGTCATGCTCCAGAAGGAGACTACAGAGTGGGATCGGGAGAAGTTCGATCCCGCACGGAGAAGGACGTGACAGCGCTGGAGTAATAACCACCTCGGCACCCAGGTTCTATACGCCTGAGTCCCCTGACGTCACTATATGGTGGGATATTATTTTATATGTACATATATATATATATATATATATGTACATATAAAATAAGCTATATAAATTATCATTATTTATGTAATGTGCATTGCTTGACATCATTCATTTCGGCCGGATAAAGTTCACTGCTGATAAGGACCGATATGGGTGTGTTGTGGGCTCATTGGGGGGTTCTGCTATAATCGCCACGCTTTGCAGGCGGGTTGGCGATCGCAGTTGAGTTGTTAATGTACTCGAAGGACGCTGCTGCTCATCCTCCGGCTAATCCCATGGTCGACTTTTACGACAATCATGGGAGGAAATGGGGTGGTAGTATTCTGAGCCAGCACCACACGGTATAGACATAAACAGACTAAGCGAATTAATTACGTGCATTTTTAATTGTGTAACACTAGAAGAAATGTGATGACACGACACGGTTGGTGCAGTGGTTGATACAGTCTGCTCTCCGGGTCAAGACTGCTGCGCTCCGGGTCGCGGGTTCGATTCCCGCATGGAACAAATATTTGCATGATCTGCAGGTAGTTGTTCTGGGTCTGAGTGTATTGTGTGTGAAATGTATGTCTGTAAACGCACCCACGATACAGGAGAAATCCTAGTCAGGGCAATGTTTTAAAAAAATAGAATAGATATAAAATAAAAGTAAGTAAAGAGAATTGCTAAGGTTTTGTTATGTGCTAATCTCAAACTCTACTGTCTAGGATTTGGAATACAACATGATTTCAGGAACATTTAATAATAATATTCATTTTACGCTAAGCGGCGTAAAGTTATACGTAAATATCATAATGATATGTCAAGTCAAGCAAATACAAGTACATAATATGTGACATGTGTGCTACGAGGAATTTTTAATCCCCGCCGTTACTTTGATCACCAGACATTAGTATTCGCGGCGGATGTTTCTAAATGGTGCCGTCAGTCGGGTTTCATCAGTATATGTACGCAATCAATTTGTAATAGTATCGGCAAATAGAAAGAGAAGACAGAATTTACCGTTTTGATTATGTGCGACTTTTCAATATCAATGTCTTTGCTTAGTTAATTTACAGTACTGCTGATTTTATCGGTTGAGCAAAACACCGTGAGAAAACCTATTTATTTATTAATAACTTCCTAACAAGCCTGTCTTTTTAAGATTTTCTCTTTTTTAAGAGATTTTTTCCACTGTACTATTCTCCATTTTTGCTACTTAATATTTTTAACTAAGCAAAGTTATGTTGACATCATTAAATTACAACAAGCGTTAACATCACAAGACATTTGTCACGGATATTGCCACATCTCAAGTGACATAAATTATTTCTATTTTTTTTTGTAGCCTTTGCCATGCTTGCAGCATATTCGTTTGTTTTTCGCGGAAATCTTTGGGGGACGTCGGTGTCCAGCAGGAAATCTTTCAGCTGATATAATGCTAGGGCTAGGCTAATTCCGTGTGGAGTCCGGATTAGAATGAAATGGAGTGGTGCTATCACTCCATCTCCTCCCGTGGAGGTCGTAAAAGGCGACTAAGGGACTCTAAACCAGAGGGACGGGCAGCAGCGTCCTTTCAGTGGAAAGGTAGCCATTCTGCGCTCACCAACCCGCCTGCCAAGCGTGGTGAGTACTGGCAAATTCCCCCCAATATGATGTCATAGTTGTGGAAATCTATGGGAGGCCTTTGTTCAGTAGTCGACGTTGTATGGCCGATTTGAATGCTAAGGTGAACTTAATGCCTTAGCCTTTTTCTACCAGACAACCTAAGGGTATTTCTCAGTCTTCAGGCTGCCAGACTGAAGAAACGCAATATAACAAACGAAAGGGGAGCTTCGTTCAAGCTTTGACCTGTAAATACCAACTCCTTGTGAGATAAGGTCCTGTCAGGCTGTGCAAAGTGTGCTGATATGGACGGAAATTGTTTCTAATAAATCACTTTTAAACTCACTAGATTTTGATTAAAGATCTTGATTACATCATCATCATCATTTCATCATCGGCCGAATAAGGTCCATTGCTGGACACAGGCCTCCCTCAAAGCCTGCACCAAACGGCGCGGTTGGTGCAGTGGCTGATACAGTCGGCTGCTGCGCACCGGGTCGTGGGTTCGATTCCCGCACGGAACAAATAGTTCCGGGTCTGGGTGTATTGTGTGTGGAATGCATGTCTGTAAACGCACCCACGACACAGGAGAAATCCTAGTGTGGGGCAACGTTTTAAAAAAAAAAAAAAAAGATCACCACAACGACCGACATTGGTATCTTGTGTGCTCATTGAGTTTTTCCATAAACACCACGCCACGCAGATGAGTTGCTAATGTGCTTGAAGGACGCTGCTGCCCATGATCCGGCTAATCCTATAGTTGCCTTTTACGACACCTACGGAATGAGATGGGTCGGTGATATTCGTAGCCGCCACCATACGGTGATTGCATCATCATCATCATAATCAGCCCATTATTGTACCACTGGTTAGGCCTTAGTCCACCACGCTGGCCTAGTGCGGGTTGGTGGACTACACATACCATTAAAAACATTTTGGGGCCCTCTCAGGTGTGCAGCTTACCTCACGACGTTTTCCTTTAACCGTTAAAGCAAGTGATAATCAAGTTCTGATCTGCAAATGAACCCGAAAGGTCAGAGCTGCGTGCCGGGATCGAACTCAGACCCCTCCCGTATGTAAGGCAAGCTTTCACCCACTAGTCTGTCACTGCTTTCCGATTACACCAACCAGCCAGCATTTATATTTTGTGTGTAAAGCCACGTATTCAATAATTATGTAATAAAACTCTCGGTGCCTGGCAGCCGCGGTCGCGCGTCATATGTCGCTCGTCATTAGTCGCGGTGACGCGCTGTCGCCACCATATTTTAAATCGCTCGCTGGAAAATTCAGATGTGTGGTCAGCTAAGCCTAGACATTTATTGAAAATGGTAAACCGTTGCATATATCTACTCAGAGCCTAAAAAACCTATAAACATAAGTTTGTGCCTTTTTTATTGGTGTCCAGTGGAAATCCTATATGAACTTCCTTCGCCCCGGGGAAGGGCAAAGGGGTACCGGACTTCTACTGGCTAAAACCACTGGGGCGGTCATCTTCGGCACCGAAAGGGGGCTCCAGGTCCTCTTAAGATCACACTAGAGCCGCCCATTGATGCCACGCCTTTAGGCACATCACGGAGGGGATGACTGTAAAGCGGTAAACCCCTCTAGTCGAGGAAAGGCCACTGTAAAAAGTCGCCCCCCAGGCCAGTCAGCCAGTCCCCTCAGGAAGGATTGTAAAGGATTACCCCAAGCCTCACTGTGCACTATGCTACGCACACGACGGCACATGATCACGTGCGCGTAGCTGTCTTCCCGAGGGTCATTCGGTTTGAGCACGCAGACTCCCCAATTTGCGCGTCCGCGGCCCCCGAGATAGGTTTGTACCTATCGTATCTAATACCTTCCCCCTGGGCTCATCCCGACGATAGGCCCAAGTTCTAGAGTGAGCGTTGAAGTCCCCCAGGATGAGCACTGGACAGGATGAGCATTTACAGCGCATTCTGCGCGCTATCACGTCGAATTATCCCTCGAAGTCGGCGTAAGACATATTGGAGGAGCCGTAGCAACCCACTATTGGCAGAGGTCCCCATTCTATCGGGACAAAGCCCTGCCCTGTGTCCAACAGAAAGAAGGGAGGCCCAATTTCGGCTCCAGCCTAATAAATGGCTACGAAGTCCCCGGCGCCCCCGAACCAGCGAGGGTGTTCCTGGATAGCCTAGGGCTCCACCACAACCACCAAGGCAACCGACCACTCCGCATCAGTAGATTCTGCGCATTGCGGCAATGGTTTAGATTGCCCTGAAGGACCTTAATTTGGCCTCCATCGCCTCCGATGAGCCTGAGCAGGCGACCGATGCTGCTGGCGCAGTCTTCTTTTGCCCTTCGCCCGAGCCAGGAGTTTATTTTCATCTGCCCATCGTACCTAGACTTATAACAATGTCGGTGACTCTTTATTTTACCTAATTCTGGTTCACATCTCCGGGCATTGTGAAAGATCCCCGAAATTTGCGTGAATGATCTTGAAATGGAAATTGGTATATACGATGTGTCTTGTCCGGATTGGAAAAGGAGCCTGTATATATTTCGATAAATCGTTATACTTACTATAGAAAATGACAATACGTAATTATTTAGAACATATCCAAAGTTGTACTATTTACAATATGTAGCGTAAAATGTACTTACTGCTTAAAAAATGACCAAAATTCAATCAGCTTGTTCGAACGCGGTTGCACCGGCGCAGTACAACGCAGTACACGCGCGTGACGCAATCGGGTAAAGTCGTGGTAAGCAACGTTTTTTTTTTTTTTTTTTTTTTTTTTAGTCGTAATTTAAAGAAAGAAAGAAAGTTTTATTTGCCGCAAATAGAGACACATAAACTATTACCGAAAATAATCAATAAAAAGTAGGTGTAAAATAAGGGTTACATAAATATGATCACATATCGGTACTGAACATCACCCTCGGATCGGACAGGATTTTAGTTCCTATTGCTTATACTACCATAACACAGACCTCCTCTGTGAACGCTTTTAAAGGTACTAGACCAACTTTTCTAAACTGCGTCGGCACTTAAAAATACAAAAAGATGGGCAAACAACAAAAATATTTTTATTACTGCATGTGATTGAATATTGATGCGTGAAATTAGCGAACTAATTATTGGTCAGTATTCGCGTTATTAGATTACTACTAAAAGGCTCGATCATAACGGTACAAACCCGTAGTTTGTCGCATTGACCGCGGCTTATGTCGCGGTGTGATTGCTAAACTCATTACACATTAATATACATCACCAATGAATTTAAATTGAACTATGACAGTTACGAATTCTGTAGTAATGTTCTATTCTATCTATATGTTGACATTACATAGTTGTAATTAAATGATAGGAATAAAATTAATTAGGGAATTATGATTGTATAATAATTTTAATTTCATTCTTTTTTTTACTTTCAATTATAATACATTATGCTTTTATTAGATATAGTTATTTTATATTAAATCGTGGACGTAAATAATATGATGTAACTACTTAAATCAAACACAATGAAAATTGTTATGAATAAATAACTAAATTCAATAGAAATAAATCATCATCAACATCATTTCAGCCAAAAAACGTCCACAGCTGGACAGAAGACACCCCAAAAATTGCCACAACGACCGATATGGGTTAGTGTTGTGTGCTCATTGGAGGTTTTGCCATAGTCGCCACGTTTGGCAGGCGGGTTGGCAATTGCAGTTGTATTATAAATGTACTCAAGGGACGCTGCTGCCCATCCTCCGGCTAATCCCATAGTCGCCTTTTACGGCATCCACGGGGTGAGATGGTGTGTTGGCATTCTTAACCGGCACCATACGCCACACGACACAGAAATAAATCCGAATGATAAAAAAAAGAGGACTTGTGTAGATGACTAGAGATAAAGTAAAATCTGATCTTTTATTTAATATAATATCATCATCATATCAGTCGAAGGATGTCCACTGCTGAACAGAACCGTCCCCCATGGACTTCTACAACAACCGGTTACATATCACCCACGTCCGTTGAGTTCCAGCGATCTTTATCCGTCCATCTCGTCTGAGGTCATTCCATTATTCTCTACTCGAGGACCTTTTTGGCCCAACGGTCAGCAGTTCTATGAACTATATGTCCCGCCCATTGCCACTTCAGCTTACTAATCCTTTCAGCTATATTAGCAACTTAGCTCTTCTATAATACGATATCATGACATACAATGCTCACGTATGGCTTGGAGCTACAGCTACGCACACCATCATAATTATGTCAGGTTTAAAAATAACTACGACAAGCCTAGCTAGCTTAGCGGCAGTAATAACGTCAAGGAGGAATGGCCGGAGAGGTAGCATGGCGGCTTCACCTTCCGGTGGACGCAGATACTCTCCGGACACGGGTGTTTCGCGGAGTACCTGTGTCGCATAGGCCGAGAACAGACTCCGATTGTGGGGAGTACGCGGAGGTAACAGCTCTTCTTCTCTGGCTCCCGACCCTGATTTTATCCATGATGCGGGGCAAGAGTGTGTAAGGAGCTAACGCCTCCTTTTTCAAAGAGCTGCTGTACACAAGAGAGGCGGTGGAATGGGAGAGGGAGGCGATCAAGTCTCTCCCCTCCGCCGAAGACGTAGCGGACTTCGGGCAGTCCATCGCTCGATCAAAGACAAGCCTAAGACGATAGCCCGTAGTGTTCCATCCGCGCCTCCCTAGAGGAGAGCGCGGCACAAGGTCAGCCAAAAATTCTGTTTAAACATCTAAGAACTTTGTTCCAATGTTATCTCTATTCACGTATAACCTCCACAAACTGGAACCTAAACGTCCCAATATTTATTAATACGGGAGGTGAACAACCGCTGCTGTACTAAACTAACTTAAATCGAAACACGTCATCTATTATTCAGTACCATTGGACCACATGGAGTATTGTATCAACCACTTTATTTCATTTTCCAATTCCACAACAAAATAAAACAATTGCGACTAATATGTTTGTATCGAGACGCGCGTGTAGCTGTCGACCAAACGACTAAATACGTTGTGCGATTGTTTATTTACAATGTCGCATGTCGCGTGTCGCGTGTCGCGTGTCGCGTGTCGCGTCGCAGCGGCATCGCCCACGTGTCGTCCACTGTCGCGTGAAATTCACTTTGTATTCAGTCCGCTTGTTTATGTACAATATTTAATGGTTTGCCTAAACTAGCTTTTGTTAGACCCACATGGATAGCGAGATTGTAAACTGCAGAAATTTGCACCAATACAGTGTTTTGTGCCGTGTTATGGGGTATATTGTCTTTTAATATACGAAATGTAGAACATGAAAACTTACTGAGCAAATGTGGCAAATACGGAATTAGAGGTCCGGCTTTAGAATGGATCCGAAGTTATTTAACAAATCGCCAACAATGCGTTGAAGTGTTGCGTATTGACAATAAATTTGAGATGACACATTACAGGTCCCCTTTCCTTCGAAATAGCTATGGAGTTCCCCAAGGCAGTGTTCTGGGCCCATTATTGTTTACATTATACATTAATGACTTGCCCTCAATAACAAATTCATTCATTATACCCCATGTCGATAAGGCATAAGTATACGAAGACGAGATAAATTCTACTATAGAATCTATTATATCTTGGCTTGAAGATAATAACCTTCGTGTAAACCCCACAAAAACGAAATACATTCAGTTTAGAAACTATAAAACGAAAACGCAAGCATTAAATATAATATGTGGAAAAGAAAAACTAGTTGAAGTTACAGATACAAAATTTCTAGGTATCACTATCGACCAACATGTAAACTGGAAATCACACGTAAAAAACGTATGTAAGAAAATCAACCATTTCGTGTATGCACTACGTATACTTCGAAATGTAGTTAGCCCGAAGGCAGCACGTATTGCGTATTATGGGTTTGTTGAATCTGTCCTAAGGTATGGGTTGTTGCTGTGGGGTAACTCAATAGATGCAAACAGAGCTTTTATAACCCAAAAAAAGTGTATACGCGCATTGTGCAACGTGGGTCCCCTTGAGAGCTGTAGAACCTTGTTTCATGATAATATTTTAACTCTAACTGGTTTATATGTATTGGATGTATGCGTGTTTGTAAAAAATCATCCAAATCAGTTTATCTCTGCTCGAGAAAATAATTCAACCATAGCAAAACGGGATCCCACACGTCTGCTAATACCGTCATGTAGAACCACGTTATTCCAAAGTAATTCTCTTATAATGTGCATAAAGGTTTTTAATAAACTGCCAAAACAGATTAGAGAACTACCGTTAATGCGTATGAAAAAAAGGTTAAAGCAATGGTTAAAAAGCAATGCTTTTTATAGCCTAAAAGATTTCTTTGACCACTGTATATAATACCAAATTAATTATCTATTGTTGGAATTTCTTTAAATATGTATGGTATGATTTAACATTAGATAACCATTGTATTGTGTAATGTCTCAAAGGGTTTTTATTATTTTGTTAAAATTGTATTAGTATCCTGACTGTAAATACTGATATAATTAATTTTTTGCGTGCCACTAATGGTAAAATATGTGGAAACTTGTTAAGATTATATATCCATCTGTCTGTACCCATATTTTTAGCGAAATAAATGTTAAAATGTTTAAATGTGTAGTTACACTGTATACATATATATTGTAATAACTAAATACTTCATTGAAAATATACTACAAATCCAGGCGCGTCGTTTAGGTACAACCATATTTGACTAAGATCAAGTTTGTTATTCCAATGCACGCAACTTTCAACTTGTCACTATAGGCTACAAATTACGTACAATAGTTATATAGTCTTTCTTTCTTTCTTTTTGTGTGATTAGTGGCCAACCTTCTGTCAGAGTTGTTCATGCAGCTTGACGGCTTCAGTGCCATCTAATGATAACAACCGGGACCGGCCCTTCAAAGTACGGAGACGCTCAATACAAATATGAATAATAATCTAATTTGTTTTTATTTTTCTACTTTTGACTATATACACTTGATTTAATTTTCCAGACAATAATGTAGCGATATATGTTTATTTCAAGTTGCTACACTTGTGTCTACGCTAGGAAAATCCTGTGTTATAGACACCCGAATATCACTATGCGGTCACCCATTTACAGACTGACCGCGCAGCGTACCATTGCTTAACCTCGCATATCATTTATCATTTACTGACCTGTGAGTGCAAATGGCTCTAAGCACTGCGCCCATAACATTTGATAGTGATAAATATATCAAGATAAACTCAACTCAACAACTCAACTAATAATTTTATCACTATTTCAGTAAATAGTGATAAAATTTTGTAGTTAATTGGTAGTTCATTGTAATGGAATTAATATAACTTTCAAAGCCTCCTTTGTTCTACACAACACACTAAGAAAACCCTAGGAACTTCAAGAGCAAACGATCGTCTGAGATCGTGTTTGAGTTGTCAGAACATCTTAAGCTGACTTATTCGATGAAGTAGGAGAACAAATAGTGTAGTAATAAGACAAAACAAAGCGAGTTTCGCAAACATCCTAAACAAACGGTAGCCTCGGGGACGCGGGCGGTGAGGCCGCGTCATACCGCACGGGCCGAGACTTTTCAACATGAGTATTGGACAGTTTAGGGTTAAGCTTAAGACCTAACTTGTGTGGTGGCATTGTGTATGGTTATTCATGTTTCATTAAGCACTGCGAGCTTGAAATGTTATGAACATTTCTTATATTCTATGCTTATCGGGCTCACTACAATCATCTTGTAAATTATTTGGTTGTGTCAATGTCACAACCATCTGAATAAATTGTGATCTAAACAACAATTTTATAAATTATATATTTTTTGTAGGGCGGTATTAGAGTAACTAGAGAAAATAACAGTATTTTTATTACATTACAGACGATTCCACCCTTACGCCGACGCTGTACTGTACCTTATGAAATAGGTGTCTTTGCACATCACTCGCTTTCTTGTAACTGTCAGGTGCCACTGTATGAAATTAAATAATGTTTGTTCAATAAAAATAAAAATAAAACTCTTTGAACAATCATCATATCATCATATCGGCCATTTGTACGTCCACTGCTGAACAAAAGCCTCCCCCATAGATTTTCACGACTGTGTCATCATTCTGGGGGGTATTTGCCAATACTCACCACGCTTAGCAGGCGGGTTGGTGAGCGCAGTTTGGCTACTGTTTCATAGAAAGGACGCTGCTGCCCGTCCCTCTGGCTTAGAATCCCTTAGTCGCCATTTACGCCATCCACGGGAGGAGATGGAGTGGTGCCATATTCTGAATCCAGACACCACACGGTGGGAATTTTGAACAATATCGACATCATAATAAAACACTTTTAAACTGATTCTATCGCGTATATTTTAGATTTTTGTTTTTCCTGACGTTTCGTATACCTGAGCTGAGGTATCTAAGAAAAATTAAATTAAGGACGACCAGTCACCGCAAGAAGCACTCCTTCACGAGCATGACGCAAAGTCCAGCCATCACATTCCTCGCCATGTTAGAGGCGAGCAGGTAACCCGACCCAGGACGTCACCACAAGTAAAGAAAATTAAGAGAGCATGACGAACCTGCTGCCAAAGAATTCCTAACCAATAACTATATCTGTAATTTCCAAGGGCACCAGTTATTTGAATGCTACCTATTATGTTATACCTATTCAAACAGTCAAGAAACGATTAACAATAATAAAATAAACTGTCAGTGGTGCAGTGGTTGGTACAGTCGACTGCTGCGCTCTGGGTCGCGGGTTTGATTCCTGCACGGAACAAATATTTGTTTGATCTGCAGATAGTTGTTCCGGGTCTGGGTGTATTGTGTGTGAAATGTATGTCTGTAAACGCACCCACGACACAGGATAAATCCTAATGTAGGGCAACGTTTTTTTAAAAAACAAAAACAAAACAACCTAAAATAATAAACTACAACCATATCAACTACAATATATATATATATTTACATTAATAGTATTCCTTGAACTCACTCCATACATGTTAATTAAGATTGTCTTGTTCTGAACACAGTGACCAGCAATTTTTATCATCTAAATAATCGTAGTATGCATTTTGAATAAGTATAGATTTGCTATTAGTTTAAAAGGAACTAACTGGTAATTCTTGCAAACGATGTTGTAGTTTATTGTAAACGCGAATACCAAGCCCTACAAACGAACCATACACTGTGTACTGTGTGGTAGAGAACGTTTATGCCTATTTCAAGAATTGGTGTTGTGGACGTAGCTACTTTTGGTGTGTGAACTTCATCTATTTAAATATATTCTTTAAATTCTATAGTCTTTAAACGGTAAATATTATGCATTTTATATGTATGAAGTTTTTATGTTACATCTATACATCGCAACAGAATTAGAAGAAAGCCAAAGAGGAGAACTGAATCCCGAAAAAGAACAAGGAGATTCGTTTCTTGGGATGAAAGTTTTTGATCAAAAATAACTATAAAAAAATGCGGCCACATGGTGGTTTCTTTTTGATACAATATAAGCTCTTGAGTTGGGGGTTTGGCTAGAAATAAATTATGTAACAACCACTGCAGATGCAGTTGATTGATTCTTTGATTATTTTAAAATTATTAAATAATGCGCTATAAAGGTAAGCATTGTAGGAAGTAGACTCATTAGCATCAATCAATATATTGTATGTTGAATAAGTAGTATATTCTAAAAGGATTCTTCGGTACAGACATGAGTGAGAGAAGACACCACAAGGACCGCAATACTCAACAAGTGATGACAAATTGTCGTCACTACACCTGGGAAAATACTGCTTTCCAGAAACATCTACTTAAGACGAAATATATTTCAAACAAGATGGAATTTAAAGTGTGACGTGCAGTCCAACTTTATCTCAATATACAGCGACGGCAGAGAAACTAAAAGCTTAATAACGTAACTTCTCCATATTCAGTGCCCCGGCCAAGTTTAAAGTAGGCCTTATTAATTTTTCAACTGTTGGCTTTGGGAAGTCGGGAGATCTTTGCGAAGTTTACAGGATCGTGTATCTTTTAATACTTTTTGGTTTCGTGTTCTGTCGGTACGAGCTCGTGGCACTTGAAAGTCAGAGTAAACTGAATGCTTTCGAAAAACTGTTTTATTTATTTATTTAAACTTCTATGTACATTGATGGTATACAAGGCGGATTTAATACTATGAGGCATTCTCTACCAGTCAACTTTTTTGTATAACTGAGTAGATCAATTTCGTGGATATTTCTCTATGTTGCTTCGTACGTAGAAGCAACGAAGTTTTAATAAAAGAGACAAATGTATTTTATTTTGCAAATATGTGTAGTACAAAATGTGGTGGTTTTATACAAAAATAATTCGAGCTCGGCCATATTTTACCAGCAGCCATGCAAAATTCTCAGAATTTGAGAAAGACTAAATCATGTTATAGCTGAGAAAACTAAGGTTATATTAACAACTAGCTGGGACCCGCGGTTTCACCCGTGTTTAATTTAAAAGAAATTTAGAGTCCTTCAACATAGACACTTGACATAGAATATATATATTTGATTTCAAGGGTTTTATTTTTTTGCGCGGAACCCTAATTATTTATTATTCCTTAATAATTATTCCTTATTATTTTTCTAAAAATAAAAGTAGCCTAAGTTATTCCTTATAACATCAGCTATCTGCTAGTTAAAGTCTCGTCAAAATACGTCCAGCCGTTTCGGAAATTACCCGGAACAAACAGACAAACAGACAGACAGACAAAAAAAATAAAAATTGCTTTTTTGTTACAGGTAACGTATATACTTTCATATGCATTTAGTAAAAAGCTGTTATTTTGACATTACAAACAGACACTTCAATTTTATTTATTTGTATAGATAACATAAAATAATACATACATAGAAAGATCACTTTATTTGTCAAAATATAGTACAATTGGTGTTATAAATATATTTATGTCTCTTATATTCTACCATTTCTGGTGTACAAATATTTATTTTTATTTCTATTAACGCCAGTTTACTCACGCAGCAAAAAACTATTTTAGCTACGTTTTTATTACTTACAAAGTTTTATCATTTAGGAAATCGTTTGTTGTGTAATAGCATTTGTTAATTAATATATTATATAATCTACACTTAAACAAATTTAAATCAAGGCTTTTTAGAAAATTCGGTAATTTATTAAACACACGAATAGCCATACAGTATGAATTCCTACTATACATTGTGGTACGTTGATTAGGGACGTATAATTTATTAGGAAACCTACTATTTCTGTTGGTGTTTACAATTTTTGTTTCAAAAAGTGTTCGGTGTTTGTAGACAAATATACATATTTCATATATATAAATACAAGGTAGAGGCAGAATACGGTGTTTTTTAAATAAAGGAATACAACTATCCAAGTATTCTGCTCCACTTATTTCCCTCACACACTTTTTCTGTGCCCTAAAAGCTCTGATTAGATCCACTGAATTGCCCTGAACATACATACATATAATCACGCCTCTCTCCCGTAGGGGTAGGCAGAGACCACTTCTTTCCACTTGCTACGATCCTTACATACTTGTTTCGCTTCGTCCACTTTCATTATTCCCTTCATACATGCTCTTCGGTTTAGGGTACTCTTGACCTGGCCTTTTTCCAAGACGTCCCTGATTTGGTCTTGAAACGTCCGCCTAGGTCTACCCCTTCCAGCACTTTCATTCACACTCGCCTTATACACCTTTTTCGTCAATCGTTCTTCATTCATTCTCTCAACATGGCCAAACCATCTCAGCATGCCTTTCTCAATTTTTGTCACTACATCTTCTTTCAGACCACAACGTTTTCTTATCTCACCATTCCTTATCCTGTCACTCAGTTTAACTCCTATCATACTTCTTAACGCTCTCATCTCAACTGCATTTATTCTGCTTTCATGTTTCTTCTGCCATACCCAACTTTCACTTCCGTACATGAGTGTCGGAACCAACACCCCCTCATGCACAGCCAAACGAGCCTTGTTAGACACCTTCCGACTGTTCATAAAGGAGTGCAAAGCTCCATTCACCATGTTTCCTGCATTCACTCTTCTTTCAATATCACTCTCACACTTTCCATCTCTTGTAAACTTTGAACCCAGATACACAAACTCATTCACCTGTTCAATTTGTTCATCTCCAATCACGATATTGCAGTCTGTCACTGCATCATCTCTTTCAAACACCATCACTTTCGTCTTCTTTACATTTATCTTCATTCCCTTTCTAACAAGAGCTCCACTCATAGCAGTTACCATCTCCTGCAACTCCTCTGCCGAGGACGCAAGTAATACTTGGTCATCAGCATAGAGAAAACATTTGACGAGTAACTCATTCATTCTCAACCCACTTTCATTCTCTTTTAAATCTGTCAAGCAATTGTTCATGAACAGATTAAATAGCCACGGTGACGCTACACATCCCTGTCTAACACCCTTTTCGATACTAAACCATTCAGTGTACGCCCCGTTTATCCTTACACAAGCACTAGAATCCCTATAAAGAGATTGCAGTGCTCGTATGAGATTACTGCTCACACCGTTCACGGACAATGCTGACCACAATTCATTCCTCACCACTCTATCATAGGCCTTTTCTAAATCAACGAAGGCGCAATAGCTTTTCTTGTTTTTAGCTAAAATAATAAATACATATATATTATAATTAATAGCTTTAGAATCAAATATTTAAAAAAGTATGTCAGTATGTAAATCAATGTCAAAATAATGTCGTGTAAATAATATTTATATAAGTATTAGTGTCACAAATTTTACTTTCTTTTAGGAACTCATCTAAACTATAGTATACTTTGTGTACTAGACAGTTTCATATTTCTTTTTAAACAATATTAAGTCTTTGCTACACCTAGGTACTTTGTTATATGTACATCCGGCGCATTCAACAGATACTTTTACGCATAAGTGTTGTTTTAGCACGATGGAGACATAGCTTACTTTCATCCTGTCTGTTTCGTGGAATTAGATCATTTAGACGTGCAAACTGATTGGGCTTGTGTTTTACAAACAAAACTTACGTCTCTGTAAATGCTAGTTTATGCCTAGTTGCTATACTGATAGTTATTGGTATGACTATTGTATTTTTACCAATCATGAAGCATACCCAAAATGGTTTTTTTTCAAAACAGTTTGAACATAAACTCTGTATTTGGTATTGTAAGCCTTTTACAAATGTAAGCATTTTGGCATGGAATTACAAGTAATAGAAAATAATATAGTCGTTTATTTATTATGTAGGTCCTGGCAGACACTTGTACACGCCATATTGAAGTAACGAAGGGATAGAAAAAGAACTAATAAATATAATTTTAATCCGTTACATAGCATAATAAATGTCCAAACACAGGTATTCGAGGCTCATCAAAATCAATCAATTGAACAGATGTGGATCATTCGGAGAACGCGAATATCCATTAAATGTTTTTGTTTGACGGGCCCGGGATGACACGCGCGATCTGTTACCCACATCAAATTCCTGACGGAATTCAAACAAATACCACAAACAGTTTACACGTGCAAACAACTCGACGATCTATGGCGCTTTGACGACCCTTCAGCGATGAGATTTTTTGTCAACATCAAGACCTTGCAAAACCAACTCCTTAGATACATTCTGACCTTATTACAAAGCTATAAAGACTGTAATTCAATGACTTCGATTTTTGGGTGTGCTCATAGAAGGTAGCGGTTGTTGAGGAGCTGTTTGCATTGGATTTTACGGCGATACTGAGACAATTTTTGTTGTCAAATATTGCGGCGATCTCGGCGTTTCGTGTTTATGTGTTTAGTAAGAGCTCCACTTTGAGGACGCTCAGGTGCAGTCAATTTGTGATGCAAACATCACCGAGCTGGCAGAAATAGACGCGAGTATGTGGGTAGAAAAATATTGCATTAGGAGGAGCTTCAAAGGGGTAGAATAAAACTACCGCTGCCGAAAAGTTTTAAGCGCTGAGATTTACTTTGGTTTTCAATTTACTGGCTAAAAGGAAAAGCTTGTAGTGCGAGTAGATAGCTACATATCAGATAGTCCATACTATGTAATGAATTTATTAGATAAACGTTCAAATTGGACAAATATTAACAAGGATTAAATCATATTTTTTGCTATATGTCGAACAAATGCTATCTGTCCGTTTATCTGACGATTGAAAAATCGGCCCTTAATCAATTTAATGTATAGCTTAGTTTGGCCGTTCACCGTGCGAAGTCAGTGAGTAACTATTTTTTTTTTGTGGGCAATCCGGCAACTCTCTTCTAACTGCGGCTAGAAGAGAGTCCCGTAAGCCAGGATCTACAATGGTGACCACAGGGCAATGAATAACTGTCTTGGAACCCGCAACAAAATTAATCAGAAAAGCAAAGGAGAAATAAGAAAAATGTATGTTCCACTGCCCTCCGTAGCAAGCAGGAGAGAGAGGGAAAATAATATAGGCCATAGGCACAAAAAAATAGATTACAACAGGGTTAAGCCCAGTGACTACAGGTACAAAAACGTTGATATATTTATTTAAGCTTCCTTTGTTGTGAGTTATTGTGACTGATTCCAATAGTGGTATGGCAAAAACTCACTAGGTCTGTATAGAACTCTAGTGTGATCTTACGAGGGCCTGGAGCCTCCCTTCAGTGCCGAAGATGACCGCTCCAGTGGTTTTAGCCGGTAGGAGTCCGGCATATGAAGTACCTGGGGCTCACCCTGGACAGTCGTTGGGGCTTCGAAGAGCACTTCGCGCGCCTCGTCCCCCGAGTCGAGAGGGTAGTGGGTGCATTACACCGGGTGCTGCCCAATCTCGGGGGACCGAACGAGGAAGTTCGCCGTCTCTATGGGGGCGTCGTGCGGTCCGTGGCCCTCTACGGGGCGCCTGTAGGGTCATCCCGGCTGTCAGGCGTCCAGCGCTGCAAAAACAAACTTCACAGTCTGCAGCGCAGAGTGGCTATACGGATTGCACGGGGATACAGGACAGTATCCTACGAGGCGGCAACTCTCCTGGCACGCTTTCCGCCTTTCGACATCCAGGCGGAGATGGATGCGTGGGTCTACGACCAGACACGCTCTCTCCGCCAAAGTGGGGAAGGCGTGCCTTCAGGGGCGTTCGACAGACTGAGGCGGCTGGCTCGACGGCGCGCACTCGAGATGTGGCGTCATCGCCTACGGTTGCAGTTCGCGACCAAGCGCGTCGTTGAGGCCATCCTGCCGCTCTTCGGAGCCTGGCTCCAAAGGAGCGAGCGCGTCACCTACCGTCTGACGCAGGTGTTCACCGGTCACGGTTGTTTCGGTGCATACCTACACAGAATAGGACGCGAGGTTACGGCACAGTGCCACCATTGTGGAAGCGACCAGGACACCGCACAGCACACGCTCGAGGAGTGCCCTGCGTGGGCGGCCGAGCGGCGGATCCTGGTCGACCGGATCGGGCAAGATCTCTCTCTGCCGGCAGTAGTGTCGGCTATGTTGGCAGAGCATGAAAATTGGAGTGCAGTGGTCTCCTTCTGCGAGAGCGTCATGTTGCAGAAGGAGACTGCAGAGCGGGATCGGGAGAGGGCCGATCCCACACGGAGAAGGACGAGACGGCGCCGGGGCAACAACCGTCCCGGCTCCCAAGTCCAACACGCCTGAGCCCCCTGCCGTCAATTCATGGTGGGGGGCCACGGGGGTCGCGGGTGCGCAGATTGGGGAGTCTGCGTGCTCACACCGAGCGACCCCCGGGAAGACGGTGGTGCGCACGTGGTCACGTGCCGCCGTGTGCGCTGCACAGCGCAAAGCGAGGCTTGGGGGGATCCTTTACAATCGTCCCCGAGAAGTGCCGGAGGGGGTGACCTTTTTACAGTCGCCTTCCCTCCGCTAGAGGGGGTGACCGCTTTACAGTCATCCCTTCCGTGATGTGCCTAAAGGCGTGGCACCAATGGGCGGCTCTAGTGTGATCTTACGAGGACCTGGAGCCTCCCTTCGGTGCCGAAGATGACCGCTCCAGTGGTTTTAGCCGATAGGAGTCCGACATACCCCTTCGCCCTTCCCCGGGGTGTAGGAAGTTCCATGGACTATTTCCACTATTTTTAGTCAAATATGTCTGGTGACAACCGATCACAATATATGCTATAAAGTCAGTAGCAGTACGTCTTCTGAGAGTGTTCTTCCATGTAACCCTGGATTCACGTAGTGCGCAGAGGTCAAGTTGAAAGCACAACTACGTATAAGCAAAATGTAATCACTATATGTAGAGCTACGCCCCTCTATGTCCGTACAAACATGTGATAATGACGCATCGGTATTTGGTTCGGGAATGTGAGGCATCTCGAGCACTAGGCTATGGACGTAATATCTCGCGGCTGCCGCGCTAGATCTAATAATATTTGAATACAATTTCAAGACTACATGTAATATACAATGGAGTATGGAGAAAGTTCCCTTAGATCTGCGATGATGGTATCGGATAGATATTTAATCAATAATATTCATAAAAAAAATTTTAAACGCTATGTTTTCTCCTGTGTGACGCTGCTGCCCATTCCCGGCTAATCCCTTAGTCGACTTGTACGACACCCACGGGAGGAGATGGGGTGGTGGTATTCTGAACCGGCACCACACGGCACATTTCGTCTCTTATGCCCCGTAATAGCTACACTGTCATTAAAAAAACTTTTATTTGCCATGTTTATTTTGTTTAAGAAAAAACGTTGCCCCACACTAGGATTTCTCCTGTGTCGTAGGTGCGTTTACATACATAAATTCCACACACAATACACCCAGACCCGGAACAACTACCTGCAGATCATACAAATATTTGTTCCGTGCGGGAATCGAACCCGCGACCCGGAGCGCAGCAGCTGACTGTGTCAGCCACTGCACCAACCATGCCGTCAAGTCAATTTAAAGTTACCCAGTCTAAAAGAATACTACTGCTTAGCGGGGGGATATCTGATGCTGCAGTGGTACCGTAGTCTGTACGAAAGAACAATGTCAATACACGAATATCACGAAAAGTTAACAAACATATAAATTCCAATACATTAAGATGTAACAGATAACACGTGTTTCTGTCAGCAACGTATACTCACAGAAGACGCCATTTTCACGAAACGAATCTCAAAGGAATATTACTTATTAAGTTTTTGGAAGCTACTTTTAAACTTGGAAATTAATTATCTGCGAATGAATTTTCTCTGTATTATGTACTTAATTGTTTTTGGATGTTGTTCCGAGTTTGTTGTTGCTCTATTTGTTAGATCGTCAGTGTTTGATGTTTTAACTTTTTGCCGGCGGGTACGTTTGCTTGACGTTTCGTCTTCGACTTTTAGAATTTATAGAAACTTATTGAGCTCAGTGTTTTCTCGAGTAAATGTAAGAATAAATACGAAGTCATCACACATGACAGTTATTCATGTTGTGTTGCTTTGGTTTTGAAACGGCTGACATTTATTTTGATGTCTGAGTAGTGAGTTGTAATCATTGGGAAGTGAATTTCATTACGTTAGCTTCGAGAGATTTTAACAGGCCACCTCAATGATATTATATAATAAAAGAAGTAGATATGTTACATGTGCGCCGAAAGTAAGAACCAAACCTCCCCCAATTGTAGCACCCCGCGATCAGTCGCCCAAGACAGGACAACGAGCACACACTGTCACAATCTGTATTGTTTTATTAATTAAGTAATAACAATGCCATCGTGCGTATAGAACACGCACAAACCATCAAGCAAAAATAAATAAAGAACAAGGGATGTCATACCACAAGTGAGTAACAAACTATATAAAATGTTTAAATAAAAATATTATTCAAATTATCTACAGAATAATATTCTCGCACAAAACACAGGCCTAGAGAGAACACAAAGAGACAACACATACATTTTAGCACAGGTGCGACAAAGACATCGAGTACACGTGTTGTCGTTTTAGGTAGCTATCTCTTTTACTCTTGTAGTTTTTGTATCTTCTTTCTTACAGCATAGGTGTGTAGTTTTTATAGCTTTATACTTACATACAGCGAAACTGAGTTTTGTGCGCCATTTAATATGGACGTAACATATCTATGGTATAATATCATTGGGCCACCTCGATCGTGCCGCATGGCCCAAAAGACTACTCAAGGTACTTCTACTACTTAAGCGAGACTACTCTTTTTATGCATGCTTATATCATATTTTATTCCTTCACATAATAAATCTGTTGGGATGAAAATTCCGCGTCTATAACGCCAAAGGAGACTGTCATTTAACGAAATGCCGTCAGTATTTTCAATGTTTCATGTAAAAGTCTCTGGTCAGACATTTTAGTCTAATTACTCCATAAATGATTTAATTTTACAATATTCAATTTAACTACTAAGTTCCTGAAGAGATTCGCCAATGATGATTATACCTATCAGTGAGTGACTTTGTTATTGTACTATGCAGGTATTTACGACGATAGGTAGCTTTCTAATAGTGAAAGAATCTTAAAAATGGGTAAGATAATTCCCAAAAATTACCTCTAATAATCGTATATACTTTATCAGGGTATTGTGTGTGTGTGGTATGTGTGTGGATTGCAGCATACAGCTAGGTTTGTGTAGTAAGCTCATTCGGTGGTTTTGCCATAATCACTATGCTTAGCAGATGGTTTGGCGATCGCAGTTGAGTTGTAGGTAAATTAACTCGAAGAAGGTTGCGGCTTGTCCACTGGTGGATCATAGAGTCACCGTTTACGCCACCCACGATAACGTAGGGTGGTGTTATTTTTAGCTGAAACCACAAGGTCATAAGTACTACATATTTTATTTCGTGTAGTTAATGGCCAACTTTGTGTCAAAGTTGTTCAAGCCGCCTTAAGGCGTCCAACTTGGCATAACGACTGCCGTCTAATGACAACCACCTGGACCGATGGAATAACGTACCCTCCGAAGCACGAAGACCTTCATCATCATCAACAGCCCATAGCAGTCCACTGCTGGACATATGCCTCTCCAAAGTCACGCCACTGAGCACGATCCTCGGCTTTTCCGGCTCATCCAGTTCATGCCAGCCACCTTACGAAGATCGTCCCTCCACCGAGCCTGAGGGCGCCCTACACTACGTTTGCCGAGCCGTGGTCTCCAATCAAAAACACGTTTGCCTCAACGGCCATCAGTTCTACGGCTAATGTGGCCAGCCCATTGCCACTTCAGCTTGCTAATCCGATGGGCTATGTCAGTGACTTTGGTTGGATCACCTCGTTTCGGATTCGATCCTTCAGAGAAACGCCAAGCATAGCCCTCTCCATAGCTCGCTGGGCAACTTTAAATTTGTGAACTAGCCGAACCATTAGTGTCCATGTTTCAGCACCGTATGTCATAACAGGTAGGACGCACTGGTCAAAGACCTTCAAATACCACTTTTCGGTCAACCATCCATAGACTGACCGCGCCAAACATTGCACTGTGGCGTCACCTACATCGCCAGCAATATTACTACGACTTACAACGACATCTACTTGAACATTAATCGCAACTCACCGATGACGTCAAAACAATCCTGAATCACGCTATTAGAGTATTCGCGCAACGCAGCATATATACAGTCGTCCAACATCAACCGTCTTCGACCGGGCTTCGGCCCGCCAGGCATACCATCCGCCTGGCTGGAGGATCCTCCCTTTTCTATGGAGGAACACCGCACCTTGTTCCACATATTGGTGACCCCGACGTGATCACCATGTTCACCATAATGGTGATCCCTGACCATGAACATCAGAGCAGCCTTCACGATGCAGAGAAGCAATCACTTCGCATCATCGCTATCACTCCCCATCCAGTCCCAAGAAGAAGCAAGCAGCAAGTCACGCTGTCAGCCAGCAATCTCGGCTACAAGGTTACACCACACGCTGCAGCAAATGCAAGCCTGGTCCCTAACCACATCAGCCCCTTCTCTTCAAGCATGGCACCGCACACTGCGCCTACGGCCGGTCAAAGCAGAGCAACTTCTCCTGGTCTATGCAGCAGTCAGCCACTACGCTTCACCGAACCACTCCGACTCACTGGAGTATACGTAGCATCAGCCCCGACGCACTGGGGATATTCACCGTAAACAGTTCCGACTCACTGGAACCATTCACTGGCACATTGGGAACATTCAGAAGATGCAAGAACAGCTGACTCATCAACCACGGTCGGCTCCAGTCTTCGGGGGGGAGTGATGTGGCGTCACCTACATCGCCAGCAATATAACTACGACTTACAACGACATCTACTTGAACATTAATCGCAACTCACCGATGACGTCAAAACAATCCTGAATCACGCTATTAGAGTATTCGCGCAACGCAGCATATATACAGTCGTCCAACATCAACCGTTGGGCTTCGCCCCGCCAGGCATACCATCCGCCTGGCTGGAGGATCCTCCCTTTTCTATGGAGGAACACCACACCTTGTTCCCCATAGCACCACCTCGCCAATCATTAACCGATCAGTGAGTGCAACTGGTTATGACCTCCCTCTTACATTAACTAATTACAAGAAATCCACAATTACTGTTTTAAAACAGTTGAACATTTTAGCAACGAGTTGCAAACACAGATGCACAAAGACCGAACTTCACACATTACTCTGTACTAAATAATATGTAAGTAAACACTCAGACAATAAGACTTAAACACAACTGTCTCTACAAAGTACTTACATACATTACTTGAACAGTCGAAATCCTCAAATGCACATTCAACAGTTTTCGCGTCATTTTCTCAGCGACTCACGGGCCTCCGTAACGAAGAGTCCTTGCGTTAAGCTTTACCAAAATAACTCTACCAAACAAACATTTAAATATAGCTCTTATACGGCAAGTTTTAAGGTATACAAAGGCTGTATAAGAGTGTTGGTTTTGTCTAACTTCACACTCGTCGCAGCCGAGAGAAGCTGAGCGGTAAGGAAATGTTGCTGTCAAGTATCTTTCCACCGGGAAACGCTGAGAAATATATACATACAAAAGCATTTTTAGGTTTACCAAAGAAACCTTTCAGATATTTTAGTTGGAAGAAGATAAGTTCTGGCGAGTGTACGGGAAATGTATCTACGTAGTACATGATTCAGAGTTATAACCTGATAGTTAATTTGTTCACTTATATTTATATATTAGGAGCTCAAGTCGACGACACGGTTAGTGCAGTGGTTGATACAGTCGACAGCTCTGGGTCGCGAGTTCGATTCGCGCACGGAACAAATATTTGTATGATCTGCAGGTAGTTTTTTCGGGTCTGGGTGAATTGTGTGTGGAATTTGTGCCTATCAATGCACCCACGACAGGAGAAATCCTAGTGTGGGGCAACGTTTTTAAAAAAAACGTCTAAAGCCCATAAGTGTTGGAGATATTGCCATAATTACCACACCTGGGAAGCATATAGGCAATCGATTATTAGTAAAAAGGAAAATTCTGCCGCCAAATCATAATCTCTTACTCAACTATCACAATACTCTCAGTAAATCTTATGCTTTGCTAGGAACCAATGACAAGGGTCCATGTAACAATAAAAAAAACTACTCTATGCTTTTGCACCGATCACACTTTACCTAACCTGGAAATTGAACTTATGACTTCACGCTTGGTGGCCGTGTTTACATGTACAGTTTTTACTTCTAAGAAGTGATCATGTAGTGAAATGCCCTCCTTTCTGTTAGTATGACGTGTTAAAGTATCTGTTATTACCTAATTACTATTACAAAAATAGCGGCAATTTACTTACGAAGAAGTCAAGTCATCCTACGATAATTTTGTTTGGGACTTCCAAGTTTCAAGGTAAACTAACTACTTAGCTAATTAGCCGCTCACCTGTGATCACGAACTGCTTCACCCAACTATTTAACGTGGTTAGCGCTACATAAACGAGTTTTAAGCTTAGGGTTAAGCGCTATTTGCGCTGGAGAGCATGTATAGGATTTTTACTATATCTTGTAAAACCCCCTTGCGTTTCGGGCCTGCAATCAATGCAGGCATATCGGAAAACAAACTAAGACATCAAAATGAGCTCAACATTTGTTAGTTAAGTGTCATGCCTGCCCATAAAGATTGTAATGCTACCTAGAACTGGTACTGCGTATTACCAAACTGCGCTCGTTACCTCGAGACTTGAGTTATTTAATCTATTATACAGTGTTCAAACATTACTGCTTGGCGGCGAATATCTGGCACTACAGTAGGACCTACAGAGCTGTACCCTTTTGCTTGCAATTAATGGTTTAGGTCGAAACAATATAGATAAACGTAGTTGTGAGGTTCGCAGGCCCTAATTACAGACTCCGCTTATAAACATGAAAAATTCACGCCAAGTGAGCAGCCCACATTAAGTTTTAATTCAATAACGCGCCGAACTAGGCTGGCCCCACGTGTAATTTGTTAGATTAAGTCCCTTCGTCCCAGGGTCGACCTGGACCGTCCCGGAGCGTCTCGCGACCGTAAGCCGAGACTTACGGACCGCGACCCGGACGCGACTCGAAGGACCACTTACAAATTAATTCAACAAGGCACCTTACCCATTATGTCCTGTGATTTGCATACATTTTGTAGGGAAATGTTTAAGATTGGACTTCACGTAATCTGCTTGTAACTTTATAGTAAATATTGACTGAACTGTTTTCGATAACTGAATCTATTTGCTTGAGAAACGGACTACAGAAACGGGGTTGACTTACTATATTCTGTTATAGTTTGTAGTTAGAAGAATAGATACCTCATATGAATATGTATATATATGTGAACTGTTTATTTTACCGATATTGTTCGCCACATTAAGGTAAAAACAGAAATTTGTTTAGTGATTACGAAATATTTGCTCAGCACAGAACGAGAAAGATAAGGGTTAAATGTGAGCATAAAAGGCATCAGAATAAGGTGCAACTAAATATAACTAAAGATCCGAAGGCATTCTCAGAATATTCCCACATACGTGTGGACAAATAAAAATAGAGATAGATACGTAGTAAAAATATAACCAAGAATGGCAATGTTTCATTAAATTTGAAAGTGCTCAAAAGTTTGCGCAGTTTTTCAACTTCATTTTGCAATACCCAGCCAGCGATATTAAATGAAATGCAGTCATAAAAGCAGTGCACGCGTTCACATTGATCGTCTAACAAAGAGGCAGGTATGTGAGGAATTAGCACGCTCAAAACCGAAACGGAATCCGGATGGCCTGATGGCATCCCTGCTTTCGTAGTTAGTCATTGTCGTGCTGTTCTTGGAGAACCACTCTAAGACAAGTTTAACTTGTGTCTTTTGGCGTCATATGTTCCTGAGCGCTGGAAAATTACGCGTTTAATTCCAGCTCCTAAGGGCGGAGTAGGATTGGAAGTGAGTGGATATAGACCGATGGCAGTTTTGTCGACACCAGGCAAGGTATTCGAGTCGATCGTCCATCGATACGTTTTTGATCAGATATCAATACTGCTATCAGATGCATAACACGGCCATCCGCTCGTAGCAAGATTAGCAGTTTATATAATTTTATGACGTACGTCTCCTCCCATGGGTGTCGTAAAAGTCGACTAAGGGATTAGCCAGAGGATGGGCAGCAGCGTCCTTCGAGTACATTAACAACTCAACTGCAATCCCCAACCCGCCTGCCGAGCGTGGCGATTATGGCAAAATCCCCTAATGAGCTCACAACACATCCAGATCGGTGGTTGTGGTGATCTTTGGGGGAGATCTGTGTCCAGCAGTGGACTTCATACGGCCGAAATGATGAAAACCTCGTGTCTATGTGGTCTATTTAGATTTTCAAGAAGCATTTGATATGGTTGATAGCTATATCTTATTGACAAATCTAGCGACAGTCGGATGTACTCCTAATCTGCTCGAGTATTTTGCTGATTATATGCGGGACTAGCGACAGTAAGTGGAATACGCTGGGTATAGATCTGAACCTTATTATACAAGATCAGGGGTCACCCAAGGAAGGAATTTGGAACCTCTTGAGTTTATTACTATAATAAACAACCTACCGGATATAGTCAGGGATGTTTCATGTCTCTTATTCCCAAACGATTGGAAGCTGCTCTTCTCCACGGAAAATTAAGGTAGTAAACGCTTTCAAAGAGACATACACAGACAGAGTACTTGAATGGAGCCGGAAAAGTAACTTTATTTTAATGTCTCTCAATGCTCCATTATACATAACATTCAGTCGCACGAGAGCGCCGCAACATTACGACTACGAGCTAGCACGTCACTGTAACATATGTAATAAATCGTATAGAAGTTTGGGTTTTATACTTAGTTGATCTGAAGGTTGTTCAAACTTGATAGCTATTACAACTTTGTGCAATGCTTCGATGAGAAGTCAGTTAGAGTGCAATGCAATAATCTGGACGCTGCATAATACTAAAAATAGCCTTGATCCTTGATCTGAGAACCTCATATTGGAGCGCATACATAATAAATGTGCATGAGACGATACGGAATCTATCCTCTATGACCATTGATGTACCCAACCTTTCCCACTTATAAGCAAGCAAAGTTGCCGACGAGATTGATATATTTTCATGTTCTCTGAGTGAATTCGTAAATATTACGTTAAATGTATTGTTACAAATTATAATCAAGGACCACACTAGGGAAACCTGTACTGTAAGTGTTGTCTGTATGCAAATAAATAAATGAAGTAATTCTCATATACGTTGTAATAAGTAATGGAAATAAGTGACTGGTCAGGCTGCACCGAGATGGACTCGCAGAATAAGTGGCGGGTTGATGCCTGCTGGGAGTGAAGCAAATGCGCAAGTCAATTCTGCACCCCCAGTGATACACTATGGAACACCGTGGGGTTTTAGCCGGTAAGAGTCCAGCTCACCTCTGCACCTTCCTCAGGCCGGAGAAAGTCCATGAGAATTTCCCCACGTACATAAAAAGAGTTCTTGTAGTCAGAGATTGGTATCCTAATATTTAATTTCGCTTAGTAAATTATGAAACAGGTTCATTACACTGACTAAACATCTAGTAAAGCTCAATTTATTACCGAGAAACTTTCCATCGTAAAACTCACAGTGACTCTCCAGAATTTGCTAAAAGGCGACTCCAAAACAATTAGGGTGGCACCCAATTAGCAGTCATTTACGCGAAGCTCATAAAACAAGCGCAGCAAGAGGATGAAAGCGCCGCGTCATGCTGTCGACGGGACGTCGCGGTCACGTCACCAAGTAATGATGCCACTTGGTCTTACTTTGGGTTTTGTATAGTTAATAATGAAATTAATTACGTTAATAGTCAGACGACTCTTCATAAACCAAACTTTGTTATTTCGCTTATAATGGATATTAGACGGTCATGTACGTTATTAAATAACAGATAGTGGCCGTTACAGTGAAGAGCCTGCGGGCAACATTTATGCGAAATCATTGAAATGATAAATTACGTTTTTAGTAATTACGCGATTGATGGGTATGGAAAATATTTGTTTACGTTGTACGTATATTTACTGGATTTGTTTTGATATTATATTAATCATTTAAAATAAATTAGAGCTTAACTTCGTGATTATTTATTGCATATAACTTTGTGAATCATATGATTGCTACAGTATATTTATGATTATCTTCATCATTCCGGCCGAATGAAGTCCACTGCTGGACACAGGCCTCCCCGAAAGATACCACAACGACCGATATGGATGTGTTGTGGGCTCATTGGGGGGTTTTGCCATAATCGCCACGCTTGGCAGACGGGTTGGCGATCGCGGTTGAGTTGTTAATGTACTCGAAGGATGCTGCTGCCCAATCCTCCGGCTAATCCCTTAGTCACCTTTTACCACACCCACGGGAGGAGATGGGGTGGTGGTATTCTAACCCGGCACCACACGGCAGATTTGATAATCTTATCAGATTGTAATTGTATTTTGAATCATTTTTGTAACACTTTAATTTTCTCGTACATATAAGGTCTTATTTTATAATCCACGATATTTTACAGGGTGCCTTGGTAAATGCTAAAGATGACGTACTTATCACAAAAATAGAGATTCGGTTGTATAAATTTGTTTCTTTCGTTTGTGCGATACCAACGCCTGCACCGCCGCGGCCACCTATTGGTCAAACGAATGACGTTGCCGACTACCTAAATCGGGCCGCGGCCGCCATTTTCTTAAGACGCATTTGGATATTATTGCAATCAAGGAAACCGTTAAGAAATAAAATAATAGATTTATAAAAAAAATCGACAAAAAAAATCCAACAGATTTAATTCTCAGTGATACCTACATTATCTTCAGCATTCACTCAGGGGCCATGCGAAATTTCGTGGTCTATTAAAGTAAGACCTTGTATAAGAGGAAGGCCATAATAATAATGGATTGAATACAAATAACTTAATTTGCCTTGTTTATAATCTAAAAATCTACTATGTTCTATTGTCCTCTGACTTATTCCATGTTTATAAACTTCGTAGAGGTTTACTCATATAGTTGAACTCATAGCAGTCAACTATCTACACTTTACTTTTTTTAATATAATTACGAGTAGACAGCTATATCTATTTACTGTAAACATAAAATACCTTCCAGTCTCCCATAACTTTGTTGTTACGTAACTGGGTACAGAAGGTGAAACATCAATTGGTCCAAATATTAAATTTTTCAAATTCTCCTCGTTATAATGTTTTAATTCTGTCGGATCTACTTATGAAACACCTTGTTATTGTTAACTTTGCGTACTTATCGAGTACGGCGAGTGGCTTGGTGCTTACTTTGTGTTTTGAAATACAGTTCGAATGTGCTTTAAGAATGTTTTTGAGCTTGGTGTTTTTGACTTTGTTTGCTACTCTTAATGAATGAGTACTGTTAACTGTTTAAATCTCTCTTCACAGTTCCATATCCTCTGTAAGGTGGAACTCAGTCTGTTGATAGCCACGGAAATATGAAACCGACACGCAAAGAGTCTTTAGATAACTTTAATCTAATAAGGGCGGCACTGAAAATTTCGGAAATCAAGGAAGTGACACAACATTACTATTTAAAAATGTATTTATTGCTTTTCGAAGTATTCTCCACGAAATTTGACACATTTTTCCATACGATGAAACCAATCATTGAAGCAACCATTCCATTCGGAAGTTGGGGTCTCCAAAATGGCCGTTTTGTAGGCGTCCACAGCTTCTTTAGGTGATGAAAATTTCTGTCCACGCAATTTATTCTTTATTTTAGGGAAAGTATAGAAATCATTAGGGCTTAGGTCGGGGCTGTACGGCGGATGGTCTAATAATTCTATGTTTTCTTGCTCTAAAAACTCTTTTGTTCTGTGCGCGGTGTGAGAACTCGCATTGTCGTGATGGAGGATGATGCGGCGGTTGCAGTTCTCTCTACGGAGTTCAGAAACGACCTGTGGCAAACAAATGCTAGCATACCATTCTGCATTAACCGTTCTTTGTCCCTCAAGAGGAATAGTCGTAACATTACCGGTTTTGGAGACAAACGTGGCCACCATTTTTTTTGCAACACTCCGTGAACGAACAATTTTTGTTGGCTTTAACTCATTTTCGAACACCCAAACTCGTGACTGGTTTTTTGTTTCGGGTTCGTACGCATATATCCAGGATTCGTCACCTAATACGATGTTGTATACAGCATTTGAGGATCCTGCGTGGAATCTTTCGAGACTTCTGACGCACCAAGTAACGCGAGCCGCTTTTTGCTCTTCACATAGCAAATGCGGTATCCATCGGGAAAACAACTTTTTTACACCTAATTGTTCATGCAAGATTATTTATATTTGACTCATGCCAATGTCTAAAGTTGCCTGAATTTCGCGGTATGTCACATGTCGATCTTCCTCAATCAGCTTACGCACAGCATCAACGTTTTCTTGGGTGACTGCAGTTTTTGGATGACCTTGACGAGGATCATCACTAAGCTTGACACGTCCACGTTGAAATTCAGCAAACCAGCGATAAATTGTGGTTTTGGATGGGGCTTCATCACCAAATGCAGAAATCATCCGGTCAACACACTGTTTTTGTGTTAAACCACTTCGAAAGTCATAATAAATCATCGCTCTTGAATTTTGTCGAGTCAATTCCATTTTCTCAACGACTAAACAAGTTTGACAAAACCTTGTGACAAGACCGTGAATCTTTTTTAAAATAAATAAATGGTATTCGATTTGTAAAACCAAGGAGTTTTCAATTAAAAAGATTTTAATATGACAGGAACAGTGGAAATATTCCATTCCCGATACTTTTAGTGCAGCCTATGTATGAAATGGGACAATAATCAGTGATGTTGGTTACGACACGAGGAAATCATTCGCCTGGTTGCAAGCGACATGCCTGCCCATCACAATAAGAATGCTACCCGGGACTAGTCCTGTGCGACACCACACTGCGCTTGTCACATTGACACATTCGTTATTTAGTCTCTTATGTGCAGTAATGTCACTAGCTACAGTGCCCTTCTTACCGGAACACAGTAATGTTTAAAGTTTAAACTTTTTCGCAGCTAATATCTTGCACTGTGGCGTACTCTTGCAATTGGAAATCTTCTTTTTTTCCGAATGAAAATTCATCAGATTTGGATAGGTTTACAGGTTTTTATTGCAATTGGAAAGCTGCAAATCTATGGTACCAAAAAAACAGAGAGTTTAGAACAATTTCATGAGAAATAAAAGAACTGCAATCACGGTCAAGGGCAATGGGCTGAAATATTAAAATAATAACGGGAAACAACGGCGTCTGCCTTTCAATCTGCAACTGAAATTCTGTAGAACACATTGACTCGCAACTACCAAGATAACTCCCCTAAACAGCCAACGCTACAGGAGACAGAGAGCAATAAAGGCGTAACGCTCGAAGTATCAGAATGGATTCGAAACTATCTTGCAGTTTTTATGCTTCTAATAGATCACCGCTTGAAAGTGTTACTTTGTATCATAAGGGTGGATGCAGCTAATCAATACAGTCCAGGATTGCATTTAACTGTCCTATTTCATGTTCATGCTCGGGTCATTATGGAGAACTACGTCACCTGTCTATCGCGCTGGTTAACACTTCACAGTTCTTGGCCATCATTCCAGGCGTTTCCTATTATTGAGTGTATTTGAATTATTAAAAAGATGATAAAATACAGAGATTTTTGATTATTAACGTGTAATTAGGAGTCTCGTATCGCACACTTCCCGCGCTGTTTATACAATTATATGGAGCGGATGAAAAAACGCGCGGTTTAATTAAATTCCAACATGGCGAACGTGACCGAATTATGAATTACACGCTAATTGTTTTTTTTAGCTTTGTTGGTTTTTAATATATTTTATAAAGTATTTTATTCAATGCCGAGCTTGGAGGATTTTTATTTTGTAAAACGGTTTTACATTATTTAAATATTTTATTAGATAATGTTATATCGCTTGCCCAGCGTTATAACTATGAAGATAACTCTCTTTTCTGTATAGGCTTATGCCCAGCAGAAAATTGAAGTAAGAAGAAAGAACCAGTAAGGTATCTATCCTAAGTATTATCATCATCAACACCGGGTGATTTAATAATTATGTCTTGAAACCAAACTATAGTGTGAACCCGAATTTAAAATGGGTTGAAAGAAATCCAAAACCACTTATTTAAGGTAATGCGTTCGTTCTTTTTCGAATAAAACACGCTCATATCTATTTAACGAGACAAAACTTACAATATATTCATTACAAAAATATTACCATATCGGATAGTGAATTGAATATTTATAGGATGTGTAACGAACTATATAAATCTTCACGCGACGTGGAAATTGGTTTACAAATATTTTTACAATACTCCGTCACTCAATCAACTTGTATACAGTGTTGCCAACCCTACAATTTTATCTTGTAGATATTGCAAGTTTACTTATTACAAGTTTTTCCAAACTAGGGGATTGTCGAGACGTGTTAAAACTGTAAATTATCATAATCATAATCATAATCATTTATTATTGCAAGAATGTAGTACACAGAGATGTTAACAAAATAATAGATCATACATTCTACCAAGTCAATGGTGTGCAATACTATAAAACCTTTAATAAAAATTAAGAATTAAACATGTCAAAGGTATTTAAAGGAATTCCAATGTCAAAATATTAATAATGTTAGAACCCATGAATGTCACAGAAAGAAATGTCAATTAATTAAAAAAAATTAATTTGAATAATGTTATAAAAATAATTAATTTGTCAAAATATGCATTATTATTAATGATGAAAATATTTAAATTTAATTAATGGATTATAACATTTGTCGCTAACATTTCATAAACTCACGACTTAATACTTAACTTAATGTTCTTTATAGATCATATATTCATTTAAGTCATAAAAACACTTATCTAGAAGCCATTCTGTCAGTTTTCGTTTAAATATCTTCAAAGGTAACTCTTTAAACATGTTAGGTAGTTTATTGTAGACCCTGATGGCGTTTACATATACATTTCTTTTATATATGTCCAATTTGCAAAGAGGCATGTACAGCTTAAATTTATTCCTCGGTATTACGCTCCTACTGACTACATGTGAATGCACGCTGAAGCAATTAGGGTTCTGTTTGACAAAAACACATAGTTCTCTAATGTACAGGCAAACCAAGGGCAGGATGTGAAATCTCTTAAAGAGAGGTTTGCAACTATCCATAAACCACGCGCCACAGATCGCTCTTACGCACTTTTTTTGTGTATGAAAAGGTTTTACGATTTCTACCGAGTTTCCCCACAGCAATAAACCGTATGAGAGCACCGACGAGACATATCCATGGTATGCGCTAAGTGCTGCTTCAGTAGATACTGTTTTTCTCAACTTCCTAATCGCAAATACAAACCTATCAAGCTTATTACACACATAATCGACATGCATCTTCCAATTACAGTTTTTATCAAGCATTATTCCTAAAAACTTTGTTGAATTTACTTCCTCTATTTTATTATTTTTGTACATAATATTTAAATTATTTAGTGGTTTCCTGTAGTTTTGAAATTGAACCATTGTAGTTTTGCTTGTATTGATTTTTAAATTAAATTAAATTATTCGTTGTTTGTTAACATTTTTATTGCAAGAATTTGAATTTGCCTTTGTGTTCATTTGATAACTTCTCCCCTTTTGCAAGACCGTACATGTATTAATAACTGATAAATGAAATAAACAAAATCTGTATATTAGAGTTTTTTTTTTTTCAATGAAACATTGCCCCACCCTAGGATTTCTCCGCTGTCGTGGGTGCGTTTACAGACATGAATTCCACGTACAATACACCCAGACCCGGAACAACTACCTGCAGATCATACAAATATTTGTTCCGTGCGGGAATCGAACCCACGACCCAAAGCGCAGCAGCCGACTGTATCAGCCACTGCACCAACCGTGCAATTTACAGTTTTTTTTACGGTCATATGCAGTTGTACTGCCCACCAAGGGTTGGCAACATGGCAAATTATACGTTTACAGATGAATATTTAATTTATAAACAGGCCAAGTACCTGAATCGACTCGACCCAGCATCAGTCATCGATCGCACGCGGCCGTGCGACGCGCTGCGGTGACGTCCGGACTCCGGCGACTGACGTCCAGCTTGTAATGTTCTTACTAGTAATGTTATTGGCTTTGTGCGCCAGACGCTCGTTAGCCACTAATCAAAATAGTCCAGAAGGATTACTTCCACGATAAGGAGAGAGGTGCTTGAAGCTTCAGCCACTATTGCAAGCACCTGGAGTAGAACCATACCGCAAAACGCCATGCCAAACATTGCCAGTTGCCATGACATATAATATTGATAGTCTGCAGTGTGCGAACACGCCTTAGACAAACCCAACCATTTTCTTCGTTTCGATCAACCTCAAATCCTCGCGAAAGAGAACCGATATGTATCAATAATTTTTCATGAGGCTGTTGAAAATATAAAACCTCCTAACTTTAGTAGAGAAGATAGCTGGCAGGTACCGCCAGTTTGGAATCCTGTTATTAAAATAATAAAGTCCCAAACTAAATACCACACTAAAAAACATCAAGACACTGTGAGTGATTACTGCGTGCATAGAAATAATTTTTGATTATAATTGTACGGTAGATAAAATAAAATAACTTTTTAAATCAGTAACGACGCCTGTCACCTTAGTCATCATGCGACTACGAATACTGCAGTGTTCGAAACGTCAGGAAAAACAAAAATCTAAAATATACGCGATAGAATCCGTTTAAACGTGTTTCATTATAACTGATCTTTGTGTATCGTTAAAGTTCTGGAATTTGCAATGTTCTTTTTAGTTCGCCAACCACGTGTGTATAGGATTGTTACGCAAATTGTTCCAAGTGGTCCCTCTGCAGCTATCACGGTAACCTACTTACGTCACGTCCGAGTAATAGCTGAGCGTGAGCTTTTACTTTGATGTATTTATTTAATTATTTGTCAAATAGAAATAAAGTGAGTTTATAGTTCTGGTGCGGGCGTAAAAATTGAGTTCAGATAATATAATAGTAGTATGGAATTTGTGATTGCTTTTTATTGTTTCAGTCCATTACAATTTGGGTCTCTATATAAGCTATTACGTGATTATATGATAAAAATACCCGACATTGTCTTTCTTGTCGGTCTTTACCATCGGAACCATTTTTGTTTTCTTTTTTTTAAAACGTTGCCCTACACTAGGATTTCTCCTGTGTCGTGGGTGCGTTTACAGACATGAATTCCTCATACAATACACCCAGAACCGGAACAAACTACCTGCAGATCATACAAATATTTGTTCCGTGCGGGAATCGAACCCACGACCCGGAGCGCAACAGCCGACTGTATCAGCCACTGCACAAACCATGCTGTCATCCTGTTTATGATCACCATCAATCAGCCCGTGAATGTTCATTGCTGAAAATAGGTCTTAATAGACCCCTAAAATAAACTATGACTATTAAAAGGAACATGATAAAAAAAGGCCAAGCCAAAGCAAATAATAAAAAAAAACTTTACGTCATGTTCTGCAAGACTCATTCATTTTTTTTTTCAATTCGGCCTAATGACATCCACTGCTTGACACAGGCCTCCCCCAAAGATCACCACAACGACCGATATGGTGTGTTGTGTGCTCATTGGGGGATCTTGCCATAATCGCCACGCTTGGCAGACGGGTTGGCGATCGCAGTTGAGTTGTTAATGTACTCGAAGGACGCTGCTGCCCTTCCTCCGGCTAATCCCTTAGTCGACTTTTACGACACCCACGGGATGAAATGAGGTGGTGGCATTCTGAGCCGGCACTACACGGCAATACTCATAACATACAAATAAAGAAAAATACATACACTAAAACACAACTCACTCACCCTAGACAAAAAACTGACCTTCATTCCCCACACAAAGATGGTGCGTGCCCGCGCTGCCTTTGTGCTCGGTCGCCTTCACTATATTCTGAACGCTCGTAGTAAATTATCCCTTAGAAATAAGGTGAGAATTTACACCACATGCATTCGACCCATCATGACCTATGCCAGCCCAGTGTTCGCACACGCTGAATCACGCCCACTCCGTAGATTCGAAACCCTCCAAACCCGTTTCATGCGCAAGGCCACCGGAGCGCCTCTGTACATGCGAAACGACCAACTGCATTTCGACCTTAACTTGCCGACCATCAGGCAATTTATGAAACAAGCGTCTAAACGCTATCTCGATTCTGCCCTGTCCCACCCAAATCCCCTTGTGGTATCAGCCGCTGACTACGAACCCTCCCGTATCAGTAGAGTACGCCGCCCGAGGCACGTTCTGGTCGATCCAGACGATAAAATCACGTTAGATCACATGAAGAGACTCGCGTTGTCTCGTTCACTAAACACCCGACCGTTGTACCGCCCTCGCCGCCGAGGATGCCCACCTCACCGACGTCGCGGAGGCCTATCGCCGCGTCACCTTCCCGTTCAAGTTAGCACTTCTCCCTCCCGTCTCTTGCTCGCACCGGCCCGTGCCGAGCCTGTAGCTTTAAATGTTCCCTAATATAATTTAAATAATACCGATCCAGCTGTCCCCAAAACAATAGCTTGATATCCCCAGCAATGCCCTAAGCCGAAGTCCGTGTCCCGCAGGGGGCGCCCTTAGCGAAAGTTGCTTAGTTTTTAATATTTAATTTAAGCCTGGCTGGAGGCCTCTTTTGGCTTCGCCAGCAAATGACCGGTTAGCACTGCTCGACCCAATGCTAATATTGGGTCCCTGGTGCGCCGAGCACGATCTAGTATTATGTACGCACCAATCCCTAATAATCTTGAACAAATATAAATACCAAGATGTTAAGTTTAATCCAATAATCACTTAAACATCCTACCTGATAATATTGTAGTAAACAACTTTCCAAACGACTCATTGCCTTGATTTTTATTGCTCCCATATCAAACACATCCCTCAGCTACGCATGCATCTGCAAGTAATGTAAGTATATCATAAAACAAAAAGTTTTTGTTCGTTGTAACTCACACACACACACACACACATCGGCCCTCAACAGCCCACTGGTGAATACGAGCTGCCAGGCTGCCAGTAATAACTCGCAGCGCCCTACATAACTGCTCAGTCGGCGAGAGTTACCGCTTTGCGGAACAGCACACAGAGTCGTATTGATTTGAGTTATAAAGTCATATGCTTGCTCGGCTGACGAAAGCTAAGAACCTTTACCATTTCGTGTTTCCTTGTATTGATGTTTTCCGTATTCTATTATCGCAGGAAACCTTTATAATATTGTGAATAGATTGTTATTCGTATAATGCTGTTAATAATGTTTAAGGACGGGGTTGGCATCCACAATTACACCAGTTTATAGCATTTCAAAAATGGTCGTTAGTCCATTACGATACCCATCTAAATACACAAACATACGGTATTCCACGCCTACGTCTAGTGAGTGAGACTTCATTCTCAACGAAGCGGTAGTTTAAGTTTTAAATTTGCTGATACTTGCAGTTAAATTAGGTTAAACTTCAGTCTTCATAATTCATCTCATTTTATGATGTACGACGATAATATGTCATTAAAATACATATTTAAAGTCGGTCGATACATAGATGAAATGAAAATCATGACATTATTTGCAGGCAAATATCAAAAGATCTTGTAGTGCCGGCTAAGAATACCACCACCCCATCTCATCCCGTGGGTGTCGTAAAAGGCGACTACGGGATTAGCCGGAGGATAGGCAGCAGTGTCCTTTGAGTATATATATATAACTCAACTGCGATCGCTAACCCGTCTACCAAGCTTGGCGGTTATGGCAATATCCCCCAATGGGCACACAACACAAACCCATACTGGTCGTTGTGGCAATCTTTTGGGGACGTTTCTGTCCAGCAGTGGACGTTTTTACGGTTGAAATGATGAATTGATGAGCAAAAAACGAAGCAGAAATCCAGCGACATATTGTTAAGATAAATAAAATACATTTAACCACGTACCTACAAACTTCACTACGGTATGTTTTTACTACTGCAGTGCCAGATATTCGTCACCAAGCGGTAGTGTTAAAACTTTAATAATAAGTGAAATTATTGGGCATAAGAGACTTGATAATTAATATCTCCAGGTGACAAACGCAGTGTGGTGCCACGTAGGACTAGTCCAGATGCCTCCTGCAGTCACTACATGGTGGGAGGCCTCGGGGGTTGCGGGTACGCAGATTGGGGAGTCTTCGCGCTCACACCAAGCGACCCCCGGAAAGACGGCAGTGCGCATGTGGTCACGTGCCACCGTTTGCGTAGCATAGCGCAAAGCGATGCTTGGGGCGATCCTTTATAATCATCCCCGAGAGGTGCCTTAGGGGCGACCTTTTTACAGTCGCCTTCCCTCCGCTAGAGTAGGTGGCCGCTTTACAGTCAACCCCTCCTTGATGTGCCTAAAGGCGTGACACCAATGGGCGGCTCTAGTGTGATATTACGAGGGCCTGGAGCCCTCTTCGGTACCGAAGATGACCGCTCCAGTAGTTTTAGCCGGTAGTAGTCCGGCATACCCCTTCGTCCTTCCGCGGGGCGAAGAAAGTTCCATGTAGATTTTCCAGTACATTGGAAACCATTAAAAAAAGAAATTACCAGTCCAGATTGTTATCGGCAGGCGAGACGCTTACCACCGGGGAAATAAATTGCTCGTCTCTTCACCGGGTTGTACATAAATAAACCTAAAGTTCACTCCCCCCACTCTACATCACAGGGCTGTCTTTCTTTTTGCTGATGACGGTATTAGCGATGTAGCTTAATGAGTGCCTATTGCCATTTACCGTACTTATGTCGGTAATTCAGACTGTATTGAGAATTTCTTTCTCTTCTATCATATAGCGATAGACGACAATCCGTTTGACCTGGATAATCAATCGACTCTACTGGCGAACATCCGCGACACTAAGGACTCGTTGATGTATTAACGCCCCCTAAAGAGACTTTCATTCCCCAAAGACTCCTATTTGACAGAAAAACCCTACACGATCTGGACCAAAAATCTCACTCCAGGCATCCGTGGTCCCATTACTACACTAATGGGGCAGTTTCAGTTGACTAGTCAAAGAGTAAGAAAACTCATAAGTTGAGTGAAGCGACTGAAGTTCAGTACAAGTTGGGCGCGTCAGCTGCTTGACTTAACTATAACTGTATGAACTTATTTGTGAAAGAGACAGGAATCTAGTTGAAATGGCTGGTCCGTAGAACAGTCATTATCGTTATCTCCTATTTAATTACAAAGTAGTTAAAACTAATTAACGTACTTTGAAGGCAAACAAAGGCGATTTGCCGCGACCTGACATGTTGGCATTGAATATTGGATCCGTTAGCAGGTCGCCACTTATTGGCGGCCAAACGGTCGCTTGGACGCTCAACAAATATAGGAAAAATGGAAAAGACATATTGCTATGTGCTCTAGTTTCTGTCGATTTAACACTTTATTCCATATTATTAGTGTTGATTTTTGATTGTCGGATTACTTAATAATGGTAGAAAGATTGGCAAAGTTTGTTGAAACGGCTGAGTTGATTCGTAATCTCGTCTGGAGTATTCGTTTTGTGAACGCACGGCTCGAGTGGGTGTCGGAATGGAAGATGGCTTTTTATTATCCCCCCTCGTTTTGTTCCGAACAACACAGCGGTTTTGTAATCGGCGCCTCAAAGGACCAAAGAGTACACACACACAGTCAAAAGCGTATTACGGAAATTAAAAGTAAGTAATTGCTGAATTTTATCTAAGCTCCGCGTGTTTACCGGCTAAGAACTGGTCCGTAGGTGCGCAAAAAGGTGACTAAGGGTTGATATCAAGGATGGGCAACAGTATATATATTATAATAAAACACTTTTAAATGGATTACATCGCGTATATTAAAGATTTTCCTTCTTCCTGAGGTTTGAATCTCATCACCATCCTTGTTAGTTAGCTACCGTGGCCAAATCTTTGATACAGAGAACACACGGCATCTGCGACGCGGAATTCAATACATAGTAAAATTCAGTTTACTATGGAATTGGAGGATAACAAATCCTTAGCCTTTCTTGACATACTTCTCGTCCATAATCCAGATCATTCTGTTAGTCACACTGTGTATAGAAAGCCTACCCATACAGATAGGTACCTTAACGGTGAATCTCGCCACCATCCTTGTCTGTTAGCTACCGTGGCCAAATCTTTGATACAGTGAACACACGGCATCTGCGACGCCGAACATCTGGCAGGGGAGGTGAACCACGTAAAGCAAGTTCTTCAAAATAACAATGTAAGAGCGCCACATCCCCATCGCAGAAGCTGCCCGAAACCTACCAGGGTTGATCAAAGACCTGCTGTTTTACCATTTATAAAGGGAGTCACGGAAAGAATTGATCATATCTTTAAGCGTGCTTCTATTAAAATCTACTTCAAGGCGCATAAGATCAGCCAACTCCTTAAACCAGTGAATTGTCACATTACAAGATGCAGGGGTCTACAAGATTGACTGTGATTGTGGTTTCTCATACATAGGGCAAACAAAGCGTAGCATAGCCACCAGAGTTAAAGAACACATAGCTGACGTCAAGCATGGACGCGCCGCAGTCTACAGTGTGTGAACATGCCTTAGGCAAAACCCAACCATTTTCTTCGATTTGATCAGCCTCAAGTCATCGCGAAAGAGAACTGATATGTATACCTAGAATGTTTCGTGAAGCTATTAAAATTTAAAAAATTATCCTAATTTTAATAGAGAAGATGGTTGGCGGATGTTTTTAAAATATTAAACTCCCAAACAACATACCACACTAAAAACATCAAGACACTGAGTGATTACTGCATGCATCGAAACAATTTTTGAATAGTTTTGTACAAAAGATAAAATTACTTTTATATCTATAATGATGCTTGTCACCTTAATCATTCTGCGACCTCGAACCCTGCAAAGTGTTCTAAACGTCAGCAAAATCAAAATTCTTTAATATACGCGATGGAATCCGCTTAAAAGTGTTTTATTATGAATTTACCACCCTTGCGGGAAGTACATATATTTGAAAGATCGTTAGTTTCATGTGGTGTGCGCATTAAGAATACCTTTAGCACCAATCCATTTCTTCCCGTGGATGTCGTAAGAGGCGACTAAGGCGGAGACATGAGCACTAGCGTCCCTTCTGTGGGACAGTGGCCAACTGCGCTCACCAACCCGCCTACCAAGCATGGTACTGGAAAATTTCTCGTTCTGCGTCCTATTGACGCTCCCACAGAAGGCTCTCACTGCTCCAAACATTATTTATACTACGTTCTACTATTACGTTTTCTAAGTCAATTACAAAAATCATATTACAAACGATGTGGTACAAAATAGATTTTTACGAAACTCTTGAAGGAAAGAAAGCTTTGAGTTTGATATGTGCCAACAGAGGCAACGATGGATGCGCTAACATAATTTTTTGAAGTACACTGGAGTCATTTATTTCATGTAGCGATAAATATACGATAACTAGTAGAATATAACAGAATAGAATCGCGTATTCAGTAGTAAGTCCCTAACAGACACTTTTACACGTCATATTAAAACAACGGAGGGCATATCACTACATGACAACCCCAACCTAACAATCAAATGCCGGAAGCAAACCAGGGCTCAGTTTTTTTTTTAAATGTTGTATGTATCTTGATTTGACTGAGGCACAACTAGATAAGCTTGAGCGACTTTAAAACTTTTGTATCAGATTCATATTTGGTTTGCGCAAATATGATCATGTCTCAGATTTTCGCAATAAGCTCAAGTGGCTTCCAATACGACTTCGCCGGAATACTCATATTCTATTTTTGCTTTACAGAATTTTATTTAATCCCACAACACCCCTTTATCTTAAAGAACGTTTTAAGTTCCTTCATGATACACACACGAGATACTTAAGATCATCGGAGAACTTGAGACTTCAGATGCCAATTCATTCCACTAAATTCTTCGATAAATCTTTTACAGTTCAGGCTATATGGTTGTGGAATGCATTGCCAGTGTCAGTGAGAGCTGCCAAATCATTGCCCGCCTTTAAAAAAAAATTTTGTGTGTGTGTACTTGCGTACACTCGTAAGAAGTGAAACTTCTTTATGACGTTATTTTTCAAAAAATAATTTACTATATGCAACTTAACAGAAATTGGTTAAATAAAGTTAAATTAGATAAAGTTTAATAAAAGGCTTTTATTATCATAGACATAAATACAAATTCTACAATTATTTCATTTTAGCTTATTACTACAAAGATTATTATTGAATTTCATTAATTGTAATAGAATTATTACTATCATTGATGTCGTTATTATATATTTGTGTTATTAATGGCTTATGGTAACTGAAATACGAAATATATTGTTTACATTCCACAAAATTTAGTAACCGAGCGAAAACTCCATCAATTGTAGTGCCGGATCTCGTTGTCGACGTTTGAGGATTGTTTTTCATGGATAAATTCAGTTTATCTTTCAAAAATTCAATTAGTTTCAAAGATTTTTCTGAAGATTTCTCCACTTAATATCATCGGTATTTTATCATTATTGTTGCCGAGTAAAGAGGCACCGCCACTTGTGTATGATAACAATGAATGGTGAATAAAATCAATAATATCGTCCACCTTCTGATTAGGAGATATATATATTGCAACAATCAAAATTTTTATCCCATTTACCATTGTGCCAATATTATGTCAATAATTGCATTGAAACTAATTTTGCATTTCTGAAATCAATTCCCAATTCATTATGGTACTGGGCTGATAAAAAAAAGATGGCGCGTAACGGAAGAATGTGACGCGTAACGAAAAAATGTTACACTCAATTTTTTTCCAACCCCGATAAAGAAGTTTCACTTCAAAAAAAAAAGAACATTATCTGTCCTCGTAAACGTGTAATTTGTCTATGCTATTTCATTGTTATCGCATTGCGTTTTATTTTACTATATCACTTTTCTGTGTTCATAATTACATAAAATGTATGTATTTATATATGTATCTATAGATTTGTTTTAAATATTTAATACTATCATCTACTTATCCGTACACCACGGACTACCCCAATATTATTTTTCGTGAAGTCAAAGTCAAAGTCAAAGTTTTTATTTCATATAGGCCCTAATAGGCACTTAAGAAAAGTCGAAAGTTAACGTGCACGGTTCGGAAAAGTTGATCTTATGGAGAAGAAGCCGGCAAGAAACTCCATAGACACTCTTTTAAAAAAAGTGATATTACAATTTAACACATTGCTCGCTATGTGGAAACAAAGTGGACTACATATGCACGATAATAAACACACTATTGCTTCTGTAATACACAATCAGAAATTGATCATTATTAACGCATAGGTACGAGTCAACGAAGTTCTCACATTTACAAAATGAAGAAGATGCTAAATTATATTAAAATAAAGGGCAATATGGCCATCAAGCTGTAAACAATGTCATATTGTGTACATTAACATGTCAAAAAGGACATATGTAATATGTCCTATATAAAAAAAGTTATCAATTCTAACAAGAATTATATCTTCATTCATCGCAATTCAGAATAATTAATAGATAAACACATGTTTTGTCAAAAGGGTACCAGGGAAGCCACATGAGCAGAAAGAGTCAGTGCCAAACATCCCTGTCATCAACATAATCCATAGCCTTATAATAAGCTTTTCCAATAAGAACGCGTTTAATATAGGCTTTGAACTTTCCCTCGGTAAGATCTGTAATAGATTTGGGCAGCTTGTTATAAAAACGTATACTATTCCCTAGGAATGACTTTCGTTTTAGCTAATCTAAATTTAGGTATTTTAATGTAGTAATTTTATGTTTTTGCCGTGTATTGATGTCATGAAAATCGCTTCTTTTATGATACTTGTGCAGATTTTTGCGGACATATAAAATGTTTTCAAAGATATAAAGTGACGGCAGTGTGAGTATGTTAATTTCTTTAAACATGGTTCTAAGAGACTCGCGAGGGCCCATGTTATAGATCGCACGGATGGCCCTTTTTTGTAAAATAAAAATAGAATCTACATCAGTCAGCTGCCTAATTTTCCGAACTGCAAATGCAGCAGAGCTGAGCCTACCCGATATAGCTTTGATGTGGGCACTCCATTGCAATTTAGAGTCGATGGTTATTCCTAAAAACACAGTTTCATCAACAGTTTCAAGTTGGTTGCCTTCAAGAGTTAATTTTAGTCCCATTTGGGGTGTATTAAACAATGAAAACTTTAAACATTTGGTTTTATCAGCATTAAGTAGTATATTGTTAGCCGCAAACCATTTGCAAAGGACTGTTAGACTTTCGTTTACGTGTGGAATATTACTATCATTTCTATTAATTTTAAAAATTAGGGACGTGTCGTCAGCAAATAAAATTACATCAGATAATTTGGTCATCATATATGGAAGATCATTTATATATGCTAGAAACAAGCTATGCTAGAACAACAACACTTTCTTGTCCATTCTAAGGTTGTCTAGAAAAAATCGCTTTTAGCGATAAGACCGCCCATTGTACATTGTAGTATTAATATTTTAAGTTTTATTTTTAAGATCCAAATGGTGTACAATAAAGTATATTCTATTCTATGTAAAATTTCATTACCGATATTGTGACAGTCAGCTCACTTTATATGCTAGCGATGAACGCACTTTTTTCATATCGACTTTTCCATAGTGTAAATATGATTATGTATGAGGATTTTTTAAATCTATATTTGTATTTAAAAAAAATGTCATATGCCGTGTGGTGCCGGCTCGGAATGCCACCACCCCATTTCATTCTGTGGGTGTCGTAACAGTCGACTAAGGGATTAACCGGAGGATGGGCAGCAGGGTCCTTCGAGTACATTAACTACTCAACTGCGATCGCCAACCCGCCTGCCAAGCATGGCGATTATAGCAAACCCCCCCAATGAGCCCACAACACACCCATATCTGTCGTTCTGGTGATCTTTGGGGGAGGCCTGTGTCCAGCAGTGGACTTCATTCGGCCGAAATAATTATGCAACTTTAATTTAACTTCATATAGAGTATAGCAATCGATTTGAAACATTTGACTGTTTACATTACCAACAGAAAAAGTCGAAATTAAAGTGCATTTATCTATATGACGGCATGGTTGGCGCACTGGCTAGGTGATTAACTTTCTGTACGTTGTGTCGCGGCTTCGATCTCCGCATATTGTTACCCGATTGTCTCAGATCTGGGTATTTGTAAGAAATGTTTGTCTGTTAACTAACAAGCGATATAAGGTAAAGGCCTAGCGCCGTTAGATTGAATCGTATGCTACCGTTTAAAAAATATCTTAATGGGATAATCAGACAGCTACTACTAACGGACAGCGCGGGCCGACGCTAGAAAACAACAAGAAAGTTTTTAGGTTCTTTAACCATGCCCTTTAGTCAGTTTTCTCTTGTATGGTGGGTAAACTTTCATCATCATCATTATATCAGCCAGATGACGTCCACTGCTGAACCAAGGCCTCCTCCATAGATTTTCACAACGACCGCTTAAATGCCACTCGCATCCAACAACTGTCAGTGACGTTCACCAGGTAGTCTGTCCGCCTCGTTGGAGGGCGTCCCGCACTGCGTTTTACGGCGCGGTCTCCACTCGAGAATCTGTTTGCCAATTCTACGATCAATGTGCCCCACCCATTGCCACTTCACTTCACTTCATTTCAGGGCACAGTTTACAGACATAAATCTTACATACACAAACACAAAAACCCGAAACGTCTATCTGCAGGTCTGGTCTCTTATTGAACGAGGCCGGCTCGGTAAGTACCACCCCAGTGCAGTAGTCTCCCGGTAGTGTTTATCTAGACATTATTGTGTTCCGGTTAAAAGGGCACTGTAGCTGGTGAAATTACTGGGCATAGGAGACTAATTAACTTAATGTCTCGAGATGACGAGCGCACTGTGGTGTCACGCAAATAGTCCTGGGTAGTATTACAATTGTTATGGACAGGGACGATGCCAGACGAATGACTTGATCGCTCATGATTGACGCATCCCCTCACCATGTTTAAAAAAGATTATACCAATTTTTGTCAGCTATGTCCAGCCTTTTGGGCGTATAAAATCTTAACATATTTGAATTACGTGTCACGTTGTTTGTCCGCTATGGACTTCTGAACTACTGAACCGATTTCAATAAAATTTTGCCCACTGTGTGCAGTTTTATCTAACTTCAAAGATAGGATAGTTTATATCTCAATTTATAATCGCAATATTAAGTAAATAAATAAATTTGTTTACAAAGAGTCATAATTATCTGTTAGTGCGATAATATTCTAACAGATAGATAGATAAAGATAAAAAGATTTTTATTCATTTAAACCATTAATAGCACTAATGAATCGTCAAGACTTTAGTTGCCACGTTCCAAGATGTAGATTTCCTATGGAGAAGAACGGGCAAGAAACTCCATGGTTACTCTTTTAAAATCATGTTACAATATTTATGTGTACAATGTTCTCGAAAATTCAGGTTACATAAAGACAATGTTCCTACATTGAACATAGTAAAGTCTAAACCAAATGTCAATATCAAATCATAGACCAGTTGAATTTAAAAATTATACAATAATAAATTCAGGTGTAAATAATTAATAATAATAATGTCATGTCAAAAAATAATAATTGAAATGTCAGAAAAGTAAATCTGAATAAATTGATGTCACAAAACATGCAACAACAAGATGGCATGTCAATAAGTCAAAAATGAAAAATTTGAATAATTTCTTATAGTGGTCTTGCGGAGCTCGACAAGCACTCTGCCAAACATTTATATCTCTAAGGTAATCCTCTAACGTATAATATGCTTGTTTGCATAGAGTATTTTTTACAAATATTTTAAATTTATTTTGCGGTAATTGCAGCACGGTCTCCGGTATTTTATTATAACATTTTATACTATAACCCATAAAACAGATGGCGGTATAAGGTAATTAGTTGACTGGAGTGATTGGACCCGGTAGGTGTCATTGCAATCGGGTTTGCATGGACCTGCCCGTGCGAAGCCGGGGCAGGAAGCTAGTACTAAAATAAATATTTATGCATACAAATAATATTTCGAATACCAGTTATAGTATCTTCAATGTAGGTACATTAGCGCTTTGTAATATATTAGAGCATAAAATATTAACTCGCTTTTAATCTTTAACTTAATCGAAAATCACAAAGAAATAACAAAACTCTCATGTTTGGAGCTTTGTTCGCGCTAACTTGTCGAGAGCGACGTGTGAGATTTGCATGAGACTCACACATAAGCGGCCCCTCATCGGGGCTTTGTTATTTAAATCAGTGATGTTTTATTAAATCAGGCCACTTTAGCGTTCGTGAGTATATATTATGTAGGTTAAATGTGGATACTACAAGTGTTTATAGGACTGGCAAGGAATAATTTACAATGCGCATTATAGCAAACGTAGTTCAGGATTTGGATTACTTTTAACTGCTTTTAGCATTATTAAAAGATACATTATAAGCATGGTACATATTATGTATGTCTATCTCCCACATTAGCCTACATTATCCCCTTTTTTTATTGGTCTCCAGTGGAAATTCTACGTGAACTTCCTCCGCCCTGGGGGAGGGATTTTTACCGGCTAAAACCTGCACCGAAGGGGGCTCCAGGCCCTCGATGGATCACACTAGAGCCGTTGTTGCTGTCACGCCTTTAGGCACATCACGGAAGGAATGTCTGTAAAACGGTCACCCCCTTTAGCGGAGGGACGGCAGCTGTAAAAAGGCCACTCCCCAGGTACTTCTCGGGGAGGATTATAAAGGACCCCCCCAGCCTTGCTGTGCGCTACGCTGCGCACATGGCGGCACGTGACCATGTGCACGCTACCGTCTTCCCGGGAGTCACTCGGTATTAGCACGCAGCCTCGCCAATCTGGGCGCCGGGGCGGTTGTTAACCCAGCGCTATCTCGTACTTCTCCGTGCGGGATCAGCCTTCTCGCTCTACAGCCTCCTTCTAGAGTATGACGCTCCCGCAGAAGGAGACCACTGTGCTCCAATTTATATGCTCTGCCAACATAGCCGACACTGCTGCCGGCAGCGTGAGATCTTGCTCAATCCGATCGACCAGGATCCGACGCTCGGCGGCCCACGTAGAGCTCGAGCTTGTGCTGTGCGGTGTCCTGGTCGCTATCACAATGGTGGCATTGTGCCGTGGCCTCGCGTCCTATCCTGTGCAGCCTGCATTATCCTAGCATACAGAAAGATAAGATTAAATTATTTATATTCATTTGAACCATTTGTTGGCTCTTACGCATAGTCAGAATTTAGTTGCCGCGTTCCAAGATTTAGATTTCCTATGGAGAAGAACGGGCAAGAAACTCTAAGATATTAAAATCATATTAAAAGTTAAAATATTTAAGAGCCACATTCTAAAATCATGGTTATGTGAAAATAATGTAGGAGAAAAGAGTCTAAACTTCTTAAAGAGTCTATTAAATCAGGCCGACTGCAACTTTTTAAAAGTTACATAACAGCACGGTCGGCGCACTGGCTAAGCAATTGGCTGTCTGTGTTTCATGTTGCGGGTTCGGTCCATATGCATGATCTGCAGATAGTTGTTTCGGGTCTGGGTGTAAGATTTATGTTTGTAAACTGTTCTCATGATACACGAGAAACCCGAGAGCAGGGCATCGTGCAAAAAAGGAAACAAAATGTATTTCATCTGCTTCAAACTCTATGACTATTCAACGTCGCCCACAGACAATCGCGACTGAGGGCACGCAATAAGAAATATCCATTAATATGGCTGCGCCACCTGAGCCTGGCTTCTGTTCGTTGCGCATGGAATACTGAGCTGTAGACCAACTGCATTGAACTCTACTCGCATTCTCGATAGAGTCTTCAACGCCATCGCTCGCAGAGAACAACCATTGGAACGTAATAAGAAATATGCATTAATGCGGCCGTGCCATCTGAGCTAGGCAACAGAGTCGAAGAATGTAGCACAATATTGAGCAGTAAATCAACTGTATTTAAATTTAATATTGGAAAAGAAAAATAATTGTTGCTGTTATCTGGGATAGTTCGTGTGTGTGTGACTGTTAATACAGCTCTTCAACTCGGTGATTCTGCTACGTTAAATCTAGGGTATTTTTTTCTAATATTGTGTTCACACCCGAATGATCGACCATACTTTCGACATTGTCATAATCACTGTGCATTGTGATTAGTGGCTCTTAAGTCACCTTATTGGATACCCAGGGCTGAAAAAGAGGTGGCGTTTTTTTCCGGGAATCACATGGCCAGTGTATTTCTAGAGAGAATGTAATGATGTTATATGTAGATTTTCAGAGCCTGTCAATCTGTGGTCAGTTCTGCACCGTATGTCACTGTCCTTATCCGCTAGGTACTTATTTTGTGACCCAAGATGCCTGCTATCGTCTTCGGTAGCACGCATGTTGTGACGCGCTGCCGTTGGACGCTTTGGGGGATCCTTTACAATCCCCCCGGGGGGTTACCGCTTTACAGTCACCCTCTCCGAGATGTGCCTATAGGCGTGGCACCAGTGGGCGGCTCTAGTGTGATCATACGAGGACCTGGGAAAGGGAGGCTCTTTGGGGAATCTGCGTGCCACACCGAGCGACCCAAGAGAAGATGGTAGCACGCATGTGGTCACGTGCGGCCGTAGGACGCTTTGGGAGATCCTTTACAATCCCCTCGAGGGGGTGACCGCTTTATAGTCACCCTCTTAGAGATGTGCCTATAGCCGTGGCACCAGTGGGCGGCTCTAGTGTGATCATACGAGGACCAGGAGTCTCCCTTAGGTGCCGAATATGACCGCTCCAGTGGTTTTAGCCGGTAGGAGTCGGTACCCCTTCGCCTTTCCCCGGGGCGAAGGAAGTTCATGAAGAATTATACTGCACCAATAAAAAAAAAAGTTACTTATTTTAAAATTAATCGCCATTATAGACTAAAGGGAGCAAAACCTCAAAAGTCTGCGTCAACCTTACACACGGCACATCCCACGACAGTGGTGCTCGACAAATTAAAATATTCCGCGCGAACTGTCACGCCACAATGGCGCCCGTTGATTGAACAGCCGTACCTCGCACCAGCGCTGCGCCGATCTGATCCGCCGCCCTTTCTAATTACTCAGAGACTTTTGATTCTCACAGCCGTTATACAAATGTACTTATTGTATTCCTGGTCCTTTACATTTTGCACGATGAGATTGATGTATTGATTATTTGAATGGGGATGATTGAATTGAAAGTGGAACGGCCACGTCGATATTTTTGAGAAAATAAGAACGTTGTCACGTCTCTAAGATACGGACAAAAACTTTTTACAGCATTCAATAATATTTCCAAGTAAGTTTATCATACCATCGTCGTTGTATTTGTTTTTTTACCGACTTCGAAAAGGAGGAGGTTCTCAATTCGAAGCTTATGTTTTTAATTTTAGTTTATATGTATGTACACTTCCGTGTGGTGTCCGGATTAAGAATATAGCACCACTCCATCTCCTCCCGTGGAGGTCGTAAAAGTCGACTAAGGGACTCTTAACCAAAGGGATGGGCAGCAGCGTCGCTTTGCTGAACAAAAGCATTACTGCGCTCACCAACCCGCCTGCCAAGCGTGGTGAGTATCGGCAAATTCCCCCCAAAATGACGACACGACTACCGCTCGTGGTGGAGATCTAAGGGGGACGCCTTTGTTCAGCAGTGGACGACCTGTGGCTGATATGATGACACCGATTATTCCGAGATTTGTGGACCGATTTGAGCAATTCTTTTTTAACTGGTGCAGAATGCTTTCGAGTTAGTCCCATTTAAATTTTATTACATTTAATTAAGTCGTTTTTTAACCAGCTTCAATAAACAGGTTAATTTTACTGCACTTATCTAGATGATGTCTTAATGGTTTCGATTCCTCTAAGATCGGTGAACCGATTTGAGTCATTCTTATTTTTAGTTTTAAATACTGAACCAAATTTGGAAATGTTCTTACATATATTTACACTAAAAAGAAACAAGTAAAACTTTTCAATAAAAAATACCGACTTCAAAACTCCTACACGACATAAAAATATTAAAAGCACTGTAAAGGAAAAAAAAACTTTATGAAGTCGGGCGGGGCCAGGTATAAAATATAACTACTCATTAGTCTGCATGAACCATGGTTGGGGCATACGTATGGGGTATTTTTTTTTGTTAAAAAGTTTTATTTTTGTTTGGTTTTAGGTCTTCCTTCTTTATTTATTGGAGGATTTTTTGTAGAGCATATGGCACTGCTCTCTATACTTTGATTTTGTTTTTGACCTCTTGACTCGACCCGCACTTCACGCCAGGGAAATACCGGAGTACGCACGAGGAAGTGTTGAAGGCTGATGGTTAACAATGAAAGATAGTTATTGAACACCACATAACGGAAATGGAAAGATGATTAGCCACTTGACCATCATTTCGGCCGAATGAAGTCCACTGCCGGACACAGGCCTCCCCCAAAGATCACCACAATGACCGACATGGGTGTGTTGTGGGCTCATTGGGGGGATTTGCCATAATCGCCACGCTTGGCAGACGGGTTGGCAATCGCAGTTAAGTTGTTAATATACTCGAAGGACGCTGCTGCTCGCCCTCCGGCTAATCCCTTAGTCGACTTTTACGACACCCACGGGAGGAGATGGGGTGGTGGTATTCTGAGCCGGCACCACACGGCATACTTGATACAACAGGATTTTTTATAGAAATACTTAAGGGAACAGAAAGGGGAAGATCTAGACCAAGCTTTGTATCTTCAACAAGTTAAGGAGAAAAATGTAGGTGTTTGATATAATTACTTTCATTCCCTTCTTATGGGAAACTTATGTTAACTTACTCAACAATGCAGTTAGCTATTCCATAGAACAGAACCTTAATTTTAAAATTAACAAACTTCATCATTTCGGCCGAATGAAGTCCACTGCTGGACACAGGCCTCCCCCAAAGATCACCACAACCACCGATATGGGTGTGTTGTGGGCTCATTGGGAGGTTTTGCCATAATCGCCACGCTTGGCAGGCGGGTTGGCGATCGCAGTTGAGTTGTTAATGTACTCGAAAGACGCTGCTGCCCATCCTCCGGCTAATCCCTTAGTCGACTTTTACGACACCCATGGGAGGAGATGGGGTGGTGGCATTCTGAGCCGGCACCACACGGCTTAACAAACTTAATTAGAACCAAATAATTACACTTTATTTACACAATCTAAGTTTATTTATTAAAACCGATATCCCATAGGGCCCCAATTAAATACTTACAAAGAATTTCTATCGGCGGTAACTTTAGGGTAACTTGGTAAACTCCTAACAAAATCTCCGCTGAGCCCCGCTACTACAACTAAATAATAAGTATGTACTGCGGATCTCTTCAAAGTAAAAGTATCTTGTATCTTATAGGCGAACTGACTTGGTGGGGCGCACAATGCAATGTTCTAATTGTGGATATTTGAGCCACAGAGTGCAAATATTTGTATTGGAGATGAGATAATAATTTGCAGTAGGACTAAAATATGTTTTCCATATTTCAATTCCTTTTTGTTGGTTATCATAACGAATTATTATTACAATAAGAGATGCATTAATCTTTCGCTTTCTTGTGAGAGATAAATCTAAGCTACTTAATAGCCTCTGCAGCCATATATTATAGAACAAAAATCGTCCATTCCATTAGCCGCTCCATTAACCAAAGCTTCAGCGTCCATAAGTACACATTAGCCAACTATCGCCGATATATATGTAAGTTGCCCAAAACAGTGTCTACTTTTCTATTCTACGTGATGTATATTATTGTATATCTATACAAATAAATAAAATTGAAGTGTCTGTTTGTAAAGTCAAAACAACTGCATGAAAGTATAAACAGTACTTAAAACAAAAAAAACAATTTTTTGTCTGTGTCTGTTAGTTCCGGGTAATATCCTAAACGGTTGGACCAATTTTGACGGGACTTTCACTGACAGATAACTGATGTTATAAGGAGTAATTTAAACTGCTTTTAGCTTAGAAAAGTAATTACCATCCGTGTAAGAAAATTAAAACCCATGAAACCCAATGTATATTCATTTCATTGCGGCCGAATGAAGTCCACTGCTGGTCACAGGCCTCCCACAAAGATCACCACAATGACCGAAACGGTGTGTATTATTGGCTTATTGGGGGGTTTTGCCATAATTGCCACGCTTGGCAGATGGGTTGGCGATCGCAGTTGAGTTGTTAATGTACTCGCAGGACGCTGCTGCCCACCCTCTGGCTAATCCTTTAGTCGACTCTTACGACACCCACGGGAGTAGATGGTATTCTGAGCCGGCACCACACGGCAGTAATGTATATACTCTATATACATTACTGCCATGTGTAGTTTATATTATTATATATCACCATTGTAGATCCTGGCTTACAGGAGTTGCAGTGGTTGGGAATGTATGGCGGACTTGTCCCAATAAAAAAATAAAATAAAAAATTACTATATACATATGTCAACTGTCTATGCCGAAATAATCGGATTTATTTTAAATTAAACGGCGGGTGAAACCGCGGGGTACAGCTAGTTCGTAATATAAAGGAAACGCAATGTAATTAGTAAATTAATTTATTTTATTTATTTAAACTTTATGCAGAACAGTACATAGGCGGACTTAATGCCGTAAACCATATTTATAATCTGACTGTTACAGGAGTGTGGCAACAGTCTTTGAGTTCACAGACCCTCTTCTAATTTGTACAACAAGATATGGTCGGCATCGGCTAGCTACCGTTTCATGTATCCATCATTAGGTACATCTGACTGGGGTGCGTCTCATGTTTCGATTACTATTGCTTTTTATACAGCCTGGCCATGAGACGAGTGAGTCACTTGCCTGGTGGTAAGCGTCACGCCTG